>LPNX010319982.1:16838-96297 GCA_001517045.1 Pseudotsuga menziesii
ACCATCCTGTATGAGAAGTTGACCAAAATTCCCATTAGATTCATCAAAATCTTAGTGCGCGGCGTCATACGCAGCTGTTTTCAAAACAGCCGCCTATGTACGCGGTTTCAGGCCCCTTTTCCGCATATAGACAGCCCTATACATGGAAAAAACCTCGATATCCGCATGGGCCATAGCGCTCATGTAAGTTTGGCCTTTAAAAATTCATTTGACCATGGAAAATTATAAAATTTGTATTGAAATGCAAGCTGAGAACATGAGTAAGTACCTAGAAGAATCGGTTGTGAATTCCGCCGGCTGAATCTCCTGGAATTTGCAGTTGAATATCAGAGCTCCAATGGGTAAAATTTTCAAATGATTTATATTTTTTACTATTTATAGAAAAATTTTCAAATATTTGAAAATTTTTACCCCCTTTCCTATAGTTTTGACCGTTTCTAACCCTTTTGGACCGTTTTTGACCTAACTTGTGATGTAGAAGACCATTTTCAGCAACGTTTCAGCCTTTGGATTGACCCATTCATACTGATCTCAGGTATAACGTCTATACTGGCATATAGGTTAGGTTCACCATCGTTTGCATTTTGCATGACCTTATGACCATGTCACTATATCCTTAGGTACGAACCCACTCTATTATGTCACGGAACCTTCCTGCTGCTATAGAAGTGGCATGATGTGAGTGGTAGAGACTCACCTTACATGGGTACCCTAGATAGCGCCTTATTTGCATTTGGTGCCCATGCCGATGTTTCCCCCTTTAGGGTGTGGGAGTCCGTTGTATAGTATTTCCATGACATTTAGCAAGAGCCTCATACTCCTCTTGATCTTATGCTGGCCTGTATCCCCTCGGACTCCCCTTATATCGAGTTGTGAATGCATTATCATGAGCTTTTCCTGTCTTATTGAGCTTTATGCCGGCTCCCCTGACATTGCGTTTCAGCCATATAGCCCGAGCTTGTCTCATGTCTAGCCATGCAGAGCCTTTATTTATATCTTTCGTAGCTTGATTCCCTTTTTTACCGGGAGGGGATTTTCCCCCGAGTGTCGATATCCTACACATGTATCCTTGCATTGATCATAGGTATGTTCCACTATTTGGAACTAGTTTGTTTTCCTTTATGACACTTGTCTCCTCCTAGTTTGTAACTATAAAGCTAGTTTATTCTTTTTTCAAGCTTTTCAAATAACTGAAAAAGACCAAAAAAATCAAAAAACCAAAAAGCCGGACAAGAAAAGATATTATCTTTGGCAGCTGTCGAGTCGTGTCGCCTTCGAACAGAGCACTGTATATCACATCCATTGGTTGGGTTATAGTTTGACTTTAGGAGCTGTACTCGTTATCTGAGTTTTATCTCCACCGACTGGTTAAGCTTCCAGTCCCTATGGAGCCTCTATTGATGCCTCCTGCGTCATAGAGATGTCCCAGTTTGTATATCGAGTCTATGCTTCCTTCTTTCAGTCACCATATGCCGTTATGCTCTTGTTCAAAGGAAGTTGAAACCTGAGTCGGCCATTCCTCAGTTATCTTGACTTTGCATGTCGGCCATTCCCGGTACAGTTACTGGTTCGTGCATCTTATGATCGAGTTCTTCCATATTATACAGCCTTACTGAGTACCTCATGTTGGATGATGGGGGATGCCTTAATGCCCTCCTTCTAGCAGATTTCATCCCATTGACTTCAGATCATTTATTCTGGGATTGGAGTCTAGAGTCATTTTGAGTGCCTTGAGACTTGCAGTCATCAGTGGCAGGTTCTCTCGCCATCGACAGTTTTGGGAATACATCAATGTCCCCTGATCGATGGATTCTCTCAAGTGTTCGACCTCAACACATTTATTCACACTTGTTAGTTTGCACTCTAGTACCTTGATTCCCATTTACATTATTGGTGGGTGATCTCGTATCTGTTAACGGTATACATCAATGACCGGTAATCAGACAATGGACTACTATGTTCGACCTCGACACCTCTATTCGCATAGTAGGACATGTACTCGTAGTGGTTTGTGTAGAAGACCTTCCAGTTTGGTGGCATCCACTATATGCTAACTCCTTGATAGTGTTCATGAGATTTCAGCTCTCGTGACTTGTTCCAGTATATGTCAGACATTTCCATCCACTATGGAGACCTTGATCTGTTATATATCTTCAGCCTATGTGGAGATCATTGTACTTTGTATATCTTCATCATGGAGATTCTGATCTATGTATATTGTACGTGGCGATGACCACATATGTTCTATCATGTTTCATGCCTATTCTTGGCCATTGTACTCTTATGTATCTGGGACTGCTATATGTATGTGCAGTTATATGCAGATTTGTATTATGGTATTATGCTGATTGGGTGGCTAGTCTTCCATTTGGGTACCTTCATCACTTCACTTCTGGGATGGACTTATAATGTATTTCGGCCATCGTATAACCCCTCTGATCTCATACATTAGGGGGCATCTGTTATAGCGGATTTCACCACACTAGGTGAATCACACATTGTATGGCCTTCCCCTATCCCGTTGCAGACTCATTATTCCCTATGGACCATATATTGTCTTTTGATGTATCATTGACCATCCCTAAAAACATTAGAAAAATGATATACGCGGCATTTTCCTCGATAACCACGTACATACGCGGATATTCCCTCTATATCCGCGTACATCAGGATGTGTACATAATCCAAAACTGTTGGACCGTTCCTTGTCTTGAATCTGACTCATATGAATCCTGGCCTTCCATATGCCTTGAGATCGCATGGATTCGACCTTTCAGTATCACTTTGAAAAGCTATATAAGGAACCATTGAGACATTGAAAGCAAGAAGAGAGAATTGAGAGTACTGAAACTATAGTCCATTGTTGCCAAAACTATACTTGAGTCTGCATCCCTTTGTCCCTTTGGAGCACTGTTGTGTTCTTCCCAAGCTTTCCTTTGCTAGTGAGCTTGCTATTAGAGTGATGGAGGATTGAGGTGGTGGAGGCCCAAGTGGGGGATTCAGTTTCTCCGGTTTGCAGACGTGCCGTCAGAGGTTGTCACTTGTAATCTCTGATTCATATTAATAGAAATATCTTTTCCTGTCCAGTAATGTGTATTTGAATGAATGTTGCATCCATTGGAATATGTCAAATGCTTATACATTATTGATTATATATGCTAGAATAGATCTAACACCATGAAATATAGTATGCTTGTATTGTTTACATGTTGTTGAGGACGTGCTATAACAATTCAAGCTGAAGATTGGAAAGCTCAACGGGGATCTACTTCAACCCTCCGGAATAAGGTACGAGGTTCGATCCTTTAGTGTTAGATGTTTTTTATTTCTATTGCATATTGGGAAAGATTGATTTCTGGAGTCTAGCTGTCTATTGTGGTACCCCAAGCCATAGGAATTTCTCTCCGTAACAGAATTCTAGATACTACTGAACCCGAATTTCCGTATCCTACCTACCTTACACTCACTGAGCTGATGTTTCATGTTGCTCAACAGTGATGTGCTCCAGTCATATATGGTCGGTGTCATACACTCCACCGCATAGAACATCAATGGCCGAGAGGCCTGATGGAGTGATGCTAAGCCTGCTATCCTGCCCAGCGTCAGTAAGATGGCCTTTAGGCCCAGTACCTGTATAGCATTGGTGGGGACTTGGCTCCCCACCTTCTCTGTCTCTGGATAGCAGTATACTGCGATGTACTCATCTATAGTCAGCCCATGACCTGGCCCTCCGCGGGCACGAAGGTTCACCGTCTCACCCCGCCGTGATAGACCTGTGATAAAATAGATATCCTCCACCTCAATGGTGAGGGACATGCCGTCTAGCCGGAAGGACTCTGAGTACGGATCCCAATAGTCTACAAGCATCTGTAGTAGTCCTGGTTTGGCCCTCAATCCTCCTAGGCACCAAAAATTGTAGAGTCTGCATCTTCTTAGAGCCTCTTGAGCCATTCTGTCAGCCCTTACTGCATCCTCTACATCACCATGCTCGCATTCTCGCCACTCTAGCACCATCCTGCATGAGAAGTTGACCAAAATGCCCATTAGATTCATCAAAATCTTAGTGCCTGGCGTCATACGCGGCTGTTTTCAAAACAGCCGCGTATGTACGGGATTTCAAGCCCCTTTTCTGCGTAGAGACAGCCCTATACACGGAAAAAACCTCGATATCCACGTGGGCCATAGCGCTCATGTAAGTTTGGCCTTTAAAAATTCATTTGACCATGGAAAATTATAAAATTTGTATTGAAATGCAAGCTGAGAACATGAGTAAGTACCTGGAAGAATCGGTTGTCAATTCCACCGGCTGAATCTCCTGGAATTTGCAGTTGAATATCAGAGCTCCAATGGGTAAAATTTTCAAATGATTTATATTTTTTACTATTTATAGAAAAAATTTCAAATATTTGAAAATTTTTACCCCCTTTCCTATAGTTTTGACCGTTTCTAACCTTTGGATTTGCCAATTCTGTTATGGAGAGAAATTCCTATGCCTTGGGGTACCACAACAGACAGCTAGACTCCAGAAATCAATCTTTTCCAATATGCAATAGAAATAAAAAACATCTAACACTAAAGGATCGAACCTCGTACCTTATTCCGAACGGTTGAAGTAGATCCCCGTTGAGCTTTCCAATCTTCAGCTTGAATTGTTATAGCACGTCCTCAACAACAAGTAAACAATACAAGAATACTATATTTCATGGTGTTAGATCTATTCTAGCATATATAATCAATAATGTATAAGCATTTGACCTATTCCAATGGATGCAACATTCATTCAAATACACATTACTGGACAGGAAAAGATATTTCTATTAATATGAATCAGAGATTACAAGTGACAACCTCTTATGGCACGTCTGCAAACCGGAGAAACTAAATCCCCCACTTGGGCCTCCATCACTCCGATAGCAAGCTCACTAGCAAAGGCAAGCTTGGGAAGAACACAACAGTGCTCCAAAGGGACAAAGGGATGCAGACTCAAGTATAGTTCTGGCAACAATGGACTATAGTTTCAGTACTCTCAATTCTCTCTTCTTCCCCCCCTTTTAATGTACCAAGGAGTTCCTTATATAGCTTCACAAGGGACAATGAAGGGTCGAATCCATGAGATCTCAAGGCATATGGAAGGCCAGGAGTCATATGAGTCGGATCCAAGTCAAGGAACGCTCCAAAAGGATTTGGACTATTCACAAATCCCGATGTACGTGACTATAGGGGTCAAACCTGCGTATGTACGCGGTTATCGGGGAAAAAGCCGCGTATATCATTTTTCTAATGTTTTTAGGGATGGTCAATGATACATCAAAAGACAATAAATGGTCCATAGGGAATAACGAGTCTGCAGCGGGATAGGGGAAGGCCATACAATGTGTGATTCACCTAGTGTGGTGAAATCCGCTATAACAGATGCCCCCTAATGTATGAGATCAGAGGGGTTATACGATGGTCGAAATACATTATAAGTCCATACCAGAAGTGAAGTGATGAAGGTACCCAAATGGAAGACCAGCCACCCAATCAGCATAATACCATAATACAACTTTGCATATAACTGCACATACATATAGCAGTCCCGGATACATAAGAGTACAATGGCCATGAATAGGCATGAAACATGATAGAACATATGTGGTCATCGCCACGTACAATATACATAGATCAGAATCTCCATGATGAAGATATACAAAGTACAATGATCTCCACATAGGCTAAAGATATATAACAGATCAAGGTCTCCATAGTGGCTGGAAATGTCTGACATATACTGGAACAAGTCACGAGAGCTGAAATCTCATGAACACTAGCACGATCAAGGAGGTAGCATATAGTGGATGCCACCAAACTGGAAGGTCTTCTACACAAACCGCTACGAGTACATGTCCTACTATGTGAAATAGAGGTGTCGAGGTCGAACATAGTAGTTCATCGGCTGATTACCGGTCATTGATGTATACCATTAACAGACGCGAGATCACCCACCAATAATGAAAATGGGAATCAAGGTACTAGAGTGCAAACTAACAAGTGTGAATAAATGTGTTGAGGTCGAACACTTGAGAGAATCCATCGATCAGGGGACATTGATGTATTCCCAAAACTGTCGATGGCGAGAGAGCCTGCCATTGATGACTGCAAGTCTCAAGGCACTCAAAATGACTCTAGACTCCAATCCCAGAATAAATGATCTGAATTCGATGGGATGAAATCCACTGGAAGGAGGGCATTAAGGCATCCCCCATCATCCAACACGAGGTACTCAGCAAGGATGTATAATATGGAAGAACTCGATTATAAGGTGCAAGAACCAGTAACTGTACCGTGAATGGCTGACATGCAAAGTCAAGATAACTGAGGAATGGTTGACTCAGGTTTTAACTTCCTTTGAACAAGAGCATAACGACATATGGTGACTGAATGAAGGAAGCATAGACTCGATATACAAACCGGGACATCTCTATGACGCAGGAGGCATCAATAGAGGCTCCATAGGGACTGGAAGCTTAACCAGTCGGTGGAGATAAAACTCAGATAACGAGTACAGCTCCTAAAGTCAAACTATAACCCAACCAATGGATGTGAAATACAGTGCTCTGTTCGAAGGCGACACGACTCGACAGCTGCCAAAGATAATATCTTTTCTTGTCCAGCTTTTTGGTTTTTTGATTTTTTTGGTCTTTTTCAGTTATTTGAAAAGCTTGAAAAAAGAATAAACTAGCTTTATAGTTACAAACTAGGAGGAGACGAGTGTCATAGAGGCAAATAAACTAGTTCCAATCAGTGGAACATACCTATGCTCAATGCAAGGATACATGTGTAGGATATCGACACTCGGGGGAAAAATCCCCTCCCGGTAAAAAAGGGAATCAAGCTGCGAAAGATATAAATAAAGGCTCTGCATGGCTAGACATGAGACAAGCTCGGGCTATATGGCTGAAACACAAAGTTAGGGCAGCCAGCATAAAGCTCAATAAGACAGGAAAAGATCATGATAATGCATTCACAACTCGATATAAGGGGAGTCCGGGGGGATACAGGCCAGCATAAGATCAAGAGGAGTATGAGGCTCTTGCTAAATGTCATGGAAATACTATACAACGGACTCCCACACCCTAAAGGGGGAAACATCGGCATGGGCACCAAATGCAAATAAGGTGCTATCTAGGGTACCCATGTAAGGTGAGTCTCTACCACTCACATCATGCCACTTCTATAGCAGCAAGAAGGTTCCGTGACATAATAGAGTGGGTTCGTACCTAAGGATATAGTGACATGGTCATAAGGTCATGCAAAATGCAAACGGTGGTGAACCTAACCTATATGCCAGTGTAGACGTAATACCTGTGAAAGGCACGAACAGTCTCTGGCCACAAAAAGAAGCATCCAACAGACAACTTCATACCCAAGGAAGACCCAACCACACTCACAACCCACCCAGCAACTTCCCACAACATCAGACTCACCAAAAGGGAGGATGTACGTGACTGTATAAAGAACAACTGCGTATGTACGCGCCTTTTGGCCAAAAACCCAAGTATACACGCGATTGTTGGCCAAAAAACCGTGCATATAGAGAAGGCAGTGGCAAAAATCAGGTCAAGGCCAAACCAATAAAGGGGAGTGTCAATGCACAAACATACTATAACATGCGACACAAAAAAAGGGAGAAACAGAGAGCAAATCAATAATATCAAGCCCATTGTGCCCCCAACCCCAAAGAAGAACAAGGAACGTCCCCAGCAGAGTCACCAATTCTATTACGGAGAGAAATTCCTATGGCTTGGTGTACCACAACAGACAGCTAGACTCCAGAAATCAATCTTTCCCAATATGCAATAGAAATAAAAAAACATCTAACACTAAAGGATCGAACCTTGTACCTTATTCTGGACGGTTGAAGTAGATCCCCGTTGAGCTTTCCAATCTTCAGCTTGAATTGTTATAGCACATCCTCAACAACAAGTAAACAATACAAGCATACTATATTTCATGGTGTTAGATCTATTCTAGCATATATAATCAATAATGTATAAGCATTTGACATATTCCAATGGATGCAACATTCATTCAAATACACATTACTGGACAGGAAAAGATATTTCTATTAATATGAATCAGAGATTACAAGTGACAACCTCTGATGGCACGTCTGCGAACCGGAGAAACTGAATCCCCCACTTGGGCCTCCACCACCTCAATCCTCCATCACTCCGATAGCAAGCTCACTAGCAAAGGCAAGCTTGGGAAGAACACAATAGTGCTCCAAAGGGACAAAGGGATGCAGACTCAAGTATAGTTCTGGCAACAATGGACTATAGTTTCGGTACTCTCAATTCTCTCTTCTTCCCCCCCTTTTAATGTACCAAGGAGTTCCTTATATAGCTTCACAAGGGACAATGAAGGGTCGAATCCATGAGATCTCAAGGCATATGGAAGGCCAGGAGTCATATGAGTTGGATCCAAGTCAAGGAATGCTCCAAAAGGATTTCGACTATTCACACATCCTGATGTACGCGACTATAGGGGTCAAACCCACGTATGTACGCGGTTATCGGGGAAAAAGCCACGTATATCATTTTTCTAATGTTTTTATGGATGGTCAATGATACATCAAAAGACAATAAATGGTCCATAGGGAATAATGAGTCTGCAGTGGGATAGGGGAAGGCCATACAATGTGTGATTCACCTAGTATGGTGAAATCCGTTATAACAATAGGTCTTGTTCATGCTTCTCCTTAGCTACATCTTCTTGTGGTTCTAAAACTTAATCCTTGATGTACTTATCGAGGCCATTCTCTTTCAGAATGAGACCAATCATATACTTCCATGCTAGGAATTTTTCTATGCCTTTTAGCTTCTCCTCAAGCTTAGTGCTTGGAGCTATCATGTCCAGGAGGTCACTAAAAATTGAATTTTATGAAAATGAAAAACTAACCTTACCAGGAGATGTGCTTTCCTGAGGGTTGGTCCAACTAATTTCTAGAGATCCCAAATATTCACCCTTCAAAACTTGCATACGAGGTTGCATCTTCTACAGAATTTATGGTTTTGGTTTTCTGTAGTTTTCTGGTTTAGGGCCAAACTAGGGTTTGGCTTTCCTAGAGATTCAATAAACCAAAGATTTGATCCTGGGCTCAATAGATGATCTCTAGGGAGGCACAACTTTATATACAAGAATATCTTCCAAATTTCAAACTTTATAGAAACCCTAATTTCTTCCAGAGGGAGAGGAGAGAGTTTTTCACCTTGTGAAAGATGTCATATTCAAGCAACTCTGATACCATGTTAAGATTTCATATGTTAGACTAGATATCATCATTGTTTAATCCAAATTCACAACAGTAGCATATGTAGAATCATTGAAAGAAACACAATCACAATACTGAGACACGATATTTATCCTACGAGAGCCTCAAGGGGAAGAAAACCAAGCAAAACTTCTTATGTATTAGATGTGTAGGATAAAACCACAAAACGGGTATTCTCCTCCTTGTTGATATGTCTCTCTCTCTCCTATGCGCTACTCAAGTGAGTGAATCTTATGTTCTAATGATGAGCATGGATCCTCTATTTATACACTTTATGTCAACTTGAATTTTACCCTAACAAGTCGGGCCCACTAAATTGTTTGGTCCGACTTTACCTACGAAGACTCAAAATATTATTTTATATTATCCATTGGGGTACTAATGAACCAACTTACAATGGAGGATTTAACTCATGACTCTATGATGACCAATTACAATAATAACATCCTGACGGAGGAATAATAACATATCCCTTGGGATACACCAGTAAAATACATTTAGAATATCCTTTGAAGTTACAATATTTCAACAAGTTAGAAGGTATGTGCATAGTGGATGGATTTGGTATTCCTACGACCAATTCTTGAGTCCACTCAAAATAAAGGAAGTTAATATTGGCTCGCCTGAAAATCCAAATTTCACCAATATTGGAGATTATTGGGACGAAGAGACTGTAGGAAATATCACTGATTTATTGCATGAGTTTCAATATTTGTTCCCTTCAATTTTTTCAGAGATGAAGGGAATAGTCAGATATCTTGGTGAAATTACAATACCTTTGAGGCCCGAAGCAAAACCGGTGAAGCAACGACCATACCAATTGAATCAATGATACAAAGAAAAGGTCAAGGATGAATTGGACCGAATGTTAGAGGCGGGTGTTATATAACCTGTCAAGGAATCAGAATGGATTAGTTCGATAGTAGTCAAGGAAAAAAAGACCTTAGGAAAAGTAAGAATTTGTGTTGACCTAAGAAAATTGAATGATGCTTGTTTACATGACCTATTTCTGACTCCATTTAAACATGAAGTATTGGAGAGTGTCCAAGGGCAGGAAATGTACTCGTTCACTGATGGATTTTTTGGTTACCATCAGATCAATATTGCAAAGGAAGACCGACACAAGAATACTTTTGAGATGGATTGGGGATTTTTCCAATATACAGTAATTCCCTTTGGACTTAAGAATGCTCTTGCAGTTTTTTATAGAATTGTAGTAGTTGCCTTTAAATATTTCATACACAAATTTCTTGAATTATACTTTGATGATTGGAGAGTATTTGGGATCATAAAATATCATATTGATATCCTTATAATGATGTTGGAACACTGTCACCAGTATCAAATTTCACTCAATTTGAAGAAATGTATCTTTTACGCCCCATTTGGAGCTCTGTTGGACCATTTGGTTTGTCGTAATGGAATTTTGGTTGACCCAGCCAAAGTTTTGATCATTCTCTACTTACCACCACCTACTACAGTTAAATAGTTTATAGAAACAATGGGACACACTCGATACTAAAAAAAAATTATCAAAATATATGCAGACTTGATTGCTCGGATGGAAAATCTTTTGAAAAAATATGCTACGTTTTGATGGACAAAGAGCTTCCAAGAGAGTCTAGACACATTGAAAACAAATATGCCTAATTTGCCAATACTTGTATTTCCATACTAGAAAAAGGAGTTTCATGTGCATGTCGATGCATCATTCGTTGTGCTCGGCATGGTGTTGGATTATCCTGGTGAAGGATTGATCGATAATCCCATTTCCTTTGCTAGAAGGAATTTGTCAACTGCAGAGAAAAATGATACCACGACGGAAAGAGAAAGTTTAGCAATGGTTTATGCGCTGCAAAAATTCAAACATTATTTGTTGGGTGGACATTTTAAGACATAAACTGACCATTCTACATTGAAATACATGGTCAATAAGCTAGTTTTGTGGAAATTGAACCCAAGAGATAGAACAATTACACTCACAAAATTGCTAATCAAACATGCAAAATTAACACCAAAGGAGACTGAAATTGGAGCATAACACTAATATGTATTGAATAAGTGTACGATAGCCAAAATTTTGAAGTAATAGGATGCTGCAATATATCATTACATGAGAGAATCAAGTGCATAAATATTCCATTCGAAATAGTTAAAAAGAAGGATTACCAAATCTAGTCAAATCCCCCATAAGTGCATAGAATAGTTTCCAAATCTATGAAGATGCTCAAGGATTTGCTAAGTCAAGTGGGAAAGATAAAGAGGGATGGAAATAAAACTCATACATTCTTTTATTTGGAGAAAAGGAGGGAGGATGACATGGGAAAAAAACAAGTCAACTACACCTAGTCTAGCTTTTCCTTTTGCCTTAAAACATAATAAAGCAGGCAGCTTTTCAAAAAATGAAAATATGCGCTTTGGAGAATCTTGAATAAAGAAAACATGCTAAATTGGGTTTCCAGGATGTTTCCCAAGCGCTCCATGACTCAGTTTTAGCATGTGTTAACTTCTAGGATGTGTAGAAGGATACTAGCATAGAATGGAATCTAGGAAACTAGGTAATAAGACAAAAATAATTAAATTAATGTCTAATGTGGGTAACTATGGGTTGATTATTCTAAAACCCCCCCTTAATCCTGAATTTATGACTAAATATCAGAAAACTATAGGGCCTAGCAACAATGCTTAGTCACCCTTTACATACTGCTTGTCCATAGAACCAAGGAAAGAGGCAAAAACCCAGTGGGAAAATCCTCCCTTAAACATGGACATGAAAAACAAATTTTTGGAAATATGTCATCAATCATGCTTCACAACATAATCAGAAATCCCCAACAATTATTTGATATTGCTGAAGGTCTTCTCACAAAAAAATTTGGTGAATATGTCTGCTACTTGTTCTAAAGATGCACAAAAGAGTAGATCAATGGTACCATCATGCACAAGCTGTCTAATGTAGTGCATATGGATCTCTCAATGTGCTTGGTTCGCTATCTATGAACTGGATAATTGTAGATTTGAATGGTTCTATTATTATCATAGTACATAATAGTTGAAAACTTTGATTCAAAGACACATTCTCCAAGTATCGCCTGCAACCACAAACATTGATTGGTTGCATTTACAACTCCTCTATACTTTGCTTCTGTAGATGAGAGTGCCATGGCACTCAGCTTCTTACTTGACCAACTAATTGGTCCTTTTGCAAGCATGAACACATATCCTGATGTAGAATTTTGATCTATGTTTTCACCTTCCCAATCACTGTCAGTAAACCCAATCAAATCAAGATCAGATTTTGCTTTGTAGAAGATCCCATGAGTTCTTGTTCCTTGAACAAAGTTTAGGATCCTTTTGGTTTCTCTCCAATGGATCTCATAAGGATGATACATGTATCTCTAAGACACACTAATTGCTTAATATAGATCATTTTGAGTGTGTGTAATATAAATAAAACACCCAGTCAATTTTCTATACAGTGTATTATTTACCATAGGAGAAGAACCTGCTTCTTCAAGCTTAACTCCTGAAAGGAAGGGAGTCTTGCTTGGATTGTAATATTTCATGTTGAAATTGTTTAAAAAATACAAATCATACTTGGATTTATGTACTTTTATTCCATTTTGGGATTGATCAATTTCGAGACCCAAGAATTGGCTCAACAATCCCAAATCTGTCATAGAAAATGCATGGTTCATTACATCCTTCAAGGAGGCAATCTTTTTCTTTAAACTTCCTGTAATCAGTAGGTCATCCACATACAATAAAATAATCATCAAAGAACCATTAATAAGCTTCAAATATACATTATTATCATACTTTCATTGAACAAAACTCAGTTATAGAAAAAATCCATCAATCTTGGCATACTAAGCCCTGGGGGCTTGCTTGAGCCCATAGAATGATTTATTTGACATGCACAATAAATATGGATTAGAAACAAACCATTTAGGTTGATGCATGTAAATATACTCAGTGATATATCCATTTATTAAATCACACTTCACATCCATGTGATGCACTTCCCACTGCTTCGAAGTTGCAATGGCTAGCGCTAACCTTATGGAGTCCATCTTTGCCACTGGTGCAAAGGTTTCATTGTAGTAAATACCATGTACTTGTGAGGAGCCCTTGGATACCAATATTGCCTTATATTTTTAATTTTAACCATCAGAAACAAACTTAGTTTTGAAAACCCACTTACATTGAACTAGCTTCCTCCCTGGGGGAATATCAACCAGTTCCCAAGTGTTGTTCTTCTTGAGTGAGATGAATTATTCTTTCATGGATTTTTTCCATATTGAATCATGTGCTGCATCTTCATATGTCTGTGGATCTAATTCAACCATAATATAGCACTTCTCAGCAAATAGATGATATTTCACACAAAGGGCACTCTCAAATTGAGATGTAGTCCTCCTAGTGTCAATAGGATTTCTAGCTAGTTCCCTAGTTGCATGAATGGTATTGGCTGCCCATTTTGGTATTATAGGACTATTAGGATATGCAATCAAATCATCATTATCATACACATCAGAATCAGCAAAATCATTAGTCTCTCCACTTACAATCAATGGTTCTGGTGGTGAAGAAGACTCTCCAACTTCAAGTGCTACTAAAGGCTCTTCTTGGAACTGAACACTTATTTCAATGAAATATTTTTTAGTGCTCAAGTTGATCAGCTTGTACCCTTTTGAATATTTAGAATACCCAACAAATAGGCAATCTTGGATTTGAGATTGCAAAGCCTTCCTCTTTTCAGTTGGAATTCTAGCCCAAGCCTTTGAGCCAAAAATCTTGAAATGGGTCACATCTGGCTTGTTCCCACTCCAAGATTTGAAACGAGTCATACCATCAAGATGCTTATGAGGCACCCTATTCTGGATGTAGGATGCACATTTTATAGCCTTGGCCCAAAAATTTGGTGGCAAATTCTTATCCTCCATCATGTAGGTTTCCATCTCCTTCAATGATCTATTCTTTCTCTTAGCAACACCATTTTGATGTGGTGTGTAAGGGATTGAATGTTGCATCTGAATACCTGCATCTTTATAATACTGAATGAAATCAGACTTGACATACTCACCACCATTTTTAGATATGAGGATCTTGAGTTTCCTCCCAGACTGGTTTACAACCAAGGCTCTAAAGACTTTGAAGAGGTCAAAAACTTCAGACTTATGCTTTAGGAAGTAAACCCAACAATACCTGGAAAATTCATCTATGAACGTTAGTGCATATTTGTCTTGAATCATGGACATATGAGGGAATGGACCAGAAATTTCACTGTGGATCAGCTCAAGAGGTGTACAGGTTCTCTCATGACTATATTTCTCATACTTGTGCTCTGGGTGTTTTCCTAGGATACAACCTTGACAGACTCCCTTAGAAATTTTGATCTTTGGTAACCCTATGACCATATATTTTTCACTCAAATCAGAAATATTCTTGTAGTTAATATGGCCAAATATTTCATGCCAAATATTGCTTGCTTCATTAGCATTAATCAAAAGAGCAGAGGGGTTTGAGTAGGGTAGAAAATAGGAAAACTTGTATACCTTCGAAGTGTGATCATCAACACCTTTTTCTATGACTTTACCATTCAAAATCTCAGTGATTTGAACATCATCAAGGGAGAAGATGACCTTATTTAGAGACCCAATATGAGTCATCTAATACACTGACAAGAGATTAGAGGCAAGGCCTGGAACATATAGCACATTATTGAACTTACCATGGTCAATATGAATCCTTCCCTTCCCCAAACTATCATTGAGAGAGTCATATCCCAAAACTATTGGTGGACCTTTCGACATGTCAAGATAGGAGAATGTCTCTTTTTTGAAACCATATGTCTAGAAGCTCCAGAGTCTATGATGAAGCTATGTGAGCTTGATGTGCCAGCAACCAAGGCACGTACTCTCTCTTCGTCCTCTGAATTTGATCCTCCTTCCCTCTTCTTTGAGCAATCAGGAAGGGAGATGTTATTATTTTCCAGGAGTTGGGTCAACATGTCAATTTTATTCTTCATACAAGAGCTCTCAGTATGATAGCCCTTACTATAGTATGTGCACTTGCTCATTTCTCCTTTGTTCTTCTTCTTCTAGGAGTTCTTCTTAGAACCTTGGGGCTCCTCTTGAGACTTGTTCTTGTCTCTCTTTTGCTCAGGTGGCCTTTTAGCCTTTTTCTTGCTTTTTGAATCCACCCTTGAATCTCTAGCAACCAAATCTTCATCTTTGGAAGGTTTGATGGTGCCCATCATCACTAACTTATCTTGCTCTTGTGTGAGGGATTCCATGAACTCTACAAGCTTATGCATCTTCTAGGCTCGAGCTATCAACTTGGTGGCATCGAAGGTAGAAACAAACATTGAATAGTCAGGACCAAGCTTATATAGTATGTTCAATACTAGTTATTCTTCCTTCTTTTCGATCCCACATTGTTTCAACTGCAAAACAAGAGCATTAAAACTTTGAAAAGTAGAGTTGCAATGATTCGAAGCTACTAGGACTCAAGGAGATCATCTCATTCTCAATTTGATGTCCCCTCATCTCATCTATCTTTCCAAAAATATATTCTAGCTTCTCCCACACTTCATTAGGTGATGTCAATCCATCAAGATAAATGAGGAGGTCTCATGAAATGCTCAGACACAAAATACCATAGGCCTCATCCCTCCTATTGTGCCATTTAATTTTCTCTGCGGATGCATTGGGATATACCTTAATTTCCATAGTCACCCTGTAGAGACATTTCTCTCTCAACAATATCTCCATCTCATATTTCCATTCAAAGAA
This sequence comes from Pseudotsuga menziesii, assembly GCA_001517045.1. Classification (NCBI taxonomy): domain Eukaryota; kingdom Viridiplantae; phylum Streptophyta; class Pinopsida; order Pinales; family Pinaceae; genus Pseudotsuga; species Pseudotsuga menziesii. The sequence continues at coordinate 32,949 of LPNX010319982.1, forward strand.
ATTGAATGGAGTCAAGATGATCTTCGAAGATTGGTCCATAGCTCAGAAACTGTGCCCTCCAGTCAGTAGAATGCATTCCTAGTCAATGATGTCAAACCTGCAATAACAATTTCGAAGGAGAGAAATCAATCTACAAAGGTTCTGATACCATGTGGAAATTGAAACCAAGAGATAGAACAATTACACTCACAAAATTGCTAATCAAACATGCAAAATTAACACCAAAGGAGACTGAAATTGGAGCATAACACTAATCTATATTGAATAAGTGTACAATATCCAACCTTGTGAAGTAATAGGATGCTTAAATATATCATTACATGAGAGAATCAAATTCATAAATATGCCATTCAAAATAGTCAAAAAGTAGTCTTACCAAATCTAGTCAAGTCCCCCATAGGTGCATAAAGCAGTTTCCAAATCTATGAAGATGCTCATGAATTTGCTAAGTCAAGTGGGAAAGATAAAGAGGGATGGAAAGAAAACTCATACATGCTTTTATTTGGAGAAAAGGAAGGAGGATGATGTGGGAAAAAAAAAGTCAACTAAACCTAGTCTAGCTTTTCCTTTTTTCCTTAAAACAAAATAAAGCAGGAAATTTTTTAGAAAAAGAAGATATGCACTTTGGAGGATCTAGAATAAAGTAAACATGCTAAATTGGATTTCCAGGATGTTTTCCAAGCACTCCATGACTTAGTTTTAGCATGTGTTGACTTGTAGGATGTGTATAAGGAAACTAGCATAGAATGGAATCTAGGAAACTAGGTTATAAGACAAAAAATAATTAAATTAATGTCTAATGTAGGTAACTATGGGTTGATTATTATAACAAGTGTTGGGGGGGGGGGATATTTTCGGATGGCTTCTTCTCTTCTAGAAATTTTATTTTGAAATAATTTTTAAACCTTATCATTTAAATTTGGGACCATACCATATTTCAATAATAGAAAGTGGTGAAGATCCTAGTAACCTGGATCATAATCTCCCTAATGCGCAATTGTTTGTGATAACCATGTTTGATGATCATTATAGAGATATCATACAAATTTTGAGTATGGGTTATATGGCAGCTAAATTGACCATTGCACAAAAGAAACAGTTGGTTGTGCGAGTTGCATATTTCTAGTTGATTGCTAGACAATTATATAAAATGGTTGTTGATGAGATTCTCCATCGTTGTGTTTTGGAGCATGAGAGATAATTGGTATTAAATGAATCCATTGTTGGTGTTGAAGGAGGTCACTACATTGGAAAATATATGGTGTGCAATATTTTGCATGCAGGATTATGGTGGCCCACCATGCATGCGGATGCCCAGGATCATTGTTGCAGATGTGATGTCTGTCAAAGGACAAGAAAGTTGTCTCGATGTGAAAAAATTCCATTAGTACCTCAAATAACATTGGAGGAATTTCATAAATTGGCCATTGAGTTTTTTGGTCCTATCACTCCGATAAGAAAGTGCACTAGTGAACACTATATTATTACTGTGACGGATTACTTAACCAAATTGGATGAAGCAACACCAGTAAGGGATTTTACTGCTGCAACAACTATGAAGTTTTTATTTGATAATTTCATGATACGATTTGGATGCTAAAATATTTTAATAAGTGATCAAGGTACGCATGTTTTCAGCCAGTTGATTCTAGAACTCACAAAGGAATTCTATATTCAGCATAGAAGGAAAACACCTTATCAACCTCAAGCAACTGGATTTTTTGAAGCCTTTAATGAAATTTTGGAAAATGAATTGACAAATATTTGTAATTCCCAAAGAGATGACAGGGATAAAAAAAAATCAGCGATATTATGGGCATATTGCACGACTTGTAAGAAATTGACAGGACAAACTCCATTTCATTTGGTGTATGGACAGGAAGTAGTGATACTAATGGACTGTATTGAACTTAAGAATTGTTGTGATCACAATAATAATATATTTTGATGTTGTCGAAGAAATATTGTCACAACTTGTTGTAACACCTTGTTTTTTACTCCGTTTCATTAATGTATATGATGTGAATGTTATATCGAATCATGAAAACTAGCTTAAGGCCAAGGCCCTATCATTGATTAATGTTTGGTGTATGGGCGATCATGGTTGATGCCTATGGTTTTTGTGATAATTCAAGAACACTTGTAAACATCATGTAAATATGCAATATAATGAAAACCCATGGCTAGTTTTGTCAATGGAGTGAATAATGAGATGGGGGCATGATTTTCCTAAGGATAAAGGGGGTGGGAATGTTAACCTTGAGCCTGTTTGGGGAAAATCCATGTGTCATGGGGAGAACCCATCAGAACTGTCAACTACCCTCTTTCTTGTATTTTCTTCCTAACCATTTATTCTACTAGGAAGTGGTTGAGGTATTTATTGCTTGGAAGGAGAAGAGTATCGTCAATTTCGAATGGGGCAGAGCACCCAATTCTGGAGAGTCATGTTTTACTTGCAGGGACAAGAAAAAACCAGAACCATATGTTAGTCTGACCCATTCATTCATTCATTCATTTGATCATGTATTCATCACCTTCACTCCCCGGTCGTCATGCAGAAGCAGGAGAAAAACAGAGCCTTTCTTCTGTGTATGTATCCTTCATGTTTTGTGAGTATATTTTTCCTAGACATTGTGGTATTTTCTATGTTGCAACATTAAACTAAAATACAAAGAGCATATGAGACCCTATTACTCATGTTCAGAGTAAGCTAGTGATGTAGTCTCTCTATGGTTGTTGTATTGTGAACCCTGGTTCAGGTCTGACTGTGTGCGAGACTTAGGAATGGGACAGACATAGAATGTGCTTGATAAAACTAGTGTGTAACCTCACAGTAAGATAAGAGTGGCTGGTGAAATTTCCATGCACATCCTGAAGATCACTTAAGGGAAGGTGTAGCCTGAGGGACTGTGGAGCAGAGAAGGGGACACTTCCTTGTATTGGGTGTGTAGGCAGAGGGGGATCCAGGACAAATAGATCTTATGAAGGTTTCCTTAGCTCTGTTGATGAGCTCACTAGCTTAGCAGTTCTTCCTACCCATTTCCTTACAATCATGATAAACCCAATAGGAAAGATGGCATGGATGGTATCCTATTAAACCCATTTGTTGGCTTGGATGTGTCTGTTGCACCTAACCAGGTAAGTAACCTTTGGCTGGACAGTCTGATAAACCCAATTTCTAATGCTAGCTTTGCTAGGTAGCATGATAAACCCAGCAGTGAGATGGATTGACTGTGTACAGTCTGTTAAACCCATATGTTGGCTTGAATGGTCCTCAAGGTGAAAGTTGTCTTGACTGTGAACAGTTTGTTAAACCCAACTGTGAGATAGGCTTGGATGAGTGGCCTGTGAAACCCATTTGAGGGATGTTTTTCTCTTGCAGTCTATGAAACCCAAATGTGTTGGCTTGGATGAGTTAGATTGCATCCTTGGCTATGTATGAGTCTGCTATTGTTCCCTTATCCTTGTAGGAAATCATGCCCAGCTCGAGGGTGGCAGTGTTGCTGAGAGATTAAGGAGCACACTGGCCTATGGTTGGGTGGAACGTTGCAGCAACATAGCTGGTTGTGGGACAAGATTTATTCAAGATAAGTGTTCTTGTCTACTTGATTCTCTGTAACTGTAATTCTTTCATTGTATTTGCTTGATGGAATGTGATGAACATGTTTCTATGTTGAGTTATTCATTGTTCCTTGAATAACTGCAATTATAAGCATCTATGTATGTTTTTCCTTCAATGCATTTTACTAAGTTCTAGGGTAGATTGGCCAATTTTGTAATGGCCTGGATGATCAGATCGATCCAAGGATTTAGCTGAAAAGTTGAGTTTTCTGCTAGAAATCCTCATTTGCGTAGTTTGCGGGATTAAGGATTTCATGGGATGCAGAATGCGGAACGTCGTTTCGCTGATTTTGGTTTCCGTGGATTTTCCTTCCACAACTTGCAGGATGTGAGGTAAAAAATGTCATTTTGTAAATTTTGGGTTCCACAGATTTTCCTTCTGCAACTTGCGGGATGCTGGATGCAGAATGCGGGATCGTGGTGTTGTGATTTCCATATTTCCAATCCTGCAAGTTAAGTTTTTCACATCGTCGATCTTCGTAGGACGATTCTCCGTCATTGATCTACTTCCAATGAGAGAATCGGGGTGCGGGTTGTGGAAAGTTTTATTAAAATATTTTTGTAACTTTTCACCCCGCAGTTTCGGCTTTCTGCACCGTTGATTTTTGCAGGTTATTTTTTATCCGTCGATTTAGTTCTACCTGCGGGATCACCTGTGATTGTTGATTTTCGTCGCATTTATCTCTGTTGTTCAATATCCTATGATATCCTTCCTTGCAAATCATTGGATTAATCTATGGAAGATGGGAGGAAGCATGATAGTGTTGGAAATGTCAAGATGAGGTTCATGGCCATTCCCTGTGTTCAATGAACAATGAAGGTTCTAGATGAAAATTTTAATTCCGCATGATAATGGGGCATGGGTACGTGACAGCGTGGTATCAAAGCTGCAGGTTGCAACATTGGGCCTAGATGGGTCGGAGAGCAGTCAAGAGTACCCTACAATGTGGTATCAGAGGTTGTAGATTGCAGCATTGGGCCCGGATAGGCCATGTGACAGTAAGTAAATAGTTTTGATTTTGAATTACTGTGTATCTGACAAATGGTGTTGGTAACACATTTTGCAGACTCATAGTACATTTTGGAAAAGTAATTTGTGGTTTAGCCATGAGAACCCATGATGGATATGATGCTCGGGATTCCTACAAGCATGCGTGAGATGCAATGGGGGAAAATATTTGAGTTGGAAATGATGACATAGAGTCTAATGTAAGGAGATTCCAAGAGAACCCGCCAGATATTGCAGCCACTATGAGAATCTTGATTAAAGCCTAGGAAGAGCATCATCAGTTGAATGCTTCTATGTTGCATAGCTTGACAGACTTGCAAAGAAATATAGACTCTGGGAAGGGTACAGTGAAACTTGAAGGCAGTAAGAGAAGTACCAGAAAAAGAAGAAATAATTCTAGTAAGTCATCTAACTTAGAGGAATCTAGTGGGGATTCAAGCTCTTCTTCTTACGGGGGAAAGAGAAAGAGGCCCAACAGGGATCGTACTGGGGATGAATTTAAGAAGGCTAAACCTCCTACATTTGATGGTGAGGTAAAGACTGGACATGAGGTTGAATCTTGGCTTCTTGGGATAAAGAAGTATTTCCAAGTTCGGGATTATTCAAGAAACATGAAGGCAAGGGTTGCCATATTCAATCTGAATGGAAGGGTGTCCATTTGGTGGGAGCACTTCAAGCAAGTAAGGAAGATCAGTTAAAGGAGACTTAAGTGGAAATGGATCTAGAATTATTTCAAGCAAAAATACCTCTTTGATAGGTACTATGATGACAAGATCAAATAATTCCATGAGCTGAGACTGGGACAACATACCATGGAAGAGTATGCAAATAAGTTCTTGGAATCGTTAAGGTATGTCAAGTACATCAAGGATGAAAGAGTGAAAATACAGTGTTTCTTGAGTGGATTTCCTCGGTCTTACAAAGATAGAATCAAGTTTTATGATCCTAGAACTCTTGAAGAAGCAATTAGGAAGGATAAGAATTTCTATGAGCAAAGAAAAGGGAAACCTGATTACCATAAGACATGGAAGGACAAGAAGAATGAGAAATTTGACCAAAGGAAGAAAGGTTTCAAACCTTCTAGCTTCAGGAATTAGTAGAAGTAGCCATCACAAGCTGAGAAGCAGCTAGCCAGAGTGATGGGAGAGAAACCAAGAGATCCACAGCAAAACAGAGAACCTTTCCAATGTTGGATAGTGGAGAACCCCACATGCGCAGGAATTGTCCACTCGAGAATGAGAGTGCAAGGCCAGCTTACAACATTAGAGAATCAGAAATAGTGGGTCAAGTAGCAAGGGTTGTCCCTAGGATTTATGCAACACTGAAGGACCTCCAGGTAGACCACTAGTCCACTGTGGTTGAAGTTGTAGGTAATATTGTTTATCAATCTGTTTTTATCTTGATTGACCCTAGCTCTACTCACAGTTAAAATACTCCTAGAGTAGTGGAGATCTATGCCTTTAAGAAAGTAAAGCATAAAAAATATTGTTTAGTTCAGTTAGCCACTGGAACTAAGAGAAAGGTTAGTGAAGTGATAGAGAAATGTCCATTGAGTATGAATGGATTGGTCACTTGTGTAGATCTGAATGTTATATCGCTTGGTTCCTATGTTGTTCTCATTGGAATGGATTGGTTAGAAGCTCACAAAGTAAATATTGACTGTTATAATAAGGATTTTGAGTGCTTGGATGAAGAAGGAAACTCAAGGATTATGAAAGGAATTCCAAAGGTGATTTATTTGAGGTGGGTTTCATCAATGCAGTTGAAGAAGTTCTGTAGGAAAGGTTTCCAGTTGTATGTAGCTCATATTTTGGAGGAAACAGAGAATGAAACTCCTAGGTTGGAGGAATTTCATGTGTTGCAGGGATTCAAGGATTTGTTTCCTGATGAGATTCCAGGGCTTCCTCCAAAGAGGGACATTGATTTCACAATTGAACTTGTGCCAAGAGTAGCACCAGTGTCCAAGACACCCTACAGAATGAGCACGCCATAAATGTTAGAGCTGAAGATGCAGCTACAAGAATTGCTGGAGGAGAAGTATATCAGGCTGAGTGTGTCTCCGTGGGGAGTACCAGTTCTATTTGTAAAGAACAAATATGGTACACTCTGATTGTGTATTGATTATAGATAGTTGAACAAAGTCACAGTGAAGAATAAATCCCCTTTTCCCAGAATTGATGATCTCTTTGATCAAATGAGAGGAGAAAAGGTATTTTCCAAGATTGACTTGAGGTCTAGATACCATCAGGTAAGAATCAAGGATGAATACAATCATAAGACAGCCTTTAGAACAAGTTATGGGCATTATGAGTTTGCAGTGGTACCATTTGGTCTCACGAATGCATGAGCTACATTTATGTGCCTTATGAACAATGTCTTCAATAGGTATTTGGACAAGTTTGTTCTTGTTTTCCTTGATGAAATTCTTGTTTATTCCAAGAATGAGGAAGACCATGAAGAGCATTTGAGATTGACATTGCAATTGCTCAGGGAGCATTAGCTATATGCAAAGCTGAGCAAGTGTGATTTCTATAGAGATAGAATTCAGTACTTGGGTCACATTATATTAGAAGAAGGTATATCGGTGGATCCTGAAAAGATAGAATCCATTATGAATTGGCCTACTCCAAGAAGTGTGACAGATATGAGATCTTTTATGGGACTTGCAAGATATTACAGGTGATTCATTGAGGGATTCTCCAAGGTTTCACATGACATCACCTCGTTGCAAAATAAGGGGATAAAGTTTGAATGGACCTCGAGGTGTGAAGAAAGCTTCTAGAATTTGAAGAATATTCTCACTAGTGCACTAGTATCGAAGGTTGTAGACCTAGAGAAATATTTTGTGGTGTGTACCAATGCATGCGGACAAGGGCTTGGAGGAATCCTTATGCAAGACAACCACATTGTAAGTTATGGGTCACAAAAGTTGAAAGATCATGAGAATAACTATGCCACTCATGATCTAGAGCTTGCAGCCATAGTACATGCTCTCAAGATGTTGAGGCATTACTTGATGGGAAGAATATTTGAGTTGAGAATAGACCATTGTGGTCTGAAGTATTTATTTGATCAGCCTACTCTAAATGCTAGGTAAGCTAGATGGCTGGAATTTTTATGTGAGTTTGATTTTGAAATCAAGTACATAAAAGGAAAAGAGAATAAGGTAGTTGATGCACTCAACAGGAAGGTGTAGGAAATGCATGTGGTATCTATTAGTATTTTCCAATTGGAGTTGAGGCAGCAAATTGTTAACCATGTTGCTGCGGATGAAATGTATGTGCAGATTAAGGACAAATTGCAGTAGCAAAGTCTTGAGAATAGGTATGAGGGATAAAAATTGGAAGAAGATGGACTTCTTACTTATAAAGGCAGGATTTATATTCCAAATGTAGCAGATATGAGGAGAGTTGTTATGCATGAGATCCATCAAGCTCGGTATTCTGGTTACCCAGGATATCAGAAGACAATTGCTACAGCCAGAAAGAAGTCCTTCTGGCCAGGGATGAAAAGGGGCCTAGTTGAGTATATTTCAAGGTGTATGAAATGTCAATAGGTAAAGGTTGAGCATCAACACCCTGTCGGTTTGTTGCAGCCTTTATCGGTTCCAGAATGGAAATGGGAAGTTATTTTCATGTATTTTATTACAGGATTGCCAATAACTTGGAGACAACATGATTCCATGATGGTTGTGGTGGACAAGTTGACAAAGGAAGCACATTTTATACCAGTTAAGTCTACACATAAAACTGATGACATTGCAAAGATCTTCATGAAGGATATTTTCAAATTGCATGGATTGCCTAAGGCAATAGTCTTTGACAGAGATGTCAAGTTCACTTCCAATTTTTGGAAGGGTTTGTTTGAAGACTTGGGTACAAAGTTAAACTTCAGCACCACATACCATCCTCAGACTGATGATTAGACAGAGAGAGTTAACCAAGTGGTTGAAGACATGCTTCGCATGTATGTGATGGAAAAACCAACCAAGTGGGAAGATTATTTACACTTGGTAGAGTTTTCCTATAATAATGGACAGAAAGAATCCTTGGGAATGAGTCTGTATGAAGCTTTGTATGGCAGAAGGTGTAGGACACCAGTGACTTAGGATAATCCAGTGAACAGGGTTGTGATTGGTCCAAAATTGCTCAAGGAAATGGAGCAATAGGTTGTAAAGATCAGGCAGAATCTGAAAGAATCCCAAGACAGACAGAAAATCTATGCTGATAAGCATAGGGTTAATAGAGAGTTCAGTGTTGGGGATCATGTTTACCTCAGAGTAAGGGAAAAGAAGAGTTCCTTGAAGCTGGGGAGTTGTGCCAAGCTGTCCCCTAGATATTGTGGGCCATTTGAAGTGCTTCAAAGAATAGGGCCAGTTGCATATAGACTTGCATTTCCTACTAGCACTAGAGATCATAATGTTTTTCATGTTTCTTTGCTTAAGAAATATATACATGACCCTAACCACGTGATAAATTGGGATGTGATTCAGGTGGAACCCGAGGGAGAGTTTCAAATCGAGCCAATGCGCATCCTCGACAGGAAGTTCACCATGCTCCGAAATCGATCCATAGGGTAGGTAAAGGTGCAATGGGAGCACTACAGTCCTGAAGAGGCTACGTGGGAGCTAGAGGATGCCATGAAATTGGCACATCCATTTTTGTTCAATTTTGTGGAGCACTGAGGCGATGCCAGTGTAGCATTTTGTTTAAAATTTTGTAAGCACTGAGGATAGTGCTATTGAAGGGGGAGGGGAATGTAACACACCATTTTTGACCCCGTTGCATTAATGTATATGATGTGAATATTATATCAAATCATGGCAAGGAGCTCAAGGCTAAGGCCCTGTCATTGATTGATGTTTGGTGTATGGGTGATCATGGTTGATGCCTATGGTTTCTGTGCTAAGTCAAGCATGCTTGTAAAGATCATGTAAATATGCAATATAATGAAAACCCACGGCTAGCTATGTCAATGCAACAAATAATGAGATGGGGGTATGATTTTCCTAAGGATAAAGGGGGTGGGAATGTTGACCTTGAGCCTATTTAGGGAAAATCCTTGTGTCATGGGGAGAACACATTAGAACTTTCAACTATCCTCTTTCTTGTCTTTTCTTCCTAACCATTTATTCTACCAGGAAGTGGTTGAGGTAGTTATTGCTTGGAAGGGGAAGAGTATGGGAAATTTTGAATGGGGCAGAGCACCCAGTTCTGGAGTATCATTTTTTGCTTGCAGGTACAAGAAAACACTAGAACCATATGTGAGTCTGACCCATGCATTCATTCGATCATGGATTCATCACCTTCACTCCCTGGTCGTCGTGTAGAAGTGGGAGAATAACATAGCCTTTCTTCTCTATATGTATCCTTCACGTTCTGTGAGTATGGTTTTCCTAGACATTCTGGTATTTGCTGTGTTGCAGTGTTACCCTAAAATACAAAGAGTGTATGATACCCTGTTACTCATGTTTAGAGTAAGTCGGTGATGTAGAGTCTCCCTGTGTTTGTTGTGTTGTGAACCTTGGTTTGGGTCTGACTGTGTGCAAAACTTAGGAATGGGAGAGACATAGAATGTGCTTGATAAACCTGGTGTGGAACCTCATAGTAAGATAAGAGTGGCTGGTGAACCTACCATGCACATCCTGAAGAGCACTGGAAGGGAAGGTGTAGCATAAGGGACTGTGGAGCAGAGAAGGGGACACTTCCTTGAGTTGGGTGTCTAGGAAGAGGTGGATCCAGGCCAAATAAATCTTGTGAAGGTGTCCTTAGCTCTATCGATGAGCTCACTAGCTTAGCAGTTCTTCCTGCCATTTTCCTAAAAAGCCTGATAAACCCAACTGAAAAGATGGCGTGGCTAGTAGCTAATTAAACGCATCTATTGGCTTGGCTGTGTCTATTGCTCCTGACCTCGTAAGTAACCTTTGGCTGGACAGACCGATAAACCCAACTGCTAAAGCTAGCTTGGATAGGTAGCCTGATAATACCAGCAGTGAGATGGCTTGACTGTGTACAATATGTTAAACCCATCTGTTGGCTTGACTGGTCCTCAAGGTGAAAGATGGCTTGACTGTGAACAGTATGTGAAACCCAACTGTGAGATGGCTTGGTTGAGTGGCCTATGAAACCCATGTGAGGGATGTTTTTCCCTTGCAATTTGTGAAACCCAATTGTGTTTTCTTGGCTAAGTTAGATTGTATCCTTGGCTATGTATGAGTTTGCTACTGTTCCCTTATCCCTGTAGGAAATCATGCCTAGCTCAAGGGTGGCAGTGTTGCTGAGAGATTAAGGAGCACATTGGCCTATGGTTGGGTGGAATGTTGCAGCAACATAGCTGGTTGTGGGACAAGATTTCTTCAAGATAAGTGTTCTTGTCTACATGATTCTCTGTAACTATAATTCTTGCATTGTATTTGCTTGATGGAATGTGATGAACATGTTGCTATGTTGAGTTATGCATTGTTCCTTGAATAACTGCAATTATAGGCATCTATGTATGTTTTTCCTTCAATGCATTTTACTAAGTTGTAGGGTAGATTGGCCAGTTTGGTAATGGCCTGGATGATCTGATCGATCCAAGAATTCAGCTGAAAAGTTGAGTTTTTTTCTAGAAATCCTCATTTGCGCAGTTTGTGGGATTAAGGATTTTGCAAGATGTGGAAATGGGAAACGTCATTTCAATAATTTTGGTTTCCATGGATTTTCCTTCAAGTTGCAAGAACCAATATGTGAAACATAATTTTGCAGATTTTCCTTCCGCAACTTGCGGGATCGCGGTGTTGCGATTTCCATATTTCCAATCCCGCAAGTTAAGTTTTCTGCACCATCAATATTCACAGTATGATTCTCTATCGTTGATCTATTTCTAATGCAGGATGTGGGGTGCAGGTTGCGGAAAGTGTTATTAAAATATTTTTGTAACTTTCGACCCCGCAGTTTGGGCTTTCCGCACCATTGATTTTTGCAGGTGATTTCTTATCCATCAATTTAGTTTTACCTACAGGATCACCTGTGATCATTTATTTCCACCGTGTTTCTCTCCATCGTTCGATCTCCTCTGATATCCTTCCTTGTAGATCATTGGATTAATCCATGGAAGACAGGAGGAAGTGTGACAATGTTAAAAATGTCGAGATGAGTTTCACAACCATGCCCTGTTTTCGATGAACAGTGAAGGTTCTTGATAAAATTTTTAATTCCGCATGATAATGGGGCATGGGTACGTGACACTTGTGTAGCTAGAAGAAGAATGTTTTGTTCTAGGCTTTCACCAAAATATTGAAAAAATAAGGAAAATAGAATGCCATAATCGACACATTAAGAGAAAGCACTTTGAGGTTGAACGACTTGTTCCTATGTATGACAACAAATTTTTCAAGAATCCAAGAAATTTGAGAACACATTGGTTAGGACCATATATCATAATGAATATCACTGATGGAGGAGCAGTGAAATTGCGAAAGTTAGATGGAACAGAAGTCCGAAGATGGTGAATGGAAGTCGGTAGAATCAGTATCACTATAGAAATGACTTGGTCACATAAAAAGAGAGAGAGAGAGAGAGGAAATAAAGAAAGAGGGGAATTTTTTTCCTGGTTGTAGACTACTAGTCTTCCCCTACAACAAGTGAAGTCTTGTAGACTTAGTGTTTGGTGAAAACCAGAAATTCAGGGTGAAGACACTTAGTCTATCATAAGAAAAGAAGATTTGTCAAAGGAGAAAATAGGTCACAAGGAATGTGACACTGTCAGAAGAAATATGGGAGGCATATAAATGACAGCTATAGGGCATTAATTTGAAAAATCCGAGGGAATTTGGTGACGTTATTTTTGGTCATGCCCGTCTTTATGGCAATAACTACCACTCTATGTGCCAACTAATTGGTGACATGCATATAATTTTCCCTAATTATTTGGATGATCCACCCATGTGATTGAAAGGAAGGATTCCTTTATATTTATTTCCTGCATGTGTCAAGAACGACACGGTGAAAACCATTGCACACTATCAACCTCCCTACCCAAGTTCATTTCATTATGTTGGCATGAGAGAAGAGCGATTGTTATTTGCAACTTCAAGATGCAAAACAAATTCTTCATAGTATGGTCATTTTGATCTCTAGTTCAAGTACAACCGTTTAGTCTGAAGTTGCGACCGCATTTTCCCACACCAATCATGGAAGATATTTTAGGATATTTACCACCACAGCAGTAGGATGCTCCATTTATTGAGCAAGTTCCAGTCCCTCCAGTCGAGACATTTGGAAAATCAAGTGCAGGCCTACCAAGTCCATCAGGTACTTCATGGGGGAATCACATAGGAAATGGGAAGTGGAAATAAATAGCAATGGCACCACCAACACTGCAATCAATACCTAAGGAATACAAAGACTCCAAAACCAGAAATTTGTTGCTGCCATATACCCCACCAACATGCGCCAATGCACCAAAGGTAAAAATTCTAACTAAGTCATGTGCCTCACTGGTAGCACCCACAGTGCCAAAAGGAGTCAAATTGTTGAAGAAAATTATGCTGAACCTATAGAAGTTATCCTTCACGGACCATGATACAAAGAAAAAAAAATATTTAGTCAGGAAGAACTATATGTTAACTGTGTAGGACACACCAGATTCACCAAAGCACTTGGTTCCATTGGAATGGGTGAGAGGACTGGAATAGTCCAATATACTGTTGTCATTTTTATACATGCCACACTTCATCCAAAGCATAAAAGTGAATAACTTCGTTTGACAACTATTAGTATCATTTCATGGAGGATACCTTTGGATAAATGAAGTACTCTTTGTGGATGTCAAGCTCATCATAGAAATAATGGGACTCCCATTGTAAGGTATAGATCTAGCACAATATTTACAAAAAGACTAGGACACAGCGATGATAGCAAGGGTTAAGGACAAGTATGACTTGACTAGGGCCAACAAAGGGTTCCTAATCTCTTCAATTAATGAATTTTTCGTTCATTTTGTTGAGACAGTATTGGCCTATAAAATGTTGCACAAGATGCAACCAAATCAGTGTACAGTGGGTACGGTTGTGCTAGATGAACTCTATGTAGAGGGAGTTCAAATTAACTAGTTGCAATTCCTGTTGAATGAATTACTACAAGATGCAGCTATGTCATAGGAAAATGGTAAACCTTTCTACTATTCTCGGTTGTTGATTTTGATTTCATTTATTTTCTGGTCCAACCCACCAAAATACCAGTATCTAGATGTTCTTATTTGTTGCATGGGAGATAGATACCAAAATCTTTAGTTCACATAGAAAAACAAGGACATGAAGTAAGATACTAATATCGATTTTTTTATGCATGGAGAGGCCCTAGGGCATCAGGTACAAAAGAAAATGAGACATTCAAATGACAGTGTTAAATGGTTCCACCAAATTATTAAAACTTCAGATTGGGTCACATTATATTATGATGCAGCCATGACAAGACCCACAATGCCAATGGTTGGTGATGCATTTTTTATTAACTAAAGAATAAGTGGAATATATTGTCCAAGAATGGCCGAAAGAATTGTGTGTCCCTTTTCCAGATGTCCAAATAGTAGATGATGACCTAGAACAAGACAAACCACCATCACCAAAATAGAAAGATCAAGAAGAGAACCTATAGGAATATGCGCAAGATCCCAATACAACCCAGAGTGGCTCAAGCTCAAATCCTATAGATATAGCAATAGGACAGAAGAGAGACTAGGAAGAAATAGAGCAACGAGAGTCTAAGAAAAATAAAAGAAAGGTTAAAAAAAACACCAACACCATCAGCATTGATGGGGAAGACTTTACGCAGTTAACTGAAGTGATGGTAGAATTAGCGAAGACGAGATTTCAAAAAATAAACAAGCAACAGACATAGATAACAAGCATTATTACTGATCCACTAAAAAAACTCTACACTTCTATCAAATAGGTTAGAATTGTGGTATATCATATGCCTCATAGAACTGATTCGCAATATGTACTTAGCCCTTTCAAAGAATAAGAACCTGAGATGCCAAATCTAGTTTCACCAATCAGAGCTCAAGTATCAACAGAATTACTTGATTTGGGAACCCCAGAATTCAATGATGTCACCAAAAGTATAGGGCTGATAACCATAGAATTTATGCAGATGTGCATGGCTGAGGTATATGTAGTACATAATGATGCAGTCACAGAAATGAAAATAAGAGAAGGCACCTTGATTAACAAGGCTAAGGTAAAAAACAAATGTGTTAATAAGATGAAGAAAACAGTGCAAGAGACAGAGCAAAAAGAAAAAACATGGGATGAAAATAGAATTAGGCTCGACCATGCTGTAAATATTACATGCACAAAATTCACTAAAGAAGGAATTACGGAAGACATGTTTGTAGATTCAAGGTCATTCAACTTGGTGAGATAGCAGACAAACTTCGTAAAAGGTCGCATAACTGACAGCATATATAAGACAAAGGACACCACCAAAAGTGTTAGAGGAGAGAAGACAAGCAACAACAAAATCTGTGAAGAAGATAGAAGAGGCAGAAGAGTTATATGCTAACACTGTTGACCAAGTCTCTCAGGCTTGGGAAGCATTGATAGATGATGTAGAACTAGAAAATGTCGTAGAGGAGCTGTGCAGAGTTGAGCAAAATGTGAATCAAATGAAAAACGTGATAAAAAAGTTTCCCTTAACATAAAAAATGGCTAAGGTGTTAGAAATGAATAAATTGTAGTATCAAGTTATAGTGTTGTATACATGACAGCAGGAAAGAACTGAAAAAGTCTCTGAATTTCAGACTGAAGATGAAATAATTACAGACATCATTCATCATGTACATCAGAAGGTTCTCCAAGAAGCATAATCAACAGAAAATATAATGTCATAACTTGTCAGTTTCGATGTTGTGGAGAATTTGAAGAAAATAGATGAATATGTGCGACAGGAGGCAAAGAAAGTAGTGAAAATATTGCAAGATTTCCAGGATCAACATGGAAAAATTCAAGAAATGGAAGAATAGATTTGCATGGCTCGATACGAGACACATGTGAGTGTTGGGGGCATGTTGGGCCGAGGTAAATATAGGAAAACTTCAGTTAGAATTATTCCCAAGTATGAAAAGAGTCAGGTCACAAGAAGGAAAAAGGAGCTACGACAGAAGTAGTCGTGGAAGGAAGGACATGGTATAAGAAGTAGTAATGGAGAAATACGTGACAAAGGAGGAGAAAAAGCATACAAAGAATAAAGAGCTAAGGGAATAAGCATTCAAAGAGGAAGTTGCGAAAATAGAATAAGAGAGTCTGTGATGGAAGAGAAGATGAAACAAAAGGAAAGGATGCGACAAGGAAGGATTTGACGAAGTTAACCATGTTAGAAGATGTGCAGTGGTGCAACAGCTGGAAAGGCCACAGTTAAGAAAGATAGTGGGTATGAGGTCATCTAGATTCATTGGAAGCTGCATGTATGAACGCATCTTTGTAGGTTAGGTCGTTAGTTCCTACTAACGTGTGTTGATAGAATAGGAAAGAAAACATGTTGGCTAACTCTATGAAGTTGGATGAAAGAGAGATGTAAGAGTTTGTAAAAGGAGGAACCCAAGTTGTATGTAGTTTGGCTCTCGGTTATTTAAATATGGCTCATGTGTTATCTTATGTGAGTTGCGTTTCTGTTATATCTCTAAGTGTGTTGAGTTGTAGAGAGGAGTTGAAGAATATGCAGCTGAGTGTGAAGAAGTGTAGTAGAGTCTGATTCGATCTAGGTTGTGCACATATCGTTACTAGATTGAAGTCAATAAAGAGTAATAGAACAACAGAGAGCATGAGAAGAGGAAGAAGTTTGTATAGACAATAAAGAAATACCTAGAACAGAGTCGACAACTTAGTGTGTAGACAAAAGGGTGCCATATATTTCTCATGCCATATGAAGAGTGCCTTTGTGGTTTTTCTTGGATGGGTTTCCATGTTAGATATTGTGTCAAATGTGTGAATGATTAATGTTCTTGAGTCAAATATATATGTTACTATGAATGTGTCTTTATGTATTTTCTTATGAATGAGTTTATATGTATTTGTCGCACCGTTATAGATCAATGTATCTATGTTGCATGGAGATCATTGTTATAATACATGTCGAATCATGGGTTGTATTGCACCTTAACTTTGTATAATAAATATAAATATCCCAACCATTAACCTCTGTCGAGTACCTTGGTAGAATACAAAGGGAGAAGAAATCCCCCACAAACTGTGGAAACCTGGTTTTGGAAGTTACCCATAGAAAGATATATCAGGTGAAATTGCATATATGTCAAAGGTGTTGTTAAATGAGCCATTCTCTTTCGAGACGATATCTTAGTATTTGTCACACACCAAGGATGCACTAAACCTAGGTTGAAGGGAAAAAAATGCCAAAAAATGGTTTCGTTGCTGGTACCGTGAATCATTTTGGTGAGGGGTATGTTGTGGAATCCGATGAAGGCTAAAATATAAGACTGGGTGGATTTCAAAGCATTAGAGTTTGCACAAGAAGAGAGTAAAGGATCTCAATTAAATCCAAATGAGTGGTTGGGCTTGAACCTAGGTTGAAGGGAAAAAAAACACCAACAAAAGGGGTGGGGATAGGAAGGAGAACCAGAACAATGACAAGAATGGAGATAATGTTGGGGGAACAAGAAACCTAAGAGGAAGGTTAAATTCAATTGCAAGCTTTGTGGGGGAGACCATCTCACATATTCTTTCCCTCGTATTGAATATGCATCGAAGTTCATTGAATAGAACCCAACTCTCTTGACTAACCCTTTACCTCGTAATCAAAATATTCCTTCAAGGAACATGGACACTAGAAGTAGTTCTAGTGGGAATAAAAAGCCGCTGAACATGGAAAGTGTCCATGGTTACATCAACATGATTTCAACTGCTAATGTTGTGACTCGCTTGAAATATTATGGTTTGTAAAAACCCAACATGGGTAAGGATCCCCCACCTTTTGAGAATCCTTTGCATATTAATAATCCTAAAGCTATACCTAATATACCTAAGGGAGTCCTAAAGTTCTTAGGGAATAATCCTAATTCTCAAGTCACCCCATATTATTCCATTGTGGAGGACTTGGGTTAGACTCCCTATGCAATGTTAGCTCTAGAATTTCTTCAGACTTGTCCTTCATAGAGGAGAGAATTGTTGACTTCTATTGGAGTGGTTAATCCTAATCATTCCATGATAATTATATTTGAAACTCACGACTTCCAGTTGTTCTTTCCTTACCATGTGGCTTTCCTAGTCCATGTGGAGTTTCTTAATAACATGATTAAATGCATAGTTGTTGATGAATGCGGTGCAGCCTCTGTGATGTCTCTGGATTTCTGGAAAGGCCTTGGCCCACCCATGTTATAGAAATATGTGAACATGTTGACCGTGCTCGATGGACGTTCATTTAGGCCACATGGAATCCTTTCATCTCTTCAAGGCCAACTTGGATAGAAGACCTTACCGATCTATGTTGAGGTGGTTGACGCACCCCTTGGATACAATCTTTTACTGGGCCAAAATTGAATTTACACTATGAAAATGATCTTTTCATCTATTTTTCATGTCATTTACTTTCCTTTTGAGGATCTAATTGTCATGATCGAACAAATTTCGTTTGATAATTCCAGTTCGAATGCATCGTTAAGATCCACAATCCAGACCATTGATAATTCTCAGTTGACAACTAAGAATGTTGGTGTTGGAATGTACCTATCGTTGATGGAAAATTTATATATTTTAGCATGAATCCTAGCTATTGGTTCCACTCTTGGTAGAGATTCGTCATCGTTGAATTTGGTCCCATTTCGAACTATGTATTTGGATGACCCTTGGACTCTCCCTTCTCCAATAACTTTAGTTGAAGACTCTAGACCTACAAAGATGGAGATTTCATTTTTGGCAATGGAGTTTTCTTATAAACCTATTCATGATCCCACTGTAGACCTTGGTCCTTCCTCTTCATGGATGGAAGAGGAGGATCTCTTTGCACTTCCTACTTGGGAGGTTGCATCCTCATGCTCACATGATTTCCTTGATTTTGTTTTTTCTTTAGATGAAGTGATTCTTGAGGCCATTAATGTTCTTGAATGACCTTGAGAGGAGTTGCACCATTTCTCTTATTTCCTCCTAGATCTTGAACCGATCGAGCATGATGACTTTAGGACGATAGTTTGAGATAATGTTGGTTATCACATAGTCCCATTAGGAACTCATAGTATAAACTCCAAAGGTAACATTGTGAATCTATCACCTACGATTCCTATCAACATTTCTCAGATCCCTGGAAAAGTTAAAAAATGTTTACATTGGTGCATATTGTTCGCCCGGTGAAATTAAGATATACAATTAGCTTTTTAACTAATTTTGTGAAATTTTTTCTTGGTCGTATGGTGAGATGTTGGGAATAGACCCTGGCATTATTGAACATGACATTAAAACATATCCTGATGCTAAACATGTTTGACAATGTTTATGTGTGATGAACCATTGTAAGGCGCCTTCCATTAAGGGTGAGATAGACAAGTTACTGAAATTTGGATTGATCTATCTGTTTCCCTTGACTGAATGTGTATCCAATATCGTTTAGGTTGATAATATGTAGGGGATCATCTTTGTGTGCACAGACTTCAGAAGCCTAAATAAGGCTTGTCCGAAAGATAATATCCCCACCCCATTCATAGGCCATACTTTGAATGAGTGTGCTAGGAGCGAACTATTCTCATTTATGGACAGTTTTTCAAGGTATAACCAAATCCAAATCAAACCCAAGGACCGACACAAAACTTCTTTCATTTGTCCTTGGGGTACATTTGCATACCGGAAGATTCCTTTCAGCCATAAAAACATCAGAGCTAGCTTTCAGCAGGTCATTACCTTTGCTTTCCATGACCTTAATCATATTATTAAGGTTTATCTTGATGATCTAGCTACTCACTCTTGTATAAGAGTGGATCACCCATTGTTGCACCTGGAAATTCCACATTTCCTATCAGCCTTCATGGAAATTCTACATTGTCCGTCAACCTCCCAGAAAGCCTGACCTGAGCCATCTTGGTCATCTTTTTTCCACATCTTGGAGGGCCAGAGCCTTTCTTCCTTTTACACAGAGCACCTACTGTGCTTCTCACCATGGAATAAGGAGTGTCGATGTCCTATTCCTTTGACAAAACCCTATTTCGCTACTTGTATCCTTTCTACCATGAGCATCGATGGTCAAAACATAGGAAAAAAAGAAGGTTTTGGAAGCTTCCATGTAGAAGCCTCCATGGAGTCAGTTCCTACATGCTTGGGAGAGGTGGAATTTTCCTCCCTCACCTGTTGGGATCATATCCTATCCATTTTCCAAGTCATCTCATGAGTTCTAGGACTATAAATGAAGCCTTCATGATGTGAGTGGGAGGAGGCCAAGAAAAGTACCCTTATGCTGTTAGTTTGAAGTCTGAATTGGAGGCAAAGTAGGGATGGCTAATGTTTGGAGAGATATTCATAGCTATAGAGGATTGTAGATATTCTTATGGAGATTGAATCCATCAACATCAAGGCTTGGTTCTACTTCTTTCTCTTTCATAATTAATACAAATGCATTCCCCTTTCCTATATTTGATGTATTTATTTTAATTAGATATTATCAGACTCCTTGATCACTGATATAAATAATCAATTTACCATGATGCTCTCATCTTGTTTGATTGTCTTTTGATCTATTTTGCAGTTATTGAACCATTGAAAGGGATTTTGGAGAAAAGAGAAAGAGGTATAAGGCTGACGTATATTGTATTTCATGTCATTTAATTTGATTGTTTAAGGAAAGGATATGTTGCTGTGTCTTTTTGTTATGTACTTGTGACTTACAGTGCAGAGGAAAAAACACTGTCCACACTGATTGAGAATTCCTTATAAAAAAATTGGCAACTCCACTAGGGATAGTAAATCCTATCAGATCTGGGGAGGATCCATTCAGATCTAGTGTAGATCCAGTCAGATCTACAAGCTTCGATAACCATTCCATCTATGAAGGTTATTCTCTCTCCTTTTAGTAATTTAAGTTAACAAGGTAAGCCATTCATCTTACTTTTTTTATTATTTCGTTTTTTCTGAGTAGGTTTTCACCCTTTTCATCCGAACTTAGATTTTTCTGGTTTCTCTTGTAGGCCTTTGTCCTTTTATTCTACTATTCAGGTGGAATGCCTCTCTTTGGTTGATAGAGCATTGATCCTCCTAATGCGCCTTTCCCTTCTTAATCCAGTGTGCCGACAGCACATTCTTGCCAAATTGATAGAGCACTGACGACGCCTATATGCAGAGGATAAAAACGTCAGTATGACCTATGACGCTTTGGTGCAGTGCTTCTCAACATGTCGAGGTACACCTTCAATCTTCCTGTTTCAAAAAATTCCCTTTCATTTTTTTGAACTGTCTTGTTCTCTGAGGATTTTTTGTGTGATTTACTTGTCTGCTTGCTATCTGAGTTTGATGGTTTTTGTGAACCTGATTCTCTTTTTGAGCTCAGATACAAAAACTTTATCTTCTTCATTGTTATAAAAGAAAGTGGAAAAAAAGTTCAATTTTGGTTTTTGGTGAAATTTTTGAAAATTTTTCTTTTGAAAAAGAAAACCTATAGCCTCTTTCTAGAGTTAGTCTCTTTTAAAAACTGCTTGGTGTGCGTCATATTTTCCAGAAAAATACAAAAAGAATCATGTTATTTTCCTCTTGTTTATGCTTATGAAATTTTTTTATTTTCATTTGCATGAGTGATTTAGAAGAATAGGTATTTTTGACATTGTAGCAAAAGTTAATTTTTGTATGCACGTTAGAGGATCAATTTTCTTTAGAGTGCTTGTTGAAAGAGATTTGTGTTTGAAGGAGATTTATTTGCATTCCTTGTTATATCTTGTTTTTATTGTTGAAAGTGGCATTTGATTTAGTGTATTTTTGAAAAGAAAAAGAAAAAATTTCCTTCCTTACCGTAGCTAGCTCTCATCGAATTCAAAAAGTGCATTTACATTTAGATTAATTTGCATTATTGGAGACAACACCTCACAAATATTCACCTAATCATACAAATAAAGTTAATGGTAGCTCTAGGTTAAATTTGTATAGAAAGTTGAGTGATAGGTTAGTGATGTGTTTGGGTATCGTAACACGTAGCAGCTGTTGTTAATTTGTCTGCATTACAAACTAGGACTCACGCAGTTCTTCCACATACCACAGTATATCAAACGACCTTTCATGTAGCCTTGAGGTATATAGAAAGGTACTTCATGTACATGATTGTATATTGGAAGACCCCTTGTGGATGGTTGTTCATTAGACAACACTACTACCAATTTGAGCTCCCACGTACCTTGCGTATATCGGGAGACCCCACTAGGATTCCTCATCCAACTGGGAAAAACCCTTTAGCCGTCTTCTTTGGAGAAATATACTAAAAGCAACATTCAGGAAGATTACTACAGACGTACCCCTGAGGTATATCGTGAGTTGCACCTTCTTGACAATCCTAGTGAGAGAACGACTATTTTGAACTCATCCTATCACTTAATACTGCTTATGACCTTTAGCTCTGTGTAGGTCTGTTTGAGTGTTCCCCCCCCCCCTTTTTTTATTTATATTAGACAACTTTAGCCACCACCGTGGCTGAGCAACTTATGAGATGTAATTCTCGTAGATTACAAGGCTTACCTCATGACTCTCCTCCTACCATGGAAGGATAAGAAGGGGTGAACATGGAGCAACTAGCTTCTATAGATGCTCCTATAGGAACTACCTCAGCTAGTGAATCTAGAGATTATTTCACTATTTATACAAATCCTTTGGTCCAATTACCTCCCGCGGATGATGTTTTTGCTCATTCGCCAATGGAAGTCCATGTGGATGGTCCTAATGAAGCATAGTCTGGCCCTAATGCTCCTTTTTGGAGGACCTCTATGGGCCAAGCCATTGCTGAGTTTGGGCTTATTAGACCTTCACAGGGGAACCCTCCTCTAGGAGAGGACAAATATAGAATAATTCATGCATCTCTTGATCGAGATCGTAATTTTTCAGAGAGAGTAGAAAGAATTGTTTATCCACCTGTGCCTCACAAAGAACCCATGTTAGCTCTTCTACCCCCTTTATCATACCCAGGGCCTGATGGATATCATTCATTGGTTGAGGTTTTAGGTCCTATTGAAGAAGTTCCATTTCATGGTAACCCAGGTAAAAATTCCAATCCTACCATTTCACATCCCGAGTCTGTAACTCACCCTCCCATACCCATTGTAGTTGGGGGGAAATCCACAACTCAAGTAGTGTCAGCACATTCTAACATTGGGGGGAAACCTCTTATGCGAGTTACATCAGCTGTTAATAGGATTGGTACTAGTTCTAGACAAGTTTTGGTTGTAGAACAACCCGCTATAGTCATTCCTCCTACCAATACCAACATGGTAAATCTCCCATATAATACAAGCTAACCCTTAGGGGTACAACCTATTATCAATCCAATTTCTTAGGGATATACTTATCCTAGGAATCAACCACCCCCGACTCAACCAGCTTATCAACCCACACCATCGGGGGTTGTTTATCTTGGAATGCCTTACCCTGGAAATGATTTTGTGCCTTGGGGACAACAAAATTGGTCTAATGTCCCATCTTATGGAGGATCTTATGTACCTAATGCTGGAGGATATGGACCTCCACCTGGAGGCCCTCCTCCTAGAGGACCCCCCTAGAGGACTTGGAGGACCCAATGAACCTTTTGGAGTACCTCCTCTTGGAGGGCCTGGATGACCTAGAGGATCTGTAGGACCCCCATCTATAGGACCTAGAGGACCTAGAGGCCCACCACGAAATGGACCACCCCCTACAGGCTCACCTCCCTTGGGTGGCCCTTCATCTGGAGGAAATTTGAATAATCAAAAACATAATCAACAACATAATCAACAATCCTTGGGGGAATCATATATGCCTATTTATCAATCTGCCTATGATCACACTGGTTAGCAAATTCCATATCAGTACTACTAGTACCCATCCCAACCAACAATTGTTGTTTTTGGAAACTTTGGATTTACTAGATCTGTCTACATTGATAAATGATCCAATCCATCATGACCCCTCTTGGCCAACCATTCCAGTCAAGTTACCTTTCGATATACCCAAATTTGATGGTAAACCTGGTGAGGACCCAGAAAACCATGTGATGACCTTTCATCTTTGGTGTTCATTGAATTCATTAATGGACAGCTCAATCTCTCTATGAATATTTCAACAAACACTCACATGCATTTCCGCCAAGTGGTACATTGTTGGCAGGGGTATTGGGTAAGTGAGTTGTGCAGCACCGTGGAGCCTCCGCCAGCTCACAGGCCATCACAAAGGACCACAACAACCTGATAAATGGAAGAATAACCATTTTTGGAATTATTTATGCAATTTTGTACCAATTGACCACATTTTGTGGATATAGGTCACTAGTTTGTTAGAAGTTAGTTAGAAGTGGACCTTGGATGTAAAGGCGCAATCCTATATATAGAGCTAGAATTGAGATAGTAGATATCACTTTCAGATCATAACTTTGGAGAGAGAATTCTAGAGGAGAACTTGTATTTTGGGTATGTTTTTGCATCTGCGTCTATTGTGAGTGGGTTTTTGGCTCTGTCTCTGTCAATCATTTTTTAGTCTCCTGCTATGGAGAGGTACTGCAAGTTGTGAATCTATTTTGCAAAAGTAATATGACATGACAGATGTTTCCCTAAAGTGATTTTGTCTCTTATTTTCCTTCTTTTATGATTTGCAATGATGATGATGGATGTTTACTAGATCTGTTATATGAATGAATGTGACTGTTGTGATGAATGAAGTAATGTGATCTACTAGTTATGCCTATAGATCTGTGATGCGATTCTAACAAATGGTATATTAAGTATCTATTGGTTGTTTCATAAGTCGTTGATTCCATGCCCTCCCTTCTTACTGTTGGAAACTTGGTTTCGACAGCTCTCCCTCAACATCTCGGGTGAGACTTGATCCGCTCTATGGGTGTTGCCGGGAGGGGTCAAACCTGTCTGGGACGGTGCTCAGGGACATTGCACTAGTTGGATGTCGAAAGAGTAGGAACCCCTGTTAACAAGGCTTTATTGGTGGGTCATGCCAATAAATGGTTCCGTTGTTGGGACCTCATTGCAACTGAAGGGAGGATATGTTATGGAATCCAATGAAACTGGAGATTGAATATTGGTTTGACCTAAAGCTGTGAGATTTCACTGAAACAAATAATCAGAATCCAAAGTTGTCAACAACTAGGTGGCTGAACAGATATATCTATGAACGTCCATATGAATGGTTGTTTTTTGAATTCCTAGGCTACTCTATGAATGGTTAGCGCAGCTCACTTATAAAAAGAATAACCATCAAGGAGGAGAGCCGACATCTTGGACATCTGGTATGATCTAGAAGCTACAAGAAACCGATAACAAAGCATCATGAGCTGTCGAGCTATGGATGGATAGTATTCTGGAAGGATACATCACTGATTTTGTAGTCAATACTAATAAGGCATATAGCGAAGCAGAAAGAGAGTTCTTCGACGGGTCACAAGGTAGGATCTTGTTGTCTCTACAATTATCTATTAAGACGCTTGTATGTGAGAAGGGTATTCTAAAAATGAACCTTGAGTAGTGGAACCTTGGTGTGCAGGGGCTATGGACACTGTGATGAAAGGGGGGAGACAAATGGAAAGATAAGAGGTAGATGGCTTTGAGTTCTAAGGAATTTGTGAGATTCGGTGAAGAAACAAGTGGATGTATGAGGGGAGGAGCAAGCTTTCAACAAGAGAAGATGTAGAGGATAGGAGAAGGTCCTGATGCAATCAAGATGCAAGACCATGAAGAAAAACCGCACGGGAAGAAGCAACCCTATAGTGACGGAAAGGATGACTAGACCCAGGCTACACCCAGGATAGCGAGAAGCTAGAACCCCAGTATTAACGTGTCCACACCTCCGTGCACTACTCCACCAATAGGTAGAAAAGTGCATTCTATGTCACCTTCTCTGACGTGCCAGTAGCAGTCAAGTAGTAGAACACTGATTGAAGGAAGAAGGACCATAATGGAGGGTGATGAGATGAAGTTACCAATATTCCATGGAAACGCGGCGGATGACCTAGAGCAGTACCGGTTCTTATGTGAAGTAGTCTGAACTTCCAGACAAAGTGTGGATGATGACATTAAGAGAAGCCAATTGGCAACCACCCTTAGGTGCTATGCACTTGATTGGTCCATGAGATTCATGCAGGTTTCTCAAGGGATAGTGATGAAAACACTGAATGAGATCTAGGAAGGAATATTCTAGGAATTTAAGAAACCTAAATCTGAGGCCCAATATATTACAGAAATCAAGTAGATCAAGCAGTTTTTGAATGAAACTATTTGGGATTTTGATCAATGGTTTAAGACATTGATGTCTCAATTCACCTTAAAAATTAGCGACATTCAACGCAAGAAGTGGTTCATCGTTGCATTGGTTCCAGACATAGACAGCCATTAATGCATCAAAATATCACAATGCAGAATGAGGCTCTAGAGATGGCGATGAAGTTGGAAGCTTCACCTATTGGGGAGGCTGCAGTTGGCATGAACCAGATTCAGGCGTGACTAGCAAATTTGACACTCTAGCTACAGGATATTAAGAAAGCAAAAGAAGAGCATCATGATCTCAGGTGCACACAGTGTCATATGGATGGACACACCAAGGACACTTGTCCAAATTTACAAAACTATTTTCTCTCAGGAGCACCAAACCTTTCGAGTTTTGCTAGCATGCCATGGTGTCACGTATGTCAAGTATATGGGCATCGACATGAAAACTATAGCTATATGCAAAATATGGTTATGAAGGAAGAAAGTTTGTATTTCTCCTTTTGTTGCTCCGTAGGGCATGAGGATAAAGAATACTGAGGTTACAACATGCTTCAAGAAAGAACATATGATTCATATTTTGTGAAGGGCAGGATCCCCACTCAGTCAAGCAGTCACAGCCACAGTTGGTACAATCGATAGTACAGTACACACCACCTCTGCAAATGCAATTTATTCTATCACAATCGCAACAACCCTTCACACCGTAGCAATAGTTCATAGCACAACCACGGTATAATCAAGTGTCAACTGTTCAAACTCACCCGTAGTATGTTCAAGTAGCACACTACATTCAGCAACAACTGAACCCCCCGTAGTAGTTAACCTAGCCACAATATTAGCAAACCAGAGGATTTCAAGGAGGATTCTGAGGAATATTTAGGGGACAAGGAGGAGGCTTTAGACAAGGAGGAGGACGAGATCGAGAATCCATCCAGTGTTACACTTGCGGGGTATTTGGCCACTATCAGAGGGAGTGTCCACATGCATAGTGTACATAATTTGTAGCAAGCAAGCATAATGTCAAAATTTTCCCTCAATTGATTGTGAAGTGGTAGGCTAGAAACATCCCTGAATTGTAGAACCAAATTCAAGTGTAGACCTAGTAGCCATTGCAGAATCAGCCTCAGATCCTGCTGCAAACTCAAAATCAGCCAATGAACCCATCGCCGACTCAGAATCCACCTCTAAACCAAGCTCATAACTTGAATCAAGGACTCACAATTGTGACAATTCTAGAAGAACCCAGAACCCAGGCTGCCAACGTTGTTGTTGTTACTCATGTAGGTGCGATGACCAGAGAAGATGGACCTTATCAACAAGTTCAAATTGCAGGGAAGAAAAAGGAAGCATTTGATATTTCAATGGAGAAGGAGACATTATTTCAAGACAAGCATGTGATTGAGGGGAATCTAGGTACACCAACACATATGCGACACTAGCACAGCTCAACGGATTCGGGGCTCCTGACCACAAATAGTTTTGAAACGTTGGACAGGTGTCCTTGGTATGTCCGCCTGCATGGTAATGGGTGCACCAAATATCATCACGATCTTCCTTGTCCTTTTTTATATCTTGTATTTGGAATGCCAAATTGGCTAGCTACGCTTAAATATGGTTCATTCTGACCACAGTTTCTCCATTTGGTGATTCCTCCAATTTCATCACGGTTTCCAGATCGTCGCTCTATGTCACAATATTTTGCTGCATTAGCGGCTGTCTGATATGCAGGACAAGTGTGACGATGAACCTTTCCTTGTGCTGAATATCACTCATCTAAAAACTGACTCGAGCTATCAATGTCTTAAACCATTGATCAAATTCCCAAATCGGCTCATTGGGGAACTGTTTGATCTCCTTCAATTCAGTAATATACTGAGCCTGAGATTTTTGCTTCTTAAATTCTTCAAATAATCCTGTTTAGATGTCATGCAATGTCTTCATGGTACCTCCCTGAGGTATTTGCGTGAATCTCATGAACCATTCCAGTGCACGACCCCTCAAAGTAGTGGCCGGCTGACTTTCCTTAACATCAATCTACAGTTTGTCGAGCGGTCTAGATCACCTCACATAAGAACCTGTACTGCTCTGGATCATCATTGTTGTTCCATTGAATATCGGTAACTTCATTTCATCGCTCGCCATTCTAGGCCTTCTTCCTGTGCGTGAAGGTGTGGGCACGTTACTGCTGGGGTTCAATCCTGTTGTCCTCCCTGGTGTAACTTGGTCCTGGTCATCCTCGTCATCACAAAAAGGTCACTTTGTCCTGTGTGGTTGTTCTTCATGGCATTGCACTTCGATCATGGTAGGACCTTCTCCTGTCATATGCCTCTTCTCTTGAAACCTTGTTCCTCCCCTTGTACAACCACTTGTTTCCTCGAGGACCTTGAAATTCTCACCAGAAATCACGCCCATATACCCCTTTCCTTTTCATGCATCTCCCCCCTTTTGTCGTCATTCCTACATCTTCTGTACACTAGAGTTCCACTACTCTTGGTCCATCTTTAGAATACCTTTTTCACAAACCAGTTGCTAAATGGACAGCTGCAGCAACAACAAGAACCTTCCTTGTAGTCCATTGAACAACTCTCTTTCTGCTTCGCTAAAGGACTTATTGGTGTCGACTATGAACTTGGTGATGTATCCTTCTAAGATACTATCCAACCATGCTTCAACTGCCCTCAATGCCCTATTATTGCACCTTCTACGGACATAATTTGTTCCTCTAGTCTGAATGGTTCAAATCCAGAACAAATGAGTGAACAACAAAGGATGAAGACCTTCCTTGAATGCCATAGACACCTGGAATACTGCTTCGATTGTGAACCTGTGTACCTACAAATAGATCAAACATGAAAACACATCCAATCTACCATAAAATCATCTACTTATCCATGTTAGTGACTAAGGAATCTAACAACATGTACATGTGAAATCAAAACAACAGTAATGTGGGATGGAAATAAGCTTTGCATTAATAATGTATGGAGAATCTTACAACCATTTCGTTAGTGTCGACAAGCCCCTCCAAGAGACAAACACTTCATCCCCATAAGCTCCAACTTTGCTCTCTATGCTCTCCAATGATTTGGACTAAGTAGTCAATCCAACAGCATAACAATACCTCTATATTTCTCCCTCTCAACTATGGACATGAGCTTGTATTTATAAGGCTCAATGGATAGGAACAGTTGAGAGAATTATGGATGAGGTGGCTCTGTTGGAGACATTTACCACCATACACACTCATTTTTGTCAATTTGTCCTAGGTAAACCACTGTCCTAAGTATTATTGACTTAATTGACATCAGAGGAGCACTAGATGACATCAGCTAGATCACAACCACACCTACCTTCAGTCAAGGAGGCTAACTTAGCCTTCTCCTACATTCGAGGAGGCTAACTAGAGCACTCTGGGGGTGATCTGAGTGTCATTAATGCCCCATATTGCTAACTGATGGTTACAATTAGTTAAATAGAGTAGTGAAGGCACCTTCCTTCATTAAATTGACTATTTATTGATTATTTAATGAACTGGAGTGAACAGGGGTGCCTCCAACCACTTCTGATGGTCAGTTACACTTCAGTTAACCTCATCGGGGTTCATTGGAGTCATTGATGTGCTACCACTTGTTGGTTGGCTTACAGTGACATATGTCTGAGCTAATTTCAGTTAGACTCAGTCATTTATTGCAGTCTAACTTTAGTTACGGCTCGGTTGAGTCAATTTGGGTTTTAATCAGTGGTTAACTTGAGTGTTGACTATGGATTACATTCAGTTAATCTAGACTCACTCATTCAATTTGAATGACCTCCTTGGGAATTCGAATTGCTTTGTCATTCATGCTTGCAGCATGATCTTCTATTGTGTTACTCATTCTTTGTGTGAATATATAGAGCGGCTACTCATTTTGTAGAAAAATTACACCATTTTCATGTCTTATTGTTATTAATATTTGATGAGACTTGTGTTTAGTCCCTAGATTACTGTGACATATTAATATGGTATCAGAGCTCATGGCATGACGAAGCTCAGATATTTCAAAAACAAGGTTTTTGATAGATCTTGCATGAAAATTGAGCAATAGCTCAAAAATCCAGCACTGCACCAGAAGCCAAGGCTTACCACTTAATACCCCAAGTAAGGAACTTGTTGATCAAGCTTGCTTGATTGAATATGTTGGGTGTGATGAAAGCCTAAAATTTGCAGGCTGTCCGACCTTACATTTCCCTTTTTGTTGTGATTTTCAGGTTTTTAATAGGTGAAAGCATTTTCTCCAGCAGATTCAGATGGATTCTTCCATAGATCTTTTGACTCTGTTCAATTTCCACTCATGGAAAGGAGATATGGAGATCCAAATACATGCTAAAGGACTCTATAGGGTTACTATGGACACTAAATAAAAGCCTAGTTCTGTGACAGACAAAGCTAGATTCTTGAACAAGAAGGATGAAGCATTCAGATTCTTGTGCCTCTCTGCTTCCCGAGATCTTCTTTTCCATCTTTTGGGATTGAATACTCCAAAGGAAATTTGGGACAAATTGGAAACCCTGTATGGAAAGTAGTATGATTTGAGAGTTTACCAGCTTGAAATGAATTGATGTCTCTCCGGCCTTCCAATTTTGAGACCTTGAATGAATTTTTCACAAAGTTCAAGCACATTGTCTTACTATTGAAGCGATGAAAAGTGGAGAAGGAGGATGATTAGCTCATCCTCGCCATACTCTCCAAACTTGGAGCTGATTATTCAGTTTTTGTCTCTACATTCCATGCGGGGAAGCTCACAACCCCTGGATGGAAGATGCCTACACTCAATGCCTTCATTGAGTCCCTAACAAGTGAACATGATAAGCTTGTCCAGATGGGGATCATCAGATCCTCCTATGATCAATCCCTCCATGTCTTGGGGACCAAATATCTGAAGGGTAAAGGAAAGAAGCAAAAGAACCCAAAAACTAAATTCAAAGCTCCTAAACCTAAAGTTGAAAACCAGCAGCATGATGAGTCTTCTAGCTTAAAGAAGAACAAAGGAAAAGGGAATCATGGAAAAGAAAAGGTCAAGTGTTCATACTACAAGAAGGGATTCCACCCTAAACATGCCTGCATGAATAAGAAGCTTGATGAAGCTACCTCTCTCCTTAAGAGAAATCACATCAATCTTCTAGAAATCTTTCGGAGGAGAGATCAGTAAGATCGGTAACCACAGCATGAAAGAGGTCATGCCCTCATGGAAAGCACTTCGAAGTCTAAAGCACTCTTGATTGATTCTAGATCTTTGAACCACATGATGGCTGAAAGAAACTCCATCTCATCCTTGGAAACCAAAAAATCCATTGCCATCCACATGGGAGATGACTCCACCATCATTTCAGAAGGAAAAGGTATGGTTGATCTTGAGAATGGCTATTTTTCAAATGTTTTGTATGTACCATCTCTGGCATCAAATCTCCTTAGTGTCTATCAGATGACACATGTAGGAGTTCCTAAGAGAGTATCTTTCATCCCAAATGATGTTGAGATAATGGAACTTACATCCAGGAAACTTGTTGCTAAAGGCCTTGCAAACCATCATGCAAAAACCTATGAGTTTTCCCACTTTGTGGCGGATGCAAAGCCCACCGCTCTGCTAACTCATGGAATGAAGTTAGTAGGCTATGGAATGACAAATATTTGTAGCAATTATAGAAAAAATCCATGGTTGAAGGCCTCTCGGTCATCAAGGAAACCACTGGAATTTGCAAGGGCTGTGTGGTTGGAAAACTCCCTGAGCACAAGTTCGATCGGGGGAAGGAAAAACGAGCTACATGCATATTGGGGCTGATACATTTTAATATCAGTGGTCCAATTCCTATAACATTGATCAATGGATTATGGTATCTTTTTGACTTTTATTGATTATTTTTCAAGGTACATATGGGTCTTCTTTCTCAAAAAGAAGTCTGAAGTATGTGAAAAATACACTGAACTGAAGGCCTTGATCGAGAATGCCTCTGGGCTTAAGATAAATATCTTGAGATCTGATAATGGAGGGGATTATGTCAGTACTGAGTTTATACATATATGTTCCCAAATTTTTATTCATGTCCAACATTTAGTTCCGTACACTCCTCAGCAGAACGGTGTGGCAGAAAGGAAGAATCGGTCTCTCAGAATGTCTGTTTATTGGATATCCTGATGAATCAAAATAATTCAAGCTACTGTATATCAAAACAAAATATATCATCATAGAGAGAAGTGTCAAGTTTGATGAGCCTCTTCAGGAGGTGGAACTAGTGAAGGAGAAAACTACTGAATTTCCTTCCTATTCTATTGAATATTTGGATGGTGAAATTGGGGGTGATGACCCTGATTTGGATCCTCTGATTTCTGATATCAGTGTACAGCAAAAATAATATGCTGAATCAGAACCTGAAGTACAAAATCATCTTCCCACATGGGCCCGACTGACACTCTCCTCCGCAGGAGATAACATTGAAAATCCGGATGATCCAAGGAGAACCCGGTCTGATTTCCAAAGAGCAGGTGTTGCGCTCTCTTGTCCTGATAATTTGATCTCTGAAATTTGTTATTTGATGATTAGTTCAGACCCAAAATCCTACTACCATGCTCGGAATTATCCGATATGGCAAGTTGCCATGGATGAAGAGATGAATTCTCTTCAGAAAAAACACTACTTGGGAGCTAGTTTCTCTTCCTCTGGGAAGGAAATTGGTTCAATGCAAGTGGGTGTTTTAGACCAAGGTTGATGCTGATGGAATAACCTAAAAATGTAAGGAAATTCTGGTGGAAAATTTTTTCTCTCAAGTCCAAGGTGTGGACTACCATGAGACTTTTGCACCAATTGCAAAAATGGACTCCATCCGCCTAGTTTTGGCAATTTCAACATCTAAGCACCGGGATGTCCATCATATGGATGTTAAGTCATCCTTTCTACATGGAGATATTCATGAGGAGATATACATGAATAATGATTAGGGCTACATCTCTGATCCATCTTTGGTTTGCAAGCTAAAGAAGTCACTATACGGGTTAAAACAGCCCCAAGAGAGTGGTATTCCAAGATGGATGCCTTCCTTCTCTCGCAAAACTTCCAAAGGTGTAGATCAGATCCAAATGTGTATATACAGAAATATGATGGTATTTTGATTATTATTGTTTAATATTTTGATGACTTACTGATCACGGGTAGCACAGTTGCTTCTATTTCAGCCATCAAAACTGCTCTCCACAATGCATTTGAAATGAGAGATTTGGGGCTCTTAAAACAATTTTTGGGGCTCAATGAGATAGTGGTCAGTCAGTAAAAATACATATAATATCTATTATTAAAGTTTAACATGGTTGAATGTAGGCCTACACCATTCCCTTTCCTTTTAGGGATCAGCCTTGAAGAAGGAAAAAGCACACCTCCCATGGACTGCACTATCTATCGATAGCTGATTGGTAGCTTGTTGTACTTGACACATTCTCGGCCTGATATATTTTATGCCGTGAATTTTGTATAAAGATACATGCAGCATCCTCATGATCTTTATTGGAAGGCATCCAAGAGGATCCTCTAGTATATTCAGGGAACCAGGACCTACGGTATTCACTATGCTGCAAACTCCAAGCTAGATCTGGTTGGATACACAGATTCTGATTGGGCGGGTGACTCTATTGATCGGAAGTTTAATTATAGATATGTATTCATGTTTGGTGGTGGCTCCATTTTCTGGTCTAGCAAAAAGCAGGCTGTCCTATCATATCTTTAGCAGAGGCCGAGTATCGAGGAGCGATGAATGCTTGCATCCAAGCAGTTTGGTTGCAAGGCATTCTTTCAGAGTTTAATATTGGTAGTACTTTGTCCACTATCCTATTTTGTGACAATCAAAGTGATATTAAGATATCCATAGATCTAGTTACTAGGTATAGGACCAAGCATGTAGAGATACACATGCACTATATCAGAGAGCTAGTGCATGACAGGACCATCATTCTACAATACTGCCCGACTAATGAGCAGATTGCAGACATCTTGACCAAGAAATTTTCAAAAAAGAAGTTCACTTACATCCATTCACTGTTGGGGGTGAGTCCATCAGGGTGATCAGACTACTTTTATTGTTCATCTGGAGGGGGGGGTTTCCCACTGGTTTTTCCCTCTTTTCCTCACTTAGTTTGTTTTTTAGCATTGTTTCAATTTTAGTATTGTATAGGGTGACCTATGGCCTTAGTTGTTGGGGCCCTAGCATTTTTATTCCTTTTTATGTTTTCTACTCCTCCTGAGTATAGCTTAATGGGAGGTGTTGAAGACATTTACCACCATACACACTCATTTTGGTCAATTTGGCCTAGTTAAACCACTATCCTAAGTATTATTGACTTAATTGACATCAGAGGATCACTAGATGACATCAACTAGATCACACCCATGCCTACCTTCAATCAAGGAGGATAACTTATCCTTCTCCTACATTCAGGGAGGCTAACTGGAGCACTCCAGGGGTGATCTGAGTGTCATTAATTCCCCATATTGCTAACTGGTGGTTACAATTAGTTAAACAAAGCAGTGAAGGTGCCTTCCTTCATTAAATTGATTATTTATTGATTATTTAATGAACTGGAGTCAACAGGGGTGCCTCCAACCACTTCTTATGGTTAGTTACACTTCAGTTAACCTCCTCGGGGTTCATTTGAGTCATTGATGCGCTACCACTTGTTGGTTGGCTTACAGTGACATGTGTCTGAGCTACTTTTAGTTAGACTCAGTCATTTATTTCACTTTGACTTTAGTTAGGATCAGTTGAGTCAATTAGGGTTTCAATGGTTAACTTGAGTGTTGACTGTGGCTTACATTTAGTTAAGCTAGACTCACTCATTAAATTCGAATTAACTCCTTAGGAATTCGAATTGCTTTGGCATTCATGCTTGCAGCATGATCTTGTATTGCATTACTCATTCTTTGTGTGAATATACAGAGCGGCTACTCATTTTGTAGCACAATTACACCATTTTCATGTTTTATTGTTATTAATCTTTGATGAGACTTGTGTTTAGTCCCTAGATTACTGTGACAGATTAATAGGTTCCAAGATCCTACCATGGGGGATCTCAAACTCAAACTAACCCATAATGATAGGGATAAGGGAGGACATGAGGCTCATGATCTAGAATCCTCGAGAAACTTCTCTTTTTCCCATTTTACCCAAGGTACCACTTTTCTTCTCTTATGACAGACTGGTTTAGATGAGAACCACTTTTAGACCAAATACCATAGGCGGTGGCACCGCTTCTTGAAAATAGGATATAGGTGGTGCTGAGCAAGGTGCTTCTCATTGGCCACAGGGAAAGCATGGTGCTACGTTTTTTCAAGTAGAATTGACAAACATAGCAAGTTTCCACTCTAAGTGTTGGGATTATGGGAAAACATGGAAGTTAAGGGTCTCATCACTTGATGGTGACAAGATTTGGGTATAACAGAATGCCCCCCAAAGCATAAGACTTAGAGGGATATGATAAATGAGAGTTTTGAGAGAACAAGTTGTCACTTCAAGGTGAGAATTTCAGCTCAGTCGGAGAATGTCGTCCAGTAGGAATCTATAGTACATCAATTTTTTTTACTCTTAGAGAAAAGTAACCAACTCATGACTGTGGACCAATACAAGGCAGATCCATGAGAGGAATAAAAAAGCATGGATACTAGAATACATCGTAGATCCATGTGATACAGGACTCAAACTTGGACATAGCTATCAGACATACAATGTAGATCTATGTCATACAAACGCAAATTCAAGCATAGCCATGACCATACAAATGTGGATCCATGCTAGATATACAAAACTCCATCGCAACCTGGGGAAAGAAATGAGTGCTAAACAAATACCCAGGGTCTTTGTCTTGTCTTCCACAAAGTATGATTCTATCCATGTGATTACAATGATTTGAATTCGAACATGGTAGAAACCACTTGATTACCAGCCAATGATGCAAACCATTAATAAGTCCGAGGGAGATCACCATTGATGTCAATGATTCCCAAGGTACCCTAGTACAATCTACTGAGTGTGAATAGATGTCTTGATGTTGAACACCTAGTTGATTCTATCAATCAAAGTTCAATGATGTGAACCTATGTCGAGAGCGAGAGATTCTATCATTAAGGCATACAGATCTCAAGGTACTAAGTTTTATTTCTAAGACTATTTCTTGGATGATGAGCTGATGTCGATGGGAATAGTCTCATCGAAGGAGGGCCACGATGAGTCCCACATTGACGACACGAAACTTAGAACATAGTTATGGAATGATGTGAATGTAGTAACCATAAGACTAACTCAAAAGTACTGACACAGAGATTGTTTTGACTGCATAGGAAAACTTCTTCAAATTTCATTTGAACATTGGGCAGCATGACAAAGACTTGGCAGCATGACTAAACCAGACAAACACACAGTGTGACAGTGGACAATGCATTCTTTTGATAGACTCAAATGAGTGGCATGACTCATGAAAGTGGATTGTCATGGAGATTAGCTGAATACCCAATTGACTGAAATGATATGCAGACAAGTACCATGTTCAAAGCTAATGACAAACTACTACCATTTATTTGCAAAATGATTCCCTTCCCATTTTCCCCATCATGATTGATGAGTGCCTCTTTTCAGTTTTATGAGTTCAAAGAGGGTAATAAACACCCGTTATAGCACGTCCAAAGATAAGTCCAAACTCATATGTTTTACGAACCTGAGAGAGGAGGGGTTCGTTCCCAAAAAAGGGTCTCTCAATGTTTAATTTAACGAGTCCAATGAAAGAAAACTCGGTATCGTTCATGTTTAGAGATTCTAGACGACCACGGAAGAAGACTCCAAAGGGTCCTTTTTTGTATGATTTAGTCCTGTTGCAGCTACAACTTTTCTTCCCCTAATTTCTTAATTTTTGGGGCCCCTCCTTATCACTTAGAGTTGTTGATTTCGTGTGATCCATGAAGGTCTGGTCTAGCCATAGCTTTGGTCAATTCTAATGATTGATTCACAACCTGTTTCTCCAGAGCGCGTTTGTGTTAAGATTTTATTGTAGATCGCCGAGGTGAATGTGGTTTTGATAGCCAGAGTTTAGTCGGATCAGTTGCCTTTTAAGTAAACCGTTGCCTCTGAGATATTTTAGTCTGGCCACTGCTATGTTGAGCTCTTCAACACTTAGTTTTTCTATGATCGGGCGTAAATTTTATGTTAGATAGGAAGCTGTGAAGTTTCAGCCCCTCCACCGTTGCGGCTCCGAAATCATTTAGTCGTCTGATGTCAAAGCCGTCCGATTTTCGATTTACTTTTCCTGCCTTTTCGTCGCTTGCTTGAAGCCTCTACCCTTCTGTCGTTGCGGTGGGAAAAGTGTTTCCACCCCCTAAACGGAAAACCATCCAACTTCCGACTTAAAGCTCCTCTTGCCCACGTTTCGCTTGTTCACAACTTATGCCTCACCCGACGTTGCGGCTGGGAAAACCTTGTGGCCTCCAATCTTATTTCTTTCCGATTGCCAACTTTAAGTTTTCCCACTAGTGAGTTTACTGTTTACCATCGTAGGCTAGGTTTGTCAAACCCACAGGAGGTGCGCCTTGCCATTTCCTTGTGGAATAGTCGTTTTTTGATTGTTAATATTTGCTATTTTGAATGATGCTGGTCGATTGATGGCAGGCGGTTTCGAAGAAAGTGGTCAATCTACCGGGGTACAGAGAAGAATGGACCCGTTCGACGGAAATGTGACTGAAACCAGGGAAGTGGAGGATGAAATCCGGAGCCGTAAAGGCACGAACCCAAAATTGATCAGTTACCAAGGGGCTCATGATTGCATATAGACAAGATATAGGAACGTGAAGCGTTTGAGAAACGGGAAGACCATGCGTCTGGGGGGAAATGAAACTCTCTATAATTGTAGTTTAAATATTGGAAAGTGGAACTGAACCGGGGATTTTTCCCTGGGAAAAATTTATAAGTGTTTACTTGTAAGAGGAACTACTTCATTTTGCAAAGCAAATTGCAAATTTTGCCTACTGGAGAGAGTAAAATGTGGAATGTATCAATGCGACTCAATGAATAATGTTGAAGAGGAACTATTTCATTTTCAGCTATGTTTCATTTACTGTGAGAGTATTTAATTTCCTGAACCTATGTTCTTGTTAAATGTTCTTCAGTATCTTCTGGATTTCTTCCACTGTGAGTAATAAATGTTGTTTGTAAAATAATCGGCTATCTAGTTGTTTAAATATCTATAATTGTTCATGTGTTTTGAATGAAGTATTAGCTGTCTGTAACTGTTCATAATGCATGTACAAAAGGTATTACTCACTAACGAATGATAACCTTGCTCCCTAGGGATAGATTATATAGTTAAGTTATTTCTTATTGTACGTGATTTGGCTGCGTGTGAGTCTAAGACGAGAGGTAAAAACCTGCGCATCACTTTGTGACAGCTCATCGCATTATGATCACCTTGCATTTAGTTAGGAACTTTCATTTCATCTTCTAATTCAAAAAATAAAAAAACTCAGTGGACCGGGCCACAACCGGTAAATCTTTGTTTTTGTTACCTTGACCTACGGTAGCCTGACGGCAAACCGGATGGATTCCCTACACCAAACATTCAACGGGCTAGTTGGGAACGTTGATTTGGGAGAATCTCTTACTGTTGTCTCCTGTGAATTTCTAGGCCTCAACAATTTTGGCACTAGAAGGAGGGCCGCCAGTGCATGGCTGGCCGAGGAAACCTGTTTTCCCGAGAATTTTCCACAGGTGACAGTTCCGAAAGAAGTGGGTTCCATAATCCAACCCTGGAAGAAAACAGAGAACATATATATGCTATTGGTAACGAAGTGGTTAATGACCCAAGAAGACACACCCGGGCATATGTAAAAAATCTTGGAGGGTTTCCAATTATCCCTGACTTACCCAGAAGAGAAGACAAGAAGAAAGACCGTCCTATAGCAGAAGATTCAGTGTTGGTTGGAGACTGGGAAGAACTTGTAGAGACTACTCTGCAGGAGGTTGAATTACCTTTGAACCAAGAAGGCCCAGATACCCCTTACAATTCTCCTGCTCAAACTCCTGTTGGTTCACCCCCTCACTCTCCACCCCGACTCATGGCTGGTGTAAATGCAAACCAACCCCCCAACCCACCAAATCCACCACCTACATGGAGAGCCAGATCACCTCTAAATCTAACACCTCCATTACATGAGTTACCCCAATCCTTCGAAAAATTGCTGCCTAAATTTGACCCCAATGAGAAGATTCTAGTGGATGATCATTTGCAGAGTTTCTACTTGGCAATAGAGGGTTTAAGGGCTGGGCATCATGAAGATGTAGTATGTTGACTTTTCCCGCATACACTTAAAGGAGCTGCAGCTTCATGGTATTTTGGGTTTCCTGCTAACTCGATTCCAGACTGGAACACCTTTGAGAGGATTTTTAGAAGTAAGTATGTGACCCAAAAGACTCATCCTGCCCTTATGAAAGGACTGTGTGCATTGAAGAAAGAAAAAAAGGAAAAAGTGCACAGTTTCACACAAAGGTTTGCAACATATCTTAAGAACTTCTCTGAAATAGATAAGCCTTCAGACAAAGTACTGATTGAATACTATACTTCAGCTTTGGGTTCAGATTTGGCCATGTTTGCAAAGGGTAGGGCCAAGCCTACTCTGACAGAGACCTATGAAGAGGCAGAAGTGGTGGAAGCGGAAAGAGAAAGTATTGAAGATTATCCAGAACAATCAGGAGAGAAAGGCATGAGGAGAAAATCCTTATTGTTCGCTAAGCCTAAGGAAGAAAAGTCACCAGATCTGGAAAATATGGCCAAGATGATGCAGAAGCTTTCCAACAAGATCATAGATATGGAAAAAGAAAAGGAGGTGCAAAGGTTTTATAAGCCATATTATAAGAAAAGAGAAGATAAGGATCATTCTAATCCTCCTCCTCACAATGCTACGTCCATGAATCTAACAGAGGTCAGCATGGATAATTTCTGCACTTTCCACCAATAGCCGCACTCTGAAAATAATTTTCCAGAATGGATAAACTCTATGACGCTAGTGATGAATCAACTGCTAGATTCTAGGTTAACAGAAGAGGGAGATGAAGAAAGAAAAGAAAATTATGCCTCTACGTCTAATGAAGATCAGGAAAAGGAGACCTTGGCATTATGGAATTCGGTCTCATTATTTGATTTCGAAGAAGGAAACAATCAGAGATACCATGGCATTATGGAGACTAACGTGGCCACAAGAAGCCAAGGAACGGTTAAGGACGACAGTCTTATTCTTCCAAAGATCAGAAGGCTGCAGATAAATGTTAGGAAGAAGTTTCAAACTAAAGCTTTGGCTGATAAGATTCCATAATTCACGATTACCAGCCAAATTCCTAGACAGGATGATACAACAGCCAAGCCAAGTGAAGGAAATACTGACAAACCACATCCAATTGGACAGGCGATGAATTATGACATTGTGGAGGTTTTGAAAAAGGTGAAAGCAAATGTTCCATTATTTGAAATGTGCAAAGTGCCGCATCAAAAAGAGAGATTATTGAAAGCGCTTGAAGCATCAGATGACAAGCTTCCCACTGACAATCAACCTCAGGATGAAGAAGAAATTGGAGAAACCAACGTTGGAGGTGAGTCTAAAGCTAAACATTTACCTTTCCTCCTAACGTTTGAAATTTTTAATCATAACATGCACAATTGTCTGGTAGATTCAGGGGCGTCCATTAATGTCATGCCCATATCAGTATGTAAGAAGATAAATGGGCAGCCAAAGCCGACCACGTGGAAGGTGGTTCAGTTGGATAGGACAAATGTTAAAGTAATTGGTGAGATGAAAGATGTCCTAATCCGCCTAGCTTCCAATGACAAAGTATGCCAAGTTATTAACATCATAGTAGCTGATATACCAGACGCTTACGGTCTGGTCCTGAGTAGG
Organism: Pseudotsuga menziesii; assembly: GCA_001517045.1. NCBI lineage: Eukaryota > Viridiplantae > Streptophyta > Pinopsida > Pinales > Pinaceae > Pseudotsuga > Pseudotsuga menziesii. Next base: position 73,944 of record LPNX010319982.1, read on the forward strand.
GAGTGGTCAACCAAATTAAATGGATATTTCGCTTCAGATTGGTCGCACCCGTGGTTGCCGTACAAGGGGAGTCCAAACCAGATCAAGATTCTAAGAGAACCCCACATGAATTACAATGTTACCCAACTGAATGAGAAGAATATACCTGTGGATTCTATATTGGGAAATTATTTTCTTGAGTTGGAACCAGGGAATTATCAAGCGGAAGAAGCCATCAACCCATCTGATACCCATCCTGATCTCCTTTGATTTTCGCAGGCTGGCAAGATTGATTGTAAAATAGTAGACTTAGCAGTAGGAGTAGATTCCTTTTCAGTAGGTAATGATTTTTGGACTTTATTTTTAGATGGCTCTAAGACATTGGAAGGGTCAGGGGCCGCCTGTGTCCTAATTGACCCACATAAGAATAAACATTTCCTTTCATGTAGATTAGATTTTGAATGTACTAATAATACAGCTGAGTATGAAGCACTGGTGTAGGGACTCAAGAAAGCAATTGACTTTAAGGTAAGTAATTTAAAAGTTTTTCGGGATTCTGAAATCATTGTGAAACAAATCCGGAATCAAATCCACTGTGTTTCTCCTCACTTAAAAGCTTACCAAAATGAGGTATGGGACCTTCTTAAGTGTTTTAATGCATTCAACATTATTTCAATCCCAAGAATTAAAAACCCAGCAGCTGACTTATTAGCTACTTCGGCCGCTAGGCTTGTACCCTCAATTAATCAATGTACTGTTGAATTGCTTTTCAGGCCTTCAGTACCGATATGATTACCAACCTGCGTGTGTTTGATGATGACCAGCAAATTATAGAATGCTTAACAAATGACGAGGTATTCAAAGGAGCGATTATTGATGATGAAGAACACCAGGCCAAGATGAAATTTGATAATTTCATCCCTAAAGGGGTCCGAATGTTAGAAAAGATGTTTGACTTGAATGAAAAGTTTAGGAGACCCACCAACATGAAGACTCACAGCTCAACTCTACAGTTCGAGCTGATAAATTTGGGGACTGAAACGGCACCTAAGTTCGTGAATCTCGGCAAATGCTATTTTCCAACAAAGAGAGACAAGTTCATCAGCCTATTTAAACAATACAAAGATGTCTTTGCCTGGACATACCAAGAGTTAAAGACATACGATACCAGCATCATCAAACATGTTGTTCCCATCAAGGCGGGAGTCAAGCCATATCAGCAGTCCTTGAGGAAAATGCATCCAAAACTGGAACCACTGATTCAGAGTGAGGTAAAGAAATTGTTGGATGCCAGAATCATTTTTAAAGTCAGACACTCTGAGTGGGTATCGAATCTGGTACCAGTCAGAAAGAAGTCAGGAGAAATCAGACTGTGTGTGGATTTCAGGAACTTAAACCACACATCGAATAAAGATAACTATCCTGTTCCACCCATGGAGCAGCTGCTACAAATGGTTTCAGGTTCTGAACTATTTTCATTATTAGACGGGTTCTCTGGCTACAATCAAGTGTTGGTAGCCGAAGAAGACAGATTAAAAACAACGTTCAGGACAAAGTGGGGAACTTTTGCCTATAGAAGGATGCCCTTTGGAATGATTAATGCGGGAGCGACATTTCAGAGAGCCATGGACATAGCTTTCCATGAACTAATTGGACGAAACACTGTGGTGTACCTTGATGACATTACAATATTCTTGAAGAAAAGAGGAGAGCATGTTTTTCACCTAAAGCAAATTTTCGAATGCTGTCGGAAATATGGCACCTCCCTCAATCCCAAGAAGTGCGTGTTCTCCATCACTGAGGGAAAGTTACTGGGGCACATAGTTTCAAAGAAGGGTATATCTATAGACCCAAAAATAATTAAGGCCATTGAACAAATTCCCATGCCCCATAATAAAAAAGGAATGCAATCATTTATGGGAACCATAAATTTTGTACGAAGGTTTGTGCCCGATTTTGCTCAGACTGTCAAACCACTCCAGCAGATGGTAAAACAAAATGCACAATTTAAGTGGACTGATATTGAGAAGGACGCTTTCAACAAGATTAAAACTGCTATTGCACACGCTCCCTCCTTGAAAAGCCCTGACTTTGATAAATACTTTATTATGTATACATTTGCATCCGATGATTCGCTGGCAGCTGTACTCACACAAAAGGAAGATGGGGGGGATGAATTCCCAATCACCTTTATGAGTATTTCTCTATAGGGGGCTGAGTTAAATTACCCGACTATTGATAAGCAAGCTTATGCAGTGTTTAAGGCAGTGAAGCAATTCAGGCCTTATATATTAAAGAATCGAACCAAGGTAATAGTCCCCTACCCAGCTGTAAGATCCCTTCTCATACAGAAAGAGTTAGGAGAGAGGAGGGGCAACTGGGTAATAGCCCTTCAAGAGTACAACCTTGAATTCAAGCCATCCTCTATAGTCAAAGGTCAAGGGTTATGCATATTGATGACTAAAAGTGGGAACAATGAAGAACAAGCCTGGGAAGATGATGCCGAATTACATGTAATGGATGTATGCCCTTTGTTTACAACTCCCGAGTCTTGGTATAGAGACCTTGTACATTGCTTACAGTCAGGGATGCTGCCAGAACATTAGAATTCCAAGCAAAGAAGAGTGTTATGTCTTAAATCAGCCTCCTATCAACTTGTTGAAGGAATATTATTCAGGAAAAACTGCGATGGAGTCCTTCTGAGATGCTTAGAGAAAGAAGATGCCAAGAAAGTAATGTCTGAATTGCACGATGGTCCGGCTGGGGGACATTATTTAGGGGACACTACAGCCCACAAGGTCCTCAGATCTGGTTATTACTGGCCTACACTCTTCAAGGATGCACATGCACACGTCAGAAAGTATGATGTTTTCCAAAGGTGTGGTGGAAGATAGCCTAAAGCAGCAGCACCCCTAAAGCCTGTGATGATCACAGAACCATTCGAGCAATGGGGGCTGGACATTATCAGAGAAATAAAGCCAAATTTGTCCCTACAGCACAAGTACATTCTTACTGCGACTGATTATTTCACTTGCTGGGTCGAAGCTATCCCACTGCACAAGATAAATGAAGACGAAGTCATCAGCTTCCTACAAGATCAAATCATGACCAGGTTTGGAGTTCCAGTTTCGTTAGTCTTTGATACTGCTAAATACTTTTCATCGATCAAATTGACTACATTTGCTCATGATAAAGGAATAAAATTGCATTATTCTACTAACTATTATCCACAAGGAAATGGCCTGTCCGAATCCTCTAATAAAAACCTGATTAGAATTCTGAAGAAGACTGTAATAGAAAACCAGAGGAGTTGGCACTCAGCCTTACCCAATTCCCTGTGGGCTGACAGAGTCACCCCCAAGTCTACTATAGGACCCTATACCCTTGTCTACGGTAAAGAAGCCATCCTCCCTCGCAATATCATGCGACCATCTTCCATACTAGCTCAAGAGTCTAGGGGATCAGATGATGAAGTTTTACAAATAAGAATATATAATCTCCTGAAAGCAGAGGAGGCTAGATCTAAAGCCAAAGAACTCTTTAAGCTACAACAAGAGTCAGTTAAGAAATGGTTTGACAAGCATAAAGCTAGGACAAAAGACTTTGAAGTAGGAGACTTAGTCCTCAAATGGGATCATGCCCATGATGAGAAAGGAAAACATACTAAGTTCCAGCAGTTGTGGATAGGCCCTTTTCAGATTTCAGCAAAGCTTGGTCCTTCTACTTATAAACTGCAAGATCTGGAGGGGTGGGAAGAGAATTTACCAGTGAATGGTTTGGTTCTCAAGCCTTATTTTTCTTGATTTTCAGTGAGTTTTCTGCCTTGTATATAAATAATCCATTTAGCTGTCTTTGAGTCATGTTTTTCAGTTTGCTTTATTTTTAGTTTCTTGTTTTCAATAAAAAGGACGAACACGTGGTTGCATGGGGAACATCCGAAATTTTTGGGTTTGATAAACGTTTTGGTGTCAGACTGTGTGTTGCTAATTTATATGAAAGAATTTCTTCCAGTATAGCAGTTTTCTCGAAGAACTCTGTGTGCATTGAAGTCCTGCTTAACCCCAGTGAAATAAACCATATTCGAGGAGTCTGGGGTACTATGTCAAGGCTCCATCCATGTCACATTTAAAATGTCCTAAGGAGCAACAGCAAAGGACCCATGGAAAGGAGCAAGGCGAACAGTGTATTAAATATAAATGATCCCATGCCAAGAAACGAATGCCAAAAGGAAAATAAAGAGTCAAAAGCTCCTATGAAAGTATCATAAATCAAATCAAGAGCTAAATTACAAATACCTAATTGCTGAAAGATCCTCTCCGTCCGTGGGTTTGAACTTGAAGTACACCACTCACAAAAAAGGACACTATGGGATAGAGGATCCTGAATCAAAGTTCAGTAAGAAAGGCATGTAAGCAAACTCATATGAAATAGGACAAAAGTCCGAAAGCATAAGAAAAGTGTGAAAATGGCATGGGAATGAGGAACAAACGAATATTTTTGTTTAACATATGCTCCAATCCTGTGGTGTCCAAAGCTTTTAGCCACCTGAAGACAACGGTAATAATGAAATTCATCCTCCAGCCTCAGCATAGTTATCTGGACTTGACGATTTTGGTTTCCACTCTCCCTAATTGGACTGTCATCAATGATTAAGGGTACATACTACTGTCATTTAAGAAATCCATACTGCTAGAAGAATTCAATATGATGCTTTTTGTTGTTGAACAGTCTGTTACTCAAAGGTTGATCACCCAGAGATCTAGGTTCACCAGGAAATCGCTAGTTGTTGCAGCTGCAACTTTTCTTCCCCTAATTTCTTAATTTTTGGGGCCCCTCCTTATCACTTAGAGTTGTTGATTTCATGTGATCCATGAAGGTCTGGTCTAGCCATAGCTTTGGTCGATTCTAATGATTGATTCGCGGCCTGTTTCTCTAGAGTGCGTTTGTGTTAATATTTTATTGTAGATCGCCGAGGTGAATGTGGTTTTGATAGCCAGAGTTTAGTCGGATCAGTTGCCTTTTAAGTAAACCGTTGCCTCTGAGATATTTTAGTCCATTCGCTGCTATGTTGAGCTCTTCCACACTTATTTTTTTTGTGATCGAGCGTAAATTTTATGTTAGATCGGCAGCTGTGAAGTTTCAGCCCCTCCGCCGTTGCAGCTCTGAAATCGTTTATTCGTCCGATGTCAAAGCCGTCCGATTTTTTATTTACTTTTCCTACCTTTTCGTCGCGTGCCTGAAGCCTCTACCTTTCCACCGTTGCGGTAGGAAAAGTGTTTCCACCCCCGAAACGGAAAACCGTCCGACTTCCGACTTAAAGCTCCTCTTTCCCGCGTTTCGCTTGTTCACAACTTATGCCTCGCCCGGCATTGAGGCTGGGAAAACCTTGTGGCCTCTGATCTTATTTCTTTTCAATTGCCGAATTTAAGTTTTCCTGCCAGTGAGTTTACTGTTGACCATCGTAGGCTAGTTTTTTCAAACCTGCAGGAGGTGCACCTTACCATTTCCTTGTGGAATAGTCGTTTTCTAATTGTTAATATTTGCTATTTTGAATGATGTTGGTCGATTGATGGCAGGCAGTTTCGAAGAAAGCGGTCAATCTACCGGGGTGCAGAGAAAAACGGACCCGTTCGATGGAAATGTGACTGAAACCAGGGAAGTGGAGGACAAAATCTAGAGCCGTAAAGGCGCGAACCCAAAATTGATCAGTTACCAAGGGGCTCATGATTGCATATAGACAAGATATAGGAATGTGAAGCGTTTGAGAAATGGGAAGACCATGCGTCTGGGGGGAAATGAAACACTTTGTAATTGTAGTTTAAATATTGGAAAGTGGAACTGAACCGGGGCTTTTTCACTGGGAAAATTTTGTAAGTGTTTACTTGTAAGAGGAACTACTTCGTTTTGCAAAGCAAATTGCAATTTTTGCCTGCTGGAGAGAGTAAAATGTGGAATGTATCAATGTGACTCAATGAATAATGTTGAAGAGGAACTATTTCATTTTCAGCTATGTTTCATTTATTGTGAGAGTATTTAATTTCCTGAACCTATGTTCTTGTTAAATGTTCTTCAGTATCTTCGGGATTTCTTCCACTGTGAGTAATAAATGTTGTTCGTAAAATAATCGGCTATCTGGTTGTTTAAATATCTGTAATTGTTCATGTGTTTTGAATGAAGTATCAGCTATCTGTAACTGTTCATAATGCATGTACGAAAGGTATTACTCACTAACGAATGATAACCTTGCTCCCTAGGGATAGATTATATAGTTAAGTTATTTCTTATTGTATGTGATTTGGCTGCGTGTGAGTCTAAGACGAGAGGTAAGAACCTGCGCATCACATTGTGACAGCTCATCGCATTTTGATCACCTTGCATTTAGTTAGGCACTTGCATTTCATCTTCTAGTTCAAAAAATACAAAAACTCGGTGGACCGGGCCGCAACCGGTAAATATTTGTTTTTGTTACCTTGACCTATGGTAGCCGGACCGCAAACCGGACGGATTCCCTACACCAAATAGTCAACGGGATAGTTGGGAACGTTGATTGGGGAGAATCCCTTACTATTGTCACCTGCGAATTTCCAGGCCTCAACAAGTCCCTAAGGCCCAAAGAAGTATAAAATAATACCTTAGAGAACTCTTCTAGTCATGATTGGCTAGAGTGTTCCTTTTTCGTAAATAGTCCATCCGAACCAAAAAAGAGATAACCTACTGTCAGAGAGACGACTCTTCAAATGCTTTAACGAGCGTGAAGAAGACAAGTTCACTCGACAATATTTTCGTATTTAAGGAGCCCAAAAAAAGTTTAAAGAAGAATCGATTAGGTCTCTTTTCACAATGAGAGATTTTACGAACCTGAAAAGAATCACAAATGGACTCAGACCTTTGATGCTAAGTTTTGAGAGCGTGACCAAAGTGTCACAATAAACACTCAAAGACTTTTTCCGTTTTATGGCAGTATGAAAAAGTCAAAAACAAACTCCCAAGACTTTACTGCTACTGCTCTTCTATCCTGTAACGACTCAAAAACATGTGTTAAATTCCCCAATAACTGACATTAAAGGATTATGACTGATAGATTTTGAGTAATAAATGATTTTAAAGAAAAACTATAGCATGTAAAACCCAAAAATGTGTATAAAAGTCATGTAAATAGTAAAAAATCAAAACATTTTACTATTTACCCATAGTGGAGAGCCTTTGGAGCATTTTCTTGGCTAGATTTTAAGTCACTGATATTGGGAGCATCCACTGTCGGTTTCACACACTGTCTATTCTAGGTAATAGCCTAGACCCTACTCTTTCATCTTATGCCTTCAATTTTAATTTTTAATGGTGTTTTGGGCTTGTATGGAAAGCCCTAAAATCATGGGAGCAGGAATCGCTCTTATCCCTTGTGGGATAAGCAATACCCTGCTAGAACCGCATCAAAAACATAGCGCACTAGTGGTGCCACCGCCTGTCCTCAATGGGACACAGGTGATGTCAGCCGTGGAGAAATAAAATGGTTACACATGAAAAACTAGCTCATTTTAATTGATTTGGATGATTAAGAATGTTTCTAACAAGTCTTGTGATTGTTTTTGGAAGGTTCTTGTTGATAAAAAATGGTCATATGGAAAGAGAGACAGCATGATAATGACGATGCCTTCATCGAACGAAATGCGGGTTGCATAGCTGCATTGAGAGACTGCGGGCTCTTAAAGTTCTTCTGCACACCTAGTATGGTATCGCATGAGCAATTACTAGAGAATATACTCCGGATGTGGAATCCAGAGCAACAATATTTCAAGTTTGGTGCTCACATTTTGACAGTTGAGGTAGAGGACATCTACTTCCTGATTGGCCTTTCAAGATCAGGTGCTCCCATCTCTCTAAATGGTTCTTGTGGGGGGGACATTACTACTTAGGATTTGATAGACCATCACTGCATTCCTGGGTTAAGGACATTGGGAAAGAAAATCTCCATAAAAATAGTGATGGATGTACCTCTACGGACTATGTTTTTTACCATGAAAAGAGTGGTGGGAGGCCAAGGAGTACACCAAGCATCCAGAGTGGATATGCTCTACACCATAGAGGCCATGGTGCCTACTTCCAATCTTCAAGGATCAACTAACCAAGTGTCGAAAGGAGGAACTAAAGCAATTTGGTTTTAGTTCCATTCTAGCTTGCTTCTTCTTCAAGCAAGTTCCACAAATGAGACCCCAGGTGGTCTTTACAGATCTAAGAGCACGAGACCCTTGCATGCAGAGGTGGGTCCAGATTATGGCTCATACTGGAGAGGGAAGGGGGAAGGTAAATTTATGTGACCCATTCTTTCAATGGCTGAGAGATAAACTCCTCACGGTGGAGGATTATGCATATGTAAGCATTGAATTCAGCGGTGACCTTGATCTACCGCTCCCACCTAGTGGACAGTGGGGTGACATCGATAAGAAACAAAAGACCCTAAAATGGAAATAGTGATTTTATGTTTTTGATGTTTTATATTTTTTATGTTAAGTAACAAGACTTGAATGTTTTCATGCATACGTCAAAGCAGCACGACTTGGGGGAGCCTCCCCATTGGATAGACGAGTCGAAGCCCATTTTATATCGCAAGGTGATGATGTGACAGGGGAGTTAGAGGAAAACCTAGAGAGGTTGACCCTAGACATCCCTGATGCTTCCATTGACAACCTCCCACTGAGGTATCAGAGGCCTACAGCAGGAGTACCGGGTTGCTTTAGTAGACTACTAGGTAGACTATCCTGGGCAGTGATGTGTTACCATGAGCATCATTAGACGATGAGTGCATGATGTATCCACTGAAATCTGATAGCTTCAAGATTTTGTATGGTGATTTTTTACCTGAAAGCCTATGTGCTTCAGATGAGGTCTCATGACCTATTTTTTGTAAAACATGTTCATATATATATATCTCTATATATATATATATATATATATACTTTTACCTGTTGTTTATATGTCTCAAATGGTGAATGTATTTTACATGAGTTTTGCGTGTCTTTAATAGTTTATTTACAATGAATGAAGTTTGATTTTCATGTCATGAATGGGAAATATGCTAGTATAGGATGTAATTAGTCACTGAGTCAGCAACTACATTATGTTCCCTAGGGATATGCCTATAGGTGATAGTTTCAAATGACCTTTCTAACAAGCGTAGCCTCCAGAAAATACGGAGAAGCATAGGATTCCTAATGGTATAAACATGGTTTAGATGACAAACCACTAGTTGTGAGTCCATCAAGACTACCAAGTTACGAACATCTTAGGAGGAAGCTTCAGTCAAAATACCTATGAATACTCAATACTCGGCGATATTGTTGGTAGCGGGACCAATACAAACCACTCCTGAACTGACCAAATCGTAAGGTGGGGAATAGAGAACCCAAGCAGCTGAGGCAAGATCCAAGGTGTGGTGGCAAGCACCATCAACGAAGCCGTAGAAAGCCATCTGCTCTGCATGACTAAAACATGGTATAAATAGATACGAACACTAAACTCAAAACCATATTGAAAATACTTAAGCACACTAAAAGTCAAATAATATACATATATACAAGATACTATCCAAGAGAGATCTAGGCATAGTACCTCTTTAGGTACAACCCATTGCGAGGTTGTCCTAAAGGGATTCCATCGTAGTCTACGTGCTTGTAGGACCCTTTCTCTAAAACTTTAGAAATAATGAAAGGACCGTACCACATGGATTCGAAATTTCCTTTCCCTAGTTTGTCATATCTCTAATCATAAGTCAAAACTAGGTCACCCTCGTTAAAGGCACGAGGTTGGACAGATTTATCATACTATGCCTTAACATATTTCTTGTGTGCCTCATTAACCAAGGCAACATCTCTCCTAGTTTCGTCAATGTTGTTCAAGTATAAAAATATCTTTTCCTCTACGGAAGTTTCTGGGAGAAGTTCAACGGCAAGTTTTAAGGATGGAATCTGACATTGAATCGGGAACACTGCTTCGAGTCCATAGACAAGCTCGAAAGGTGTGAAACCAGTAGCTGTTTTCACCAAAGTCCTGTAAGCCCAAAGAGCGGAGAAAAGGATATGGTGCAAGTTGGATTTATGGTCTCCAACCATCTGACGAAGCATCATTTTCAAAACTTTGTTAATGGACTCTACCTGACCATTAGCTTGTGGATAATAGGGCATAGAGTTTTCATGGCGAAAACATAGCTTGGCACTTAGTTCCTCCATCATTTGATTACGGAAATGTGATATGTGATCAGTAACTATGGACTACAGGATTCTGAATCTAGCTATCACATGATTGAGTAGGAAGAGAGCGGCAGTATTAGCATCTTCTTCATATGTAGGCATGGCCTCAGCCCACTTTGTAAAATAGTCAATGGCTATGATGATGTAACCATGCCCCCCGACTGAGGTAGGCTTGCAATGCATGTAATCAATCCCCCATTTGGAAAATGGGCCAACAAAAATGACGAGGTGTAGCAGAGCAGGATGAGTGAGATTTTTCGGATAAAAATGTTGACAAGGTGGGAATTTCTTGACAGCCTCATGACAATCTTTAAAGACTGAAGGCTAGAAATAGCCATTGCGAAGGATTTTCTAGGCTGTAGCCATCCTAGATAAATGACCACCACATGCTCTAGAGTGGCAATAATTCAACACTTGTTCAACTTCTTCATGGGTGAGGCATCGCCGGAGAATGGAATCGATACCGCATCCATACAAAGTGTCATTCAATGTGAGGTAGTATTTTGTGTGGTGACGGATACGGTGGTGATCATTATGGGATATATTTGGCTAAAATATTTATGTTTGGAGATAAATGAGCAAATATCCATACCATGGGTCAATAGTGCTTATCAGGAACAGGAATTCATCCAAAAATGAATCACTAGGCTCAGATTCCATCAAAGCACAGGGAAGATCACACATGAGCTCGACAAAGACCAAGTATTTATTTGATGTGGTTTTGGAAAATTCTAGATCAAACTCTTATAGTATGACTATCCATTGGGAGTACTTTCCCCCAAGCACCTGACGAGTCAGGATGTAATACACAGGGTTCTGGTCTGCCAATACAATGGTTGTGAGAAAAAAAATGTAGTGAAAAATTTTTTGAACAGCAATGACCATGGCCAATGCTAATTTATCCACACATGAATATCAGGTTTCAAAATCCATAATATTCTTACTAGCATAGTAGATCACGTGCTCCTGTCTGTCGGGATTTTCCTGCACCAAAAACAGAGCGATGGTAGTAGTGGATGCAACAATATATAAGAGAAAATCCTTTGAATAGTCTTGGGGGAGTATCACAGGTGAATGAGTCAGAGCATGTTTGATATTATCAAAGGCTCGTTGGGATTGGTCATCCCAATAGAACGGAGTGTCCTTCTTAAGGAGATGCATATAACCATGGGTTTTCTCTACAAAATTACACATGAAACGACAGAGAAAGTTTTCCTTCCCTTGCAAACTTTGGAGTTCTAGAAGGTTGGTTGGGGCTGGTAGAGCTAAAATAGCAGAAATTTTCAATGGGTCTATCCAGATGCCATCCTTAGAAACCACAAAACCTAACAGGCATCTCATATCAATGCAGAAAACACATTTATGAGGATTGAGCCGTATATTATAATGACGGCATCTCAGGAAAATGTCTCTAAGATGACCAGGGTGATCCTCCTGTCGATGTGAATGAGAAGGGAGGCCATCAAGGTATGGTTCAACAATATGTTTTATATCATGAAATGCATAGGACATAGCACGCTGGAAAGTGGCTCCAGCATTTTTTAAGCCAAATGGTAACTTCCTATATGCAAAGCTTCCCCATGGACAAATGAATGTCATCTTGTATTGATCGATGGGTAAAATCTCAATCTGACTATAACCAGAAAATCCATCCAAGAATGAGAAGATGACACTTTTGGCATAGTTGTCGATAATATGGTCGATATGTAGAGTAGGGAAGTTGTCTTTGGGACAAGCTTTATTCAAATCTCTAAAATCGATACAGAATCTAATGGTGCCCTATTTTTTATTGGCAGGGACGATGTTTGATACCCATTCCGTCAGGGGTATGGGATAAATAAACCCAGCTTTGAGAAGTTTCTCTATTTCAGCTTTAATAGCTGTGGCCTTTTGTGGATGGACTTGCCTTAGTTTTTTCCTAACAAGTTTAGTAGTGGGATAGGTTTTTATTTCATGGACCACAATGTATGGGTCTATCCCTGGCATTTCTTCATAAGACTAGGAAAAAATATTGCAAAATTCTTTGAAAAGTGCCTTGTATGCTTCAGATCTTCTGTCAAGCAGTTCTTCCCAACATGAACATGCTCAATGGTACCAGGCTTGGCTGATATGTCAATCAGATTTGTTTGAGTAATTTTGCATAGGTTTCCTTCAAAATCTGTGTCTTGCAACAATATAGGACTTTGAGGTGTGTTGACAATATCAGTGGAAAACATGGATGCAAATTCATGGTCTACTGAACTGGTTTTGGGAAGGCATGAGGATCTATGATGGTGATCCTCCCAGATAGGCTTGTTCATACTCATGATCTCCATAATGGACTCGTTGGAAGGAAAAGTCTGAGAGAGATAATCTAGAATAGGAAGAGAGGGCTCTAACCAATAGGGCAGGTGGTAAGGGTCCGAAGCCACCAGATGAAGTTCATCAGTGTGATCATCAGAAAGGGTTTGAATGATGTTGTACATTTCTTCATGCAGACTCAACGAGGTGGACTCAAAAATTATTTTTCCCTTTGGATCATAATAAAATGACGCAATCATATTTACTGTCCCTATGTCTATGTTAGGAGGAGTGGATAGAAAAATCCCCATAAGGGATGAATCCTTCAACATGCCTACCCCAATTGACCGGTAAGGAGGAGGGGACTAGACTAACATAGGGATGTTATTAGTCATAGAGGTAGTAACATCTAGCGTACAGAAATTGAGCAAGTCAATGGTGATAATTCTCCCTATATGTGGAAATTGGACGGTTTGAAATATTGTCAAAGCGACAACAGTCATGGCGTAAAACCAATTTCTTCCTAGAAGGAGGTTGTAATCTAGCGGGGCGTCTACTAATTCTAATTGAATAGAAACATTTTTTCCCCCAAGCTCAACTGAAAGGGATGATATGAGACCATGGGGATAGAAACCTTGTCCATCAAAGGCTTTCAGATTCGTAGGCGATGTTACAAGCTTGGGAGAGCCAATAGCTTTCCAGCAAGACAAAGAACAAAACTGAAGTTGAAGCTCCTTCATCTAAGACAGTTCTAAAGACCTTCTTTTCGACTACTTTCTTGATGATTTGGAAAGCGAGTTTGTGAGGTAGTCTAGACTTATAGTTCTCGACATTGAAATGAATCAAATTAGTATTGTCTAGGTCTAAATCTCCTAATGCAGTTAACAAGTTTTTGCGTTGTGTAGGACAACTTTAGAGTACTTTCAAGGTATACATTGCACATGGTGCCTAAGCAAAATCTTCAACTACATTATTAAATTGAGCATCTCGGGCATTAGGGTTAAAAAAAGCCTTCCTAAGAGTACTCTTGGGTGGATGTAAAACCATGTCGAGAGTACGATTCTTGATGGTTAGGGGAACAGTAGATGAGGATTCGGGAGAACCAATAGAGGGAGATTTTCCTAAAGAAGAATTGTCTTCTTTATTGTCTATAGGTTTCTCAAAACTCTCACTTCAAGTTTTCATACTAATAGTATCCGAGGACATCATGTGAATTTCCTCTAAAGAACTAGAGTTTCCCTGGTTACACATGTGATCTATCAGTTGTTGTTGAGAGGGAAAAGGATCCGTCAGAACTGCGGGTGCGGGATTAGTTTTCAAAAATTGGGTGATTTCATCCTGACGAGGACACTCTTTTGTGAAATGGTCACCTCTCCATAGCAGACATGGATATTTTTCTTTTCTTTTCCCTTTATCATTATCATTGGTGGTTGGTTTTGGATTCTCTTGTTGGTTTCCAGGTTTTTTTGTTTTAGCTTTACCTTTCTTTTTATTGTTGTTGGGAATTTGAATACTCTGAATAGAATTGAACTCAGTGGAAACCTTGGGAGTCGAAGGAGTAGAGGTGGTAGTCTAGGGTTTCTTGGAAAGTTTGACTACTGATGGGGATTGGATTGAACCAACAATCCCATCAACAAGGATTTTTGCTGGTGGCTTTGCAGGATCGGTGCTTGGGTGAGGAGCTTGAGGGATCAAGTCATACAAAGTTCTGGATTGGGAATAGACCAAGTCTAGATATTGGGCTCAACTAATGGCTTTCTCTTCAGTAACAGCACCACCCATAGCCACATCTTGGGAAATCAGAGGCAACAAATACTTAGTAAACCAATCAGCTAATAACTATTAAATTGAGCACATAGATCTATGGACAAACACACAACTCATAAAATAGATCACACAATTTACTCAGCAATTGAAGAATGAAACAGTGCAAAAATGACTTGCAGCTGTGAATGCTTTCATTAATAAAAAAGTAATTAGATAATAATTACAATGAAGTACAATGGATTTAATAGCCACATGAAATTTGAATCCACATGAGGAAATTCAAATTGATAGAATCTACTTGACTATAGGTAACTAAGACCTTGTCTAAATCACTATCGGAGGACTCAATAGTTAACTGACCTTGTCTAAACCATAACTGGAGTTCATTGGAGCTCTAAAACACAACTCAACTGTTACATTCAGTGTTGACTAAGGCTAACTGACTGTGGTAGGTGAGAAATGTGCCCCTCCTGAGTGAAGTCAAGTAAACCTAGTGCTAACTAAATGTAGAGGACTAGAAATGAATGTAACTGACTCCTAACTTAGCTTAACCAGTCATCAACTAGACCGAACTGACCTTGGTTGGTTTTGGCACTCCCAGTGGCTCCTAAACTGTAGGGATTGGTTTAGGAGGCTCCTAAACTGATGCAATCAAGTGAAATCAATGGCAGTAAGCCTCAATTAGTGTTCCCCACACTTTATTAACTGAAACATGTGCCCCAATTAGGCCAAGTGGACCCAATGGTGCTAATGACTAAAAATAGACTGGATGGACTCCCGATTTAGACATGACTCCTGATTTAGAAATATGACCAAATTGGACAAGGGGTGATTAATAATCCTAACACCCCCCCTCAATTCTAACTTGGACAATCTGTGGGCCCTGGTAACTAATACCATAGATCACCCATTACATCAAGTAAAATAAAGTAACTGCTTAATACAAGGAGCTGGGGAAAAAACCACATGGGAAAAAGGCCCCCCTCTATCTAAGCAGGTAGAATCAGGTCTCAAGTTTGAAAAACTTGAAAATATGTTGCTGCAATATTAATCTCTATGAGGTAGAAAAGCAGCATGCATGGTGTGCTGTGCACAGGTATTCTGGGGCCTGGCATGTAGACTTCTCCTTCTTCTCCAAAAATGATGATGGAAGGAAGGAGGAATGTAACCTTTTTCTCTTGTTGAATGAAGAGGTGTATGATCATATCCATTCTTCTGAATGTAGTGAGATTGAGTCCTTGCCATATAGCATCTTACTGGGATTCTATTGCATCTCTCTGAAGCAGGTAAGATTGCATGGCATAGCACAAGGGTCTTTCCTTTCTGAGTGTCAGGTGGGTTTCCAATCATCTTCCTAGATTCTAGTTTGGAAGTAGGGACTGAATCTAGATCCGAGTCACCTTGAATCTTAATCTCATAAACTTATAAAGATGGATCTGCAATACTACTAGAAGCTGTAAAAGAAGTAGATGCAATGATTTTACCTTCCCTTGTAAGTGGCTACTGAGAGTGCACTAGTTCTTAAGGAGGCATGAAATGTGAGAACTCATATGCTTTTGAAGCATGATTTGCAGTACCCTTTTCTATGATTCTCCCAGTAGAGATATCTGTGATCTCCATTGAGTCAGGACCAAAGATCACTCACTTTGGAGATCCCGTATGGGTCATCTGATAGACAGATAATAGGTTTGAAGCTAGGGAGGTAACAAATAGCACATATTTGAACCTTCCATGTTCAAGCTTGACATAGCCCTTCCCCTTTGTTTTGAATTTACTATTATTTCCCATCTGAATACTAGGAACATCAAAGGACTGAAAAGAAGAGAATGATTCTCTGGATGCAGCCATATGGTTGGAAGCTCCAGAATCAATGAGGAAGACATGTGCTGATGTGCAGTAAGCCTTCAGTGCTTGGCCTTTACTTTGGTATTCTTCATCTTCTTCTTCTTCTTCAGAGTCATCCTTCCTTATGCTAGCAGGTATAGAAATGTTATGTTTCTTCAAAAGAAGAGCCATTTCATCAAGTTGTCTTCTCATACATGAGCTTTCTGAATGAAAGCCCCTTCCATAGTAAGAGTAGAGGACCTTTCCTTTGTCATTATTCTTGCTTCTCTTCGAAACTAAAGGTTCTTTTGACTTTTATTTCTTCACAGGAGACTCATCCTTTTGCTTCCCTTTTTCATTCGCTACCTTATCTCCTCTTGCAACTAGAGCTAGATATTTGGAAGATCAAATGATCCCCATTTGGGTCAATTTATCACTCTCAGAAATAAGAGATTGGATGAAGGAATTAAGAGTGGTCATCTTCCAATTTGGAGTAGTGAGCCTTACTGTTTGGAAGGTGGATACAAAGATTGAGTAGTCTGCATTGAGCTTTGTGAGAATGGAAAGGATGAGCAGGTTCTTGAACTTTGTGAAGAATTCATTTAGTGATTCTAAATTGGATGGATTAAGAGTGATCAGATCATTTTCTAGATGGTGGATCCTCACATTAGAGGAAATTTGAGGTCTAAAATGGGCCTCCTAAGGAAAATAATAAAATAATAGTTATTGATTTTGGAGGAAGAATGAAAAAAACTACTTTTTTGTTCGTATTTTCGACATATCTCCCTATGCTTTTACTCAAATTTTTAGTGGGAGAGCTCGTTGGATGTGGAATTTAATTCTGCATCCAACGAGTACCCACACTGCATACTTTTGACGGATCATGCTACCCTAAAAACAAGAAATACCTGAAAACATGTGATGATGACATCATCATCACATTTTTCAGGTATTTCTTGTTTTTAGGGTAGCTGGGTCCATCAAAACTATGTAGTGTGGGCACTCGTTGGATGAAGAATTAAATTCTGCATCCAACGAGCTCTCCTGCTCAGAATTTGAGTAAAAACACAAGGAGATATGTCGAAAATACGAACAAAAAAAGTAGTTTTCTTTTATGACAAATATGTCAATTCAACCATTATGGTTGACTCATTTTATTGAAATTCTATTGGTTCTTGAATTCCAACTCAAAATTTTTACTGTTGGCACGTTTTCTTATAAGGCCCATTTTAGACCCCAAATTTCCTCTAATGTCTCATTATGCTTACCAAATAAGGAGTCAAGCTTGTCCCAAACCTCCTTGGGAGTCTTCAATTCTTGGATGTGGAATCAAAGATCTCTAGAGACTGAGGAGAGTAAGTGTCCATGGGCTTCATCAAGCCTATTCATGTACTTTGCTTTGTCTTTATCTGAAGCTGGCTTTACCTCTATTTCTTCTATGAGTCTAAAGAGCTGCTTGGTGCGGAGCATTACCACCATGTCTTCCTTCCACTGGTGATAGTTGAAGGGAGTGAGAGGCTCCACTGGATGAGCCATTTTGAATGTAGTAAGAAGGAATGAGCTACTGTAGCAAATGCAGTGAGAAGAAAGGGTTGCTTATAGCGAATGCTATAAGAAAAGATGATAACCTATCACACAATCAAACATACAAATTAAGGTTGACATTCTACACTTTTGGAATTTTCTTCACACCCACCATAGTTGATCAAGCAAGCTTGATCAACAATTTCCTAACTTGGGATATTAAGTGGTAAGTTCTCCACTTCTGGTGCAGTACTGGAAGGATCAATTTACTCAAAAGAAATGATCCAGCTAGAGATCTGAGGAGGAGAGGTGTCTTGTCCACCGAGGATCTGATACCATATTAAATTAAGCACATAGATATGTGGACAAACACACAACTCACAAAATAGATCACACAATTTACTCAGCAATTGAAGAATGAAATAGTGCAAAAATGGCTTGCAGCTGTGAATGCTTTCATTAATAAAAAAGTAATCAGATAATAATTACAATGAATTACAATGGCTTTAATAGCCACATGAAATTTGAATCCACATGAGGAAATTCGAATTGATAGACTCTACTTGACTGTAGGTAACTAAGACCTTGTCTAAATCACTATCGAAGGACTCAATAGTTAACTGACCTTGTCTAAACCATAACTGAAGTTCATTAGATCTCTAAAACACAACTCAAGTGTTACATTCAGTGTTGACTAAGGCTAACTGACTGTGGTAGGTGAGAAATGCGCCCCTCCTGAGTGTAGTCAAGTAAACCTAGCGCTAACTAAATGTAGAGGACCAGAATTGAATGTAACTGACTCCTAACTTAGCTTAACTAGTCATCAACTAGACTGAACTGACCTTGGTTGGTTTTGACACTCCCAGTGGCTCCTAAATTGCAGGGATTGATCTAGGAGGCTCCTAAACTGATGCAATTAAGTGCAATCAGTGGCAGTAAGCCTCAATTAGTGTTCCCCACACTTTAGTAACTAAAACATGTGCCCCAATGAGGCCAAGTGGTCCCAATGGTGCTAATGACTAAAAATAGACTGGATGGACTCTCGATTTAGACATGACTCCTGATTTAGACATATGACCAAATTGGACAAGGGAGGATTAATAATCCTAACAATAACTGATCCGAGATAGGATCCTTAATAAGTCTTCTCTGCCTTCTCCACTGATGGATATGATCGGATATGTGGGTGGAGTTGTTCTATCACAGAGAAGTTAAGAGATCAGTGCCCATTTCATATTAGATAAGAAGCTGAAAGTGCATAAGAAATACAGTTTCCAATGAGCCAAAATCCACAAACGAATGTTGCGGAAGTTCAATGTACCATGTCACGGCTGTACCGATCAAATTTCACTGAAAGAGTCTTAAATGAAGGGAATAATCCATAAGGGAGTTTGAATAACACCACATATGGAATGTCATGACATGGTTTTTCGGATCGTCTCCCTGCTTCCCATCAAACTTTGGAATGTCTGATGATAACTTTACCAAAATGGGAGGCCACGAGGGGTTATGTCGAATGGGGTCATTAATCAACTTGGACAAATCAGGCAAGTCCAAAGTTGCTAGGAAAGGTAACTGATGATTATGTTGCACATACTGGTAATATTTATATGGCATATAAGTACCAGTAGGACCATAAGTATACTAATAGACAAGTTGTTGTGATGAATAACTACCGAAATATCCACCCGTAGGGGATTGATTTTCAGGATCAAGGCCATTAGGACCGCTGCAACCTCCAAGAGGAGGACCACTAGGGCCTCCGGGACCACCAGGACCATTGGGCCTACCAGGACCACCTAGACCACCAGGAAGTGAACTACCAGACCATTCAGGACCCCTAGGAGGTAAACCTTTGGAGCCACTAGAACCACTAGGAGGAGGGCCACTAGAACCTCCTAGACTATTAGGAGGGAAGCCACTAGGCCCCTAGGATCACCAGGACCATTAGGACCATAATGAGGAAAACCACCAGGCCCTCCAGGACCATTAGGCCCCCCAAGGGGAGGACCTCCATAAGGTGGTCCTCCGGCACCTCCCGTAGTATGTATAGGTGTCCCTCCCATAGCTGTCATGTAGGACCAGGTAGGTTTCCCCCATGGTGTGAAAGTATTACTAGGATATGGAATTCTAGCATAAGGAATTCCTGTAGGGTTGGGTGGATAATTAATGTTTCCTACAGGTACTTGATTTGCTGTGTAACCATACCCCTAATAGGTTTGATTAGTTACAGGTTGTGCCCCCGAGGGCTGACCTGAAATGGATGGGGGGTTAACCACATTTGTGTGGGTAGGAGGGACATAAACTATAGATTTCTCTATACCAGAGGTCTGTCCTTGACTAGGTACAATTATTCTAATAGATAACACAGGTCGTGCCGGGGGTTACCCCCCGGCACTAGAAGGTAATGATGAAACATGAATTGAACGTTGAGCCCCAGGTGCAGAAGACCTGGGAGGATTGGGAACATACATAATATGGGAGGTGGTGGGGTTGGAGGTTTGACATAGATTATGTGGAGTCACTGTGCAATCTAGAATTGGTTCAGTGGGTCTCATAGAATTGGCAAGTGAACAATATCCCATAGGAACAACTATAGAACGTGATGGTGGTGTGCCCAATATGTCATCTATTTTCTTTTCAATCTCTTTTGCATGGAGAATAGCTGCCTGGTACTGTCTACATTCTATTTCATCTAGTGAAACTTCTTCAGAAAAGTTTAAATGAGTTCCAAATGAGGCAATGGCTTGTCCTATAGAGGTATCCCAAAATGGAGCAAGTATCATCAACATGACCTTCTGTGGGAGAATGGAATGAAGTATTACCTCGAGAAGGTTGTTGGACCAAGGGAGGTGAGTGTGAAGGATATGGTCCTCCACTTTCTGCAACCACATTCTCTCCCACTTGGGAGTTGGTAGAAGCTCCTTGGTCTATAGCTTCCACATGATTTTCTCTTGAAACAGGAATAAAATCAGGAGGCAATCCCCATACTCTTCTGGACTGCCTCAGCTTAGCCAGTTTGGATAGCTCCTATCTAACCTAGGGTCTCAAAAACTAGAAAACACACCAAAAATTTCCCTACTCAAGCTGTAGTCCAAACAAGCAAACTTAAATGACAAGAGGAGTTCAAATAGTCATGTCTCTCACCAGGATTGTCAAGAAGGTGTCACTCGCGATATACCTCAAGGGTACATGCGTAGTAATCTCCCCGAATGTTGTTTTTAGTGTATGGCTACAAGCAAGATGACCAAAGGGATTTTCTCAAATGGATAAGGTGTCCTAGTGGGGTCTCCCAATATACGCAAGGTACGTGGGTGCTCAAATTGGTAGTAGTGTTGTCTAATGCATAACCGTTCACAAGGGGCCTTCCAATATACAATCCAGTACGTGAAGTACCTTTCTATATACCTCAAGGGTACATGAAAGGCCGTTCAATATACTGACAGTACATTGAAGAACTGTGCAAGTCCCAAGATGTAATGCAAACGAGTAACAACAGCTCCTATGCTTAACGACACCCAAACGCGTCTCTAGCATATCACTCAAATTGCTATGTAAATTTTAACCTATAACTATCGTTAATTTTAAAGCGGACGGTTAGGTGAATGCATGGAATTTTGACAGAAAAAATAAAACCATGCAGTATGCATATGCAAATATTTCACTTTATTGTTCGTGGTATGCCTACCTACGGGAGGGAAAGAGAGTATTTTCTTTTCATTTTAGAAACAAAATTTCCCAAACAACTATCTTGAACAAATCAAAATAAAATACAAGCAATACTTTCCAAACTCATTTTTCTTTTCTGAAAGCAATCAAAAGGAGAAGAGTCTCTTTTCCTAAAATAAAAACAAGAAGCACACTACATGCATATGCACTCTATTTTTTTATTTTTCTTAAAACATAGATAGATCTAACTTAAAACTAGATTATTTTTTATTTTGGTGAGATAGCACTAATGTAGAAGAGAAAAAAGAACACTGAGAACCTAAATGCTTGTGAGGCTAATCAGAGATCCGATGCCTTATTCTCAATAATGATAATGACCTAATCTCAGTTAAAAAAAATTCTTTTTGTTAGAATATAATCCATCAGGATTATCGTAAATAAATAAATAAATAGGAATTTGAATAGTTGCATGGGAAGGTGAAAAGGCTGGTTCTCAACCGCCTCATTGTAATGTATAACTATATGCATTTGGCTATGTAATAGATTGAATTGGGAGTTATACCCAACAAGTGGTATCAGAGCACTGCCATCAGAGCGCTGCCATAACTTTTCCTGGGGTACGAAGAATACTCCAAGGCATACCGTTTGTATGATGAGGTAAACAAGAAATTTGTTATTTCCAGAGATGTCATTTTTCTTGAAACTAATAAAAATGACCAGTCCATTGAGAGACAGCTTGATCATTTGGAAAATTATCCTCATCCAAAGAACTATTATGAAAATGAATATGAAATTCCAAACCTTGAAGGGGGGATTCCTATTCTGGATCAACCTTTGGAATTTCCATATGAAGCACCAACTCCCCCGCATGAAGAAGTTCCTGCTACTTCACTTGAACAAGAGGTTCAACTGGATGATGTGATTGAGAGAATTGAAAGAATCTCAATCAATGATGAAGCACCACCGGCTGATCAACTAGGACCATCACGGAAGATTCCTAAATGGGCCACAAAGACACTTGAAAGTGTCCATCTAGATGAAGTTGGAAAGACGGGAACGAGAAGTTC
>LPNX010320015.1:0-10843 GCA_001517045.1 Pseudotsuga menziesii
TTATGATTTGCAAATCGCGCACGCGTTTTAGTGAAGCAAAACGCGCGCGCGTTTTTGTCTACTATCCTAATTGGCATGCATGTTGGCAGCCTTGGGATTAGGCTTGGCAGGCTCGGGATTGCTTGGGATGATTTCTATTTTATGGATCAAGCGTGATTGACTTCATTCTACCATTGCATCTAAAAGGTCCATCAACTTCTTGCACACACCCGTAAGTCTTTCATGCCTCTACTTAATGTAATATTTGACATGTTTTGACTATTAATAACTCGATTTGGCTCTGTGTATAAAGATAACATTTTCTACGACATGAATGTAGTTTTGGTTTGACTTAATGGACAAACTCTGTTTGCGTAAATGAATCTGTGTTTCTTTTTTTGATGCGTTTATCTTGAATTTACAGTGTCATTGCTCTACAATGGCACCGATGATGCCATAGTTTGGTAATTGACACGTAAGGTAGCAACGTGTGGTTTATTTAATAATATGGATGGGTTGTTTATGTTTTGGTCGCTCCTTACAGATAGTCGTAAGCATATAGCTCAGCTTTGGATTTGACACACAACCTGTGTATATTATTTGAATGTGTTGATGTTTAAATCGTGACTGTGTATACCATGGTATAGGGATAGAGCGTAGCTTTGTTCCATCATAGATATTCTATTGGTTATATTAAAACCTTTACGGGAAGCATAAGAGGAGAAACCCTTAGTGGATTCTATGGCTTGTAATGTGTTTGAATTGTTTATTTGAGGCTTACAAGATTCAATGCTGGGATGATAACGATTTGGACTTATGGTTTGAGGGTTGCAAACCTATTTTTAGTTGACATGATTCTTATGTAACGGTTCTTGAGATTTCTTCTCAACGCGATGTGTTGGGAATAACTTTGTTTGGTTTGGATGTTTTTTTTGAGTTTATACTCCAATGTAATAGATGTGATTCGCTAGTATCGATTTGTTTTATAAAATATTGACAGACCGACAGCCAATCCTTTACAAAATTCGATGGCTAGGCTGGGTTGGGTGTATTAAGTTTTTTAGAAATGTTTTAATATTTTCATAGCATGGTTTGGAAACAATGAGTTTATTAATATTCTATTGTTTTAAGTAATGTTGTTTATGTTTGGTGTTTTAAGAGCATTTATATTTTGGGAAGAAAAGCATTGGATGGGAATATCAAATTTTCTAGCGTTTGGATTTATGTTGAGGGTTTGAATTAATGAGTTTCAGAGATTCAATCTTTGGTCTGGTTGTTTATGAATGTAAATGGTTTATTTAAATGTTTTGGTGCGCAATTTATATAATGTTTAGTTTTAAGGAATAAATGAGTTTATTTTATTTTAATTAATATTAGGGTTTATTTTACCTAGATTTGTGAAATATAATAATGTTTAAGCAATATCTAGTAGCTAGTTATCTAACAACCAGGGTTTGAATCTAAGTTAATATGTTTGACATTTAAACTTGTTTAAATATAAAACTAAGAGAATTTAAACTGTAAACACCTATCTAGGAAATGAAGGATGAATCTAAGGTTAAGTAAATAAATTTACCTGCAATATAAAATTTAACCCTAGAGATTGTAGAAATATTTCAAACCGAGTTTCAATTGGAAATCTAGTTGAAGCATGTATTCAATATGTAGATTTTCAATCAAGATCATAAATGATACTTAGTAAAAATATGTAAAGACTAGAGAAGGGAAAATCCTAATACCTGCAACTTTCAGTTTATTAATGGCTAAGAACCCTGCACACTTAAACACACAAAATTAATAAAAAATTATTTAGTTCTGACCTCAGATATGTTAACAGGATAACTTGGAAACTACCACGTTTCTCCAAACCATGACCCAGAACCATTCCTCATTTTATACCGGATCCCCCCGAACTGGTTCCAACATGCAAGTAGCCTAGAGCTCCTAAAGGTGAGGCTTCTCTTATCTGGAATATCAAGTTCTGTATGAGATTGTTTTTTATTTGGAAATGCTCTCCAAAAATATTAAGAATAATGATCAGATAATATTAGAATTTGGGATCCCCAAGCCTTTCCTTGGCTTGGGTCTTTATAATCTTTTGGAAAATGGGAGTTGTTTTCAAAACTTCAGTTAGATCAAGAATCCGTTATCTTCTTGAAAATAATATTTAATTGATTTATGTGAAGTTAATAATTAATATAATTAACATAGGAACTCTTTTACTAGTTCCTAATTTGACTCTTTTAGGTTTAAATATTTATTTAATCATTTTTAGTAAATAATAACATATACACTCTTTATTGATCATTATAGTTATTATTATTTCTTTATTATTTAATATATGTGCTTACCCTTTTATTCATATCATATATAAACTATATATATTACAAATAGTATTGTTAATATTTATTTAGGCATCAGATAGGATGATCCCATTTACATGGTGCTTTCATTAGCTTATCATTATTTCTTTTATCAAGGCCTTCAAGTATGGTTGGTCAACTAATTTAGGCAGATCTAAACCTCCTTGCATGTTGGATTACCTCGTGTATCGTGGTAGTTCTTCAGTACTTGATGAGAAGTAGAAATTTGAAATTTCATTTAATCAACTTAAAAATATGTAATATAAGGTTGGTGTTTTTCAGAGTCATTTTCACTCGACACAATTAATTTTGAGTAACTCCTAGAGTTATTCAGATCCCACACTCAATGCTAAAACTAGGATTTACACTTAGTGCAATTCCAAAGCCTCTCGCTCAACACTAAAGCTAGGATGTACTTGTAAAATACACCTAGGGATACAATAACCAAGGATGTGATGTTCTAGATATTATGCTCAACATCAATTTGGAATGCTCCAGGGATTATGCCCAACAATTCCAATTCTTAATTTTCATGTGCTTCACAGCTTATGCTCAACACAAACAATTCATAACTCATTTGCTCCAGAGCTAGCATTGAACACAACCATCAAATCACTCATGTGCTACAGAGCTTGCGCTCAACACAAAATCTGATCACTCATGTGCTTCAGGGTCAACGCCCAACACATTATAGAACTCAATCGTGCATTGATTCTTCTACACATTCTATAACAATAATCATCTGATTATATGCATTTTAAGGTAAATAACACAATAAAATCAGTATATAATCCTACGACAATAATATTTGTCTATCAAGGTCCTTTCCCAACATATAAAATCACATAAATGCTAAACAAGCATATGTATTTGGCTTACGCCCAATATATCTAACAAATCATCACACGCATGTGCAGTGGGGTCTTACACCTAATATACAATATAAACATCAAAGTAAATCATGTGCAATGGGACTCATGCCCTTTGTGGTTAAGGTCAAAATTCGAGATATTACACATGTCGGGGAGACATCCCAACTATGTATGGAGAATTTGAATTTTTTCCCACAGTTTGGAAAAATTCAAACTTAATTCAGCAACCAATGGGAGTGAGTCATATGTCTGCATCCAATGACGAATGAGAACAGGTGGTAGGGCATCCAGTGGGTGATGTACGGAACTAGTGCAGATGGATTTGACACACTTTAAAGGGGTAAAAATGAGTTTGATTATAAATTATTTGTTTTATAAAACCCTCTTCTTGTGCGTCTGATAATAATAGACGCACCGATACAATTTAGAACATGACCACACTGGCATTAGGTTTTTCAATAAAACTTAATGTTTTTTTAAATAACTTTTTTACTTTTAATAAAATACACATTGGTGCTTTTAGTTAAATGACACTCACGTGAGCATGTCGGATTAGATACCGTAGTGGTCTAGAATTTTAAGTAAAATATAATGACGTTTTTAATAAAATAATAATATATGTTATTTTTTAATAACGCATATACCAGTGTGTTAGGTACTTCTACACACATTGGGACATGGTGGGATAATTAATGCACTAAGTTTAGGGTTTTAAATAAATTTAAATTTAAATAGTTTTTTAATAAAATAATAATGGTTTTTATTTTTATTTTTAATAAAATATGTAGTAGCGCATTCGTGTTTGTGTAACGCAATGAGATGTTCAATATTAGACATCACACCACGTATAGGCTTCTAAAAAAAATCTAATGAATATTTTAATAAAATAATATATATTTTTTAATTTTTTTAATAAAATATATTACACGGTCCTTAGGTTTATGGAAACCATGAGTGGGGCATTTATGTTTACTTAATGCATCGGTTTTGAATTTTTCTTTCTTTTCTTGATGATTTTTTTGGATGCGGTGCAACATGATATATGGATTCCCAGTGTGTTTGTGTTGGAAACGCATTAGTGTCTTTGGATTAAAATACGTGCACTAACAAAAAAACCTTCGCTAAAACCTATGGGGGATTACCTTCGCTAGTGACCTCTGCTAGAAATAGATATTTCTACTCTTTTGAGTGGTATATCCACTAGACTTCATTACAATGTCTTTTCCTTGTAGTGTTTTGTCGATGGTCTGGTTTCCCATGTGACAGATTAGCCACATAACAATATGAATATTCTCTTTTTATACTAACATGATATACATTATCTTACAAAAAAAATGCATATATATATATTCCAGAGAAAAAAATCCTTTATTCATCAAATAACATGGACTGATCATAAGAGCTTACATCATTGCATCTTAATGCACATTAGTTTCAGAATTGCTTATACAAAATTTCAACAAAAGCTCACAGAGCTTTCATTTCTTCAACCTTCCGCTATATTCATCTGTGATTCCAAAAACTCTCAAAAATTTCAATCTATGCATCCTCAGCCCAACCCTGAGCCTCAGCATCCTTTGTGTCATGATTTTCTGTGCACAAGATATTTTCTGTTAGTTCAAAAAATACAGTAGGTGATCCTGAATATTTGACCTCTTTTTAATTATATTGGTGAGAAAAACAAAGTGGTTGCATCTCTGATGACAACCTCTCCTTCTATTATTCTGGGCTATATTTCTAAAGCTTTCTTTGACAGAGTATCAGGCCCTGTGTTGAATTCTCTGTATATGTGGTTGAAAAAGAATCCTTCAAAAGTGAGTTGGAGAGCTCGTATTTCCTTCAGGAGATTTTGAAAATGAGGGGCTCTTATGTTATTCCTCCATGTTTCCCAGTCTATTACTTTTTTAGAGTCCCCGTAGATATGTGGCCTTGTAATCTGTTTGTCACTTGCTAGCTTCATTGTTTCCCAAAGTGTTGATACTTCTTCTTTGGTGTTAGAATTTCTTCCCAATCCAATCTTGAAAGAAATTTTATTCTCCTCATATATGAAAATTATTCCCCCTTCTCCACCTATGGGTCGGTCTCCTTGACTGGATTTATCGAAAAACACCCAAGGGAAACTATTATCAAAATCTGGGGACTTGACAATTCTTTCTTTTCCTTTCTTGGGGGAGGATCGGTACTCTTAAGCCTTCTGCACCAGCATATTTGTTGTGATGTCAATGAGAGTCCAAATATTTTTAAAAATCACTCTATTATGAGTCTCCCATATGGTGTATATGAAGAGAACATGAAAAGCAACATAATTACATACCACTTCACTGTTCCACCAGTCTTGGGTTCTCTTCTCCCAATTTCCTTCCGCAGTTACCATCCTTGCTTGAGAGATAGCCCATGAAGCATTATTCCATACCTGTCCTGCATAGGTACATGAGAAGTAATTTCTTCTCCCAATTTACACAGAGAACAAAAACTGGGCCCTTGGAAACCTCTTTTTCTTAGATTTTCCCAAGTCAATAGTTTGTTGTTTATTTCCAACCAAAAAGTGAGTGTGGTTTTCAATGGGCTATTTGATTCCCATAGTATCCCCCACCACCATTCTTTGTGACCATCAGTTTGATCTCTGATTTCCATTTTATACCCCTGTTTTGATGTATAATCACCATTTGTTGAATTCCTAGTCCATATTATTTTATCCTAATCCTCTTCATCAAGGTTAAAAAAATTAATCTCCAGTAGATGCATGAAATTTGTCCATATTTTTGCTTCATTACCCTCCATGCCCACCTCTCCAGCATTTTTCCATTTTGTTTTCTATTGAGGAAGAGGATGGTCTACTTTAACATCTCCAATATTAAAGCATATTTGTTCTCTCAATTTGTTGGTAACTAAAATGGGTAGTTTGTAATTTCCCCTGCTCCTGCACAGGGGTCTTCTCCAATCCTAACACTCTTTTCGTTTCCAATATCCCAAGCTGTCCAATTTCCAATGAGGGGAAAATCCAGAACCATTGCTTTCCATCCTACAGACCCATTTTTGAAATACTTGTTGGGGATTCTCAACCAATCAATCAAAGTCATGTCAGGGCGGTATTTGGAGAACATAACTCTTCCCCAAAGGGTATCTATGTTTTGGACCAATCTCCATAAATATTTGGCCACTAGTGCTCTGTAGAAGAGCTCATGGTTTTTAATGCCCCACCCACCAAGCTCATTCGGTAGTACAATGTTTGTCCATTTAGCTAGGGGTATGCCTTCCTTCTGCTTGCTTGCTGACCATAAGAAGGAAAATTATTTTTTCCTCATCTTAGTTATAATCCCCTTGGGGATATAGGCTATTGAATCCCAGTACATTGGGATGCTTTATAGAACTGCCTTTTATCAAAACCAGCCTTCCACCTCTAGATAGAAACTTGTTTTCCTATGCTGAGACTCTTGCTTCTACCTTTTGGTAAAGCCAAATCCAATCTTGGAATCCATAACTGTTGGGTTTGAGAAAAAACCCTAGATGCTTGAACCCATCTGACATTCGATTGCTAGGGTAAGAGAGAATCTCTTTGGACTATTGAATTAGTTCTGATGATCATTAATTGTGGACTAGCAAAGACTTATCTATGTTTACTAGCATTCCTATTGCTTTCTTATACTTCTCTATTAGTGCTGAAAAATCCTTCATATTTTCCTTAGTGACTGCACCAAAAAGTAGCACATCATCCACAAATAGGGTATGTGTGACTTCTTCCTCGCTAGAAACATTGACTCCCTCAATATTTCCTTCTCTTTTTTCTTTGAGAACCAGTCTACTTAATGCATCAGCAACTATGAGGAAAATAAAAGGAGATAATGGGAAACCCTATCAAATTCCCCTTGTGGGTCTGAAGAAAGTTGATGGGGATCCATTGATAAGAATTGGGAAGGAAGTAGATTGAATGCATCCCATTATCCATTCTACCATTTCCATATCCATCCCTAGATGGATGAGGATTATCCTGAAAAATGTCCAACTTACTCTATCATAGGATTTGGACAGGTCTAGCCTCAAAGAAAAAGCACTTTGTTTATCCTTTTTGATGGAGTGGATTGTTTCCTGAGCCAGGGACAACGCATCCAATATTTTCCTATTGTGCAAAAAACCGAATTGCTCTTCTGAAATTACCTTGCTCACAATTGGTTTGATTCTTTGAGCAATCACCTTTGCTATGGTTTTGTAAATCATGTTACAACAGGAGATTGGCCTGAAATATTCAAAGGCTTCAACCTTCTGCTTCTTCAGGATTAGAGTGATGAAGGTGGAATTGATGCTCCCAAGAAATTTCCTAGCCTTTCGATAGTCCTTGACCACTTCCAAGATGTCTTCCTTGATTTGTTCATAAAACCCTAGGAATAATTCTAGGGTAAAACCATCAGGTCCCGGGCTTTTTCCTTTTTGGAAGGATTGTAACATCTACTGTATCTATTCCTCCAGAATGTCCTTAGTTAGTTCTTCATTCATCTCCTCTGTGATTTCTCTAGGAAACAGTTCTAAAACCTCTAGGATCTTTGCAATTGGGCAACCCTTTGTCTCTTTAAATAACCCTTGAAAATGATCCACTGCTGCTTGAGATTTTTCTAAAAAGGACCCGGCCCATGTCCCCTAGTTTGACATAATTTCATAAATTGTGTTAATTCTCTTCCTCTGGGAGGTGTATCTATGAAATAACTTTGTGTTTTGATCCCCTCCTTCAACCAGAGGGCTCTACTCTTAAGCATCCATTTTTGCTCTTCTTGTGAAAGTAATAAATCCTTCTTCCCTTCCATCTTTCTTAAGACATCTAGTTGATCTACTGTGAACACTCCTTCATCATTATTCTCATAAACCTATTTGATTTGTTCCTCTACCTATCTCATTTACTCATGTTCTCTTTTGCCAAACTTCACATACCATTCTTTTGAGATCCTTTTGACTTTTTCCAGATTATCAACAAATTGCTGCATAAGAGAATGGTTCTAAACTTCATGTATGGGTTCCTAGGCTTCTATAATCAGGTTTTGATATTCTTCTTCAGCCAACCACTGTGGTTTGAATTTAAAAGGAGAGGGAGGTTTCTCCACCGGGGACCTGATTGTTAGAACTATTGGGCAATGGTTCGAGTTACCTCCTATTTCCATAGTGGATTGCAAAATGAGGTCATTCTTGATTAGGTTTTTCGAAATCAAAAACCTATCCAATCATTTTGAAATGGCCTACTCTCCCCCCCTTGTGTTTCTCCAGGTGGGTACTATTTTTAGAGGAGCCAAATCAATTAGTCCTTTTTTGTCAAAGATATGATTAAGGTAAGGTCCTAGGGAATCTCCTCTAGCGTTTTTTCCCCATGTTTCCTTGGTGGAGAGGGTTAAGTTGAAATCACCTCCTATAATCAAGTCTAGAAGATCTAGTGCTCCTGATTTCTCCAATCGCTCCTAGAACTCCTTTTTATCATAGAATGGTTCATACATATTGAGGAGGAATAAATGTTTCCTCGTCTCACTATGTTCTACCTCTGTTCCCAAAATCGACCCATAACGATTAACAGAGATTAGTCTAACTGTAGGGTTCACAGCTGTTAAGGTTCCTCCTAAATGACCTTCTACATCAATACTTTACATTTCCCAATCCATAAGGCATTCCTTCATTATTTCCTTATCCTTTTGTCCTTCCATCATGGTTTCATATAAAAGCAAAATTGTTGGTCTTGTGTTGGATAAAAGCCGCTTCAAGGCATTTTTTTTGGAGGTCTCCCCTAGCCCCCTGACATTAAGGGAGAGGATTTTCATTTTATAACCCCTTCTGGGGATTTTTATCTAAGTGCCCCTAAAATTGTGGACTGTTTTCCCCACTTAACGTCTAGCTCCGCTCGTTTCTGGGCCTTAGATAGGAATTTTTTCTGTCCTAACTGTGCTTGGGGAGAGAGATGGGGTCCAACCCTCTCGTAGATACACACTCCTCTTCTGGTAGTTTGGAAATTCTAGGACATAGATTGTAGAACTTCCCCAAGTCTCTTTGCACACTATGCATTTTTTCAGTTTTGCATTGGAATCCTCGACTTTCTGTTACCTTATTTAAAACTGAGCAGATGAAACTACAACTAGGTGTCTCAACATTATTACCTTTTGGTTCCTTTCTTGGTGACCCATGCTGCTGTGGTCCACTTGAGCCTCCGCTGCTTAGCTATCCTTTTCCTTTGTTGCTTATGTGGTCGCCTTTTAATTTTGCTCCACTATCCATCCTTTTTGGAGCTTTCTGGTTCTCTTCTATTATAGCATCCTTTTCTGTGATTTGCTCACCACCTTTATCCATTCCACCACCTTCCTGTTGTCGTCCCCATGTTTCACCACTCCCTGTG
This sequence comes from Pseudotsuga menziesii, assembly GCA_001517045.1. Classification (NCBI taxonomy): domain Eukaryota; kingdom Viridiplantae; phylum Streptophyta; class Pinopsida; order Pinales; family Pinaceae; genus Pseudotsuga; species Pseudotsuga menziesii. Next base: position 9,576 of record LPNX010320015.1, read on the forward strand.
CCTTTCTCCATGAAATTTGTTATATTATCACCACCTATATGCGTACTATCGATCCCTTTGATTTCTTCATCACCTTGATTATCCCGTGGCTCGCTAATCACATTATCTACTCTACCCTCCATATTTCTCCTAGACACAAGATCGACTTTGTTTTTGACCGCTTCTTTTCTTACCCAGATTTTCTTATAAAGGGCTACCTTCAGTGCTTTTGCAAAGTCCCTCTGCAGATGTCCAACTTCTCGACATCCAAAACATCAAAATGAGACCTTCCAGTAGTCCAAATGTCTATTGTGCATTTTTATTACCAATTCCTCATACAACCCGTTCCTTAGGTCCATTTCAACCAAAATGTTTGCGCAACTTCGATCAACTTTGGTATCCCAACCATCTTCTAGAGCCATGAACTTTCCAAATTTGTTCCCTATCACTTCAATGCATTCTTCTTGCCAGAACACCAAGGGTAACCTTGGTAATACCACCCAATTTTGTTGTTGGTTATGATGTTCCTTCATGGCATCCAAATCTATCTGCCATTTCTCCAAGATAAGCCCAGATGGTCCCCACTGCCATTTTCTATCCAGCAATTTGCATTTGTCTTCTTCCTGTCACATATTCAGAAGGAACCAACCTCAGGGAAACATATGGAGATCTGGTATATATCCCATCTCCCTCTCCTAATTGCTACTTACCCAGCCCTGCAATGCTTCCTTTCCCAGATTTTTACCGTAGAAGTGGCTTACCAGAGCTAAGATTAAATATTCTGATATCTGTCTGAATGTCCCTACCGACTATTAATTCCACAAATTTCTTATGAGGTCTGATTCCCTTGTTTTTCCTTGGTTTTTTAATGCCGACGTTTGCAGGATCATGGATTATAATTATTTCATGTGCGCCAATACTCTTAAAGCTTGCCCCGTTAATTGGATCTTCCCTCTCCTATGTTGTTGTACTTTGCACTTCATCATCCATCTTTTTCGACTGCTCCAGCATGCAATGAACTTCGTCTTGCTTACAAAATATATCCTCCTCCCCATCATCCGATTGATAATTAACTTCATCAATCTGCATCATGTGTTGAGGCTAGATTCTCCCTTCGGCACAATGAGCTTTTTCTCCACGATCCCCATCAACCTTAAAAATTAAAATATGACAAATCATTTTCGTGTTCTTTCGGGTTCCATCACTCTTTCACCTCGTGCACCTTCTGCTCCTTCCTCCTTGTCACAAAGCTCCATCGCCTTCACCCCCCCCCCCCCCCCCCCCCCCCC
>LPNX010320087.1:5452-15751 GCA_001517045.1 Pseudotsuga menziesii
TATTTGTCATGGTCAACGATGGTGAAGCATGTTTGACTTTATGAATGATGCTCGAAATGGTTTGTCATAGTAAACTATGGTGAAACATGATTTTACATAGCAAATTATGGTCAAACAAAGTCATAAATTGTCAACCATGGTCATATGTGGTCAACTATGGTCAAACATGGGAAAACATCATAGGTTTTGGTTAACCATGGTTTTAATTATATAATATATATATATATATAATAATCTTTAACTAATATTTAATACGAATACAAATTATTATATATATATTGATATATATAATATATATATATATTGATTGATATTGATAGGTTTAGGTTGGGTTTAGGTTGGGAGGGTTAGGTAGGGGTTTAGGGATTATTAATAGGGATTTAGTTAGGTGTTAATAGGGTTTAGGTATGAATTTAGATCTATGCAACAACAACATTAATTTGTTTTAAATTGATGCTAGATTGACACAAAAATGATGCTTTACAAATATTCTTATGCACAAATTAAATCACTAAGATGCTAACACAACACATATAATACATACTTAACACAACAAAGACACACAAGTGTTTTTTTTCATTATTAAGTGGCACAATATGATGTTATATGATGTTATATGATTAATTGTCTCTATGGTTCATATAGGTTTGTTTAGTTGGTGTTTTATGGATTTTTTTCAATCCTCCATGAATTCACGGAGGATTGAAAAAAATCGGGCAACATTTTAGCTTGCCCGGGACACATTTCAAAATTAAACCGGTAGCATAAACGCTACCGGTTGACATAATTTATATATATATATAACAAATTAACAAAAAAATTCAATTTAACTACAAATTTTCAAAAATCCGGCAGCATTTATGCTTGCGGGTACAGATTTTAAACATGAAAATTATAAAAAACATAAATTTACCAAATTTTAAAACAAATGTTATAAATTTATAAAAAAAAAATTTAAATTCCATTTAAATTGAAAAACAATTATTTAAAGTGTTACCTCTTGGTTCTGACGCCATCGTGATGAGGTTGGGTTGCTTCAGGGTGCCAATCCTTATGTCGTTGTTCCAGGTTGTTTCTCGGTCGAGCTGTGACAGTGAAATTTGGCAAAAATACGGCCACGGCCCCCGCGGCCTCTTTTTATAATTTTTTTGACAGAGACACCTCGGTCGAGGTATGTACCTCGACCGAGGTCCATACCTCGACCGAGTTAATACCTCAGTCGAGGTATTTATTAACCCTCGGTCGAGGTTTTAATACCTCGACCGAGGGTTAATAAATACCTCGACCGAGGGCTGAACAAAACCTCGATCGAGGGCTTGATAAAACCTCGATCGAGGGTTTAACAAGCCCTCGATCGAGGTGCATTTTTCTTTTTTTGCTGAAATGCGCTTGCCAAAAAGTGTTACCCAGGTCCGCGGATTCACCCATCATCATCATGTTTTTTTAGATATTTCGTGTTTTTGGGGTAGCGAGGTCTGTCAAAAGTATGTCGTGTGGGTACTCATTGGATGCGGAATTTAATTCCACATCCAACGAGCTCTCCTGAACGAAATTTCAGTAAAACCATAGAGAGATATGTCAAAAATATGAAACAAAAAGTAGTTTTGTTCTTTCTTCCACCAAAATGAATAAATATTATTTTATTATTTTGACTATTATTTTATTGTTTTCCTTAGGAGGGCCATTTTAGACCTCAAATTTCCTCTAATGCTTGTTTTTTCCCTTGTGTAGGTCTATCTTACTACATGAATTTGACATCATCGAGCCCTCCGCGTCATTTATTAGCCACCCAATCACTATATCTCACCCACCTTCTCTTGAAACAACTTTCCCATGCTCTGCAATGCAAGAACCACCTCAAAAGAACAATGCACACTTCTTCAAAGTGCTTCACCATCCATTGTTGAAACAACAATTTCTATCAATGCATTGATCCCTACACCTCAAATTGGTCCATAAAGGGTCATGTCCAGGATAAATCAACCCTCTGCCACTTCACTAACAAAAAAGGCCCTCGGAAGGTCTTTGGATTTGACTTCATTGATAAGGACAAGGGTGAAATACACATCACTTGCTTTAATGATTCTGCAGATGTTTTTTTTTATCAAGTGCTTCCTGGCCATGTATACCTCATTTCCAAAGGCACTATCAAACCAGCAAACAAGATGTATAGCCATCTTACAAATGAATGGGAAATCTTCTTGCAACCAAGCTCCATTGTTCAACATTTTCCTATAGAAATCATTCTACTTCCACAGATGCATTTCAACTTCAAAACTGTTCAAGATATCAAGTCATCTCCTATCAACTCCATTGTTGACATCACAGGTGTTGCCACAAACACATCCCCTAATGCCCCTATACATAGGAAAGATGGTTCAGAAACTATTAAAAAAATAATCCATATAAAGGACAACTTAGGTTTTAGCATGGATGTTACTTTGTGGGGAGAACATTGTGATGTAGAAGGCCAAGAACTATCTACCTTGCGCTCTGAAAATTCCCACCTTGTGGTTGCAATCAAGGGAGATCATGTATCCAAGTTTAATGGAAAGACAGTTGGGACTACATCCAAATCCATAGTTCTCATAAACCCAGATATACCAGAAAAGCACAAAATCACCCAATGGTTTCAAAAATAGGGCTTCCATACTTCATCCCCATCCTTAACTACACAATATCCAACTTCTCCTAAGCAGATGAATAAGAAACGAACCCTTCTTGTTTTGGATATCAATTTGCTAGGAGATCTAGGAGGAACTATGAGCTAGGGTTCTGACGGCCTTTGCGCTCTAGGGTTTTGCAGCATGTCCACGCTATTCTGATGGCTTCTGTGCCTCTGGGCGGAGATCGTGTTGGTCGATTATGCGGCATGTCGTACATTCTATGTCCTGCATCAATGTGTTCATGCATCCCTGGTAGGCTTCTGCACCTTTGGGCGGTGGACATGTCGGATGCGAGCATCCCTGTTGAAGGCAATGGGTCCCCTCTAGGCCCTAGTGCTGAGCTCCTTGCATTTAGGGCCTTGATTGTGGGGAGATCCAATTCATTTCCCCCCCCTCAGATCCCCAAATTTGTGAAGAATCTCGATGAAGTGCCCACTATTCATCTCCCCCCTCAACATCCCATGTAGGTTGCCATCTCTCCTGCAGATCGTGATTTAGTGGGCCAGTTCACTGGGCTTTGTCCCTCCCCTAAGTCCACGAACAACTGGATTCAAAAAAATTGGAGGCCCCTTATCTCGAATAGTGTCACCTACTATGCAATTGGCGGGGGGTTTTTTCTATTCGAATTCATTGCTAAAGAAGATCGTGACCTGATCTTTCGAAGCGGACCATACTACATGGGTCCATAGGGACTATACTTGAATAGATTGAATCCTGACTTCGATCCGGCTATTGATGTCCCTAAGGAATTCTCGGTTTGGGTTCGCCTTCCCAACCTCTCGATCCATTGTTGGATTTCCTCCTCCATGTAAGCCATCAGAAACAAGCTCGGTAAGTTAATCGACAAAGCTCAAGCTAAAGACAATTATCCATGTGCCTGTATCTATGTAGAAGTAGATCTGGAAGCAAGTATTCTTGAAGCAATCAAATTAGCAGTCGAGGAATGGCATCATTATCAAAAATTGGACTATGAACAACTGCCATTCAAATGCCTTCATTGTCATGAGTACGGTCACTTCCAAAAAAGCTGCCCTAAGAAACCTATAGACATTGAAAAGGATCAAGAAGAAGGATGGACCCAAGAAAAACGAACTAAACCAAATCCAAGGTAGGCCCATAAAAAAGATGAGAAAATCCATGGACCCATTAAGGCTTCTGTTGCAACCTCCAATCCTACTCCTGATCCTAGCAATATTCCAGCCTGCCTGTTGACTTCCCGCTCTCTAGTTCCGAGGAGGCTCCTATTCCGGAGGATGGAATCCCCTCTAGTCTGATCCAGGATCCTGCCAGCCCTTTGCTCTTTGGAAATAATCAGGAAGGAAATAGCCTCCCTGCTTCTCAGATCCAATCTTCTAATGAAGAGGTCTTGGAAGAGGAAGAAGGAGAAATTCACCTTCAACCTTCCCCTTCCAAAAAGAAAGTCAAGCAAGGAATAAAAACTGACAAGGAGCGAAGAGAAGAAGCCACCTACAAAGACAAGTTGCTGGTATCGCAAGTCACCCTCAAAACCATGCTAAATTCTAGAATCACGAGGCAAAAAGGGCAGCCCCAAAACTCCAAAAGGTAAGTAATGAAGATCGTCTCCTAAAACTGTAGAGGGTTAGGAAGCAAAAAAAAGTTGGTCTCTATGAAATATTTAATCTATATTGCTATCCTCGACATTCTGCTGATCCAGGAGAAAAAAATGGAGGAAGAAATCTTCCTCCTGTCAACCCCTCTTTTCTGGAAATTTGGAGAGGGCCTTGCTGCCAGCACTAGAGGTGCTTCTGGGGGACTAGGTACCCTCTGTAAAAAAGATTCCTTTGAGGTCATCCATTCCTCCTCGAACAGTCACTAGATCCTGACCATTCTCCTTCACAAAGAATCAGGTATTCATCTGAGTCTTTTCAATATCTAATTCCCTGTTTTATTAATAGAAAAAAGAGCCTACTGGAAAAGTATTCAAGATAGCCTCTCCTTCCAAACCCTGGATAACATCATTCTTGCCGAGGATTTGAATATCATTCTGAATTCCAAAGAAAAAAAAGTAGGCTCAATTGTCAGAGACCCTCTTAGAGAAACCGTGGAGGACATCATGAGTAGCTGGAATCTTGAGGATATTAAGACATCTCAGGGCAACTTCACCTGATCCAATAGAATAATTGGGCCAGGTCATATCACTGCCAGGCTTGATCGATTCCTCATTCATCAATCCTTCGATGCCTTAGGTTTCAGATCAGACTCTAAGATTCTTCCATTCAGCATGTCATACCACAAACTTATCTTGTTGGATTTGATGGAAGAAAAAAACTTAGGTCCTATTCCCTTCAGGTTTAGTCCCTTCTGGATCTTCCAAGCTGGTTTCATGGACCTTGTAGCCTCAAGTTGGGCTGATCCAGTTTCTGGATCTCCTTTCTTTGTCTGGGAAGAAAAACTGAGAAGGATGAAAAGAGCCCTCAAGGCTTGGGCCAAGTCCCTTGTGTCACCTTCTGCCGTTAGGATGGAAGCCCAATGTAGTATGGAAAACAACCAATTATCTCAAGAAGAGAAACCCTCAGACCTCTCCAATATAGAAAAAGAATTCATTCTTCATCGATCCCTCCAGGCGGCCTATAGGTTGGAAGAATAAAATATCAGATAGAAATCTAGATGCCTATGGTTAAAAGTTGGAGATCAGAATTCCATCTTTTTTCATAAGCAAGCAGAGGGATGGAAAAATTTCAAAACGATAAAAGAAATTCAGATCCAGCACCAGACTACCAAGGATTTTGAAGATATCAAAAATGCATCCCACGACCACTTCTAACAAGTTTACTCTGACGAAGGTCCTTTTCTAGGCTCTCCCATTGTGGATGTTGTTCCTCATCTGCTTCAGCATTCCAAAAACCGAAATCTTACTGCCCCTATTACAAACAAAGAAGTAAAAAGAGCTCTTGCAGCCATGGAACTTGACAAAGCACCGGGTCCGGATGGATTCACTGCCATATTTCTCAAAGCTTTCTGGAAGCTCATCAAATAGGACCTGGTTAAAATGGTCCGCAAATCTCAGAATTGTGCTAATATTGGAGGAAGCACCAATTCGGCTTTCCTCACCCTCATCCCTAAAGAGAAAGGGGCTACATCCTTTGACAGATTTAGGCCCATTTCTCTTTGCAACATTGGTTACAAAGTCATCACCAAGATTATAGATAACATGATTAAAATTGTGTTACCCTCCATCATTCCTGAGAACCAAGGAGGATTCATCCAAGGGAGGTAAATCACAAACAACATAATTTTGGTTTAGGAAGTGATTCACTCTAGCATGATTCACCGAGAAAAAGGTATGGTTGTTAAACTAGACTTAGCAAACGCCTTTAACAGAGTGAGATATGATTTTCTGTTTCAGGTCATGGTCCATTTTGGTTTTGATCCTGTGTTTGTTAGATGGATCCAAGGCTGCATCAAATCCCCTTGGATAGCCCCGTTGGTAAATGGGCGTGCAACTATCTTTTTCCAAGCCTCTCGTGGGCTCCATCAAGGTTTCCCTCTCTCTCCCATGATCTATGTTATCCAAGCATCAGTGCTCAGTTTCCAGCTTGATCTCTGCCACCAAAATAATGAGCTCCTTGGGCTTCGCATGGCCCATGGGGTCAAGGATGTGAATCACACCCAGTTTTCTAATGACACGATCATTTTTGGAGGTGCTAGTGTGGTTTCTACAATATTTTTCAAAAGGGAACTTGAGAAATACCAAGATTCCTTGAGTAGTCTCATAAATTATAACAAAAGCCAAATCCTCTCCTGGAACTGTAATCCCAAAGACCTTACCGACATCAATAGAATTCTTGGCTTCAACGGGAGCTCTTAGTGGGTTGATTTCAAATACCTTGGGGTCCCCATCTTTAGAGCCACCTCGAAATCATCCTCCTGGCTCCCTCTTATTGAAAATATTAAGAATAGGATTAGCACAAGAGGAGCTATTTGGTTGAACCTAGCTGAGAAATTCATTCTTATTAAGGCGGACCTCTATAGCATTCCGATCTATCAAAGCTCAATCATGTTGGCTCCCAAAGGCATTCTTAATCGTATTGATCCCCTTCTCAAAAACTTCCTATGGAAAGGAGGAAAGCACAATGAAAAGAAGCTTCCCTTGGTCAGCTGGGAGAAAGTAACCAAACCCTGGCTTCATGGGGGACTACAAATCCGACAGCTATCTTTACAAAACCTAGCTCTGGGAGCCAAAGGGCTCTAGAACATCACCTCCGGCAAACTCATGTGGTGCAAAGCAGCAATTTGGAAAAAATACTTCTCCAATAGCCATCTTAGATCCCTGGACCACCCCCCCGTTACTAGAAAGGGATTAGCCATCCTCCCTATTCTCCTCAAATCCTTCGCTTTCTTTTCAACCAAGTTAACACAGATCCCTGGGAATGGTAAACAAATCAATATTTGGGGGGACTCGATCATGGGATACCCTCCTTTAGATCAGTCCCTTGACATAGGAGAGCTAAAAACTCATATGCTTAACAGGAACATGACTACAATTTGGGATATCTCATATTGGAATCCCGATGGCTCTTGGAAGGACTGGAATATCCCTTTTTCTCCTCAGATGATCGACGCTAAGAGGCAACTCCTTGGGAACTTAAAAGGGAAATCCCCTGAAGCCATCACAGTCAAAGACTCCAAAGGGTGGGGGAACAGATTGGGTAAGCACTCTACTTCAACAGGTTATCACCTCCTTGCGAGCTTTGTGAACTATGAGAACCCGACTATTTGGAAGAGCATCTAGGCTGTCAAAAGCCTCCCTAAAATCGACTTCTTCACATGGACAGTCCTTCACAACAAAATCCTTACGGGGGCCAACCTTCAGAAAAAAGGGTGGGAGGGCCCTACGAGATGTCCCTTTTTCCTCAACCATGAAGAAAATACAGAGCACATTCTTATTTCATGTGACTACGCCAAAATCATGTGGAAATTGTCCCTCCTTGGGCAGGCCGAGCTCCCTTCTAGAAGTCCCCCGGTTCTCTTTCTCCACTGGGCCTCTTAAGCTCCATTTAATCTCAAGTCAAAAAGTGCCAAAGCTAGTTGGATGGCACTTCCCAAGATTATTATCTGGAAAATTTGGTTGGAAAAAAACTCCTGAATCTTTAGAGAGCATCATGAAAAGGCTAATCAGGTAGCAGCTAAAGTTCTTGGTCTGCTAGGAGAATGTCTCTCTCATATTTAGTCTGAGCCTTGCATCAACCCCCTAGCCTCAGATGGTTGGATTAGCATGCTTGCTCCTAATCCTACCCCAATGCCTCTTGCTCACAAAAGGAAAACTTGGGAAATTAGGATGGAGGAACCTGAGCTCAAAATCTGGCTCCGTTCCGTCAACAGGAGAACTTTGTTCATTGATGGAGCTTCTAAGGGAAATCCTAGGGCGGCAGGCGGGGGGGGTAGATTTTTCTTCACTTCAGATGGATCTCTTGATATTAGGTTCGCTTGGGGGCTTGGCGATGACACAAACAATATGGCTGAAACCTTGGTTTTATGGCAAGGGTTCAGGATAGCCAAGATGCTGGGAATCTCTGAGTTAATTGTTACTAGAGATTCTAGAATTGTCATTTGTTCTCTAGCTGAAAATATTATGCCTAACCAAATGACCTTGCGGCAGCTAATTCACAAAATTGTGGCGCAAGTCTCCTCCTTCAAAAAAATTGAATTCTTTCATGTTTTGAGGAAAAACAGCTATAAGGCGGACTATGAGGCTAATAAAGGTTCCTCCCTTATCCCAAGGGAGCTTATTCTAAATGGCCAGGGTTCTTTTTGCTCACCCCCATAGGACCGAGGTCTTCTTATGGGCTTCCCCTATGTGGGTCCCAGTCTGAAGGTCCACTCTATGCTGGTTGGATCCAAGGACAGATGGTGTAAATAGTTAACGTGGATAGATGTCGGTTGATGGGGTGAGATTAAATGCTTGGCATGGGCAGTCTTTTCAACCAGTGCGAAGGCAGGTGCTTCAGCTCAATTCCATTCCATGCCTTAAGGTTTTTAGGACAGGTGACCTCATGTATGCACATGGTTTGGCGTCGAGTGGAATGGATGGTTTAATGGCTTACCTTGATGTAGTCTTCTTGTCTGGGGAAAAATATATAGGAGTCCTGTCGAAGCTGGCTGAACTGAATGTTATCATGGCAGTATTTACTGCTTACGCATTTGAAGTTCCAATGACGTCTGGTGAGAAGGTGAGAGGAGTCACGTTGAACCTGGAAAACTCAAGTATTTTCATTATTGCTCGCGTGCTGGAAATTAAGGTGACACTAGGTCCCCTGGGTCTCATGGATTTAAAGGGTTGGTATGCTGAGAACGAAAGCATGTAGAACATGGTTTTGCTTGGCTTTCTCCAAGAGCTCTATCATCTTGCTACTACTAAGAATTTGCAGATAATTAAGATGGATGTGGGGTCCTCGTCCACCATTGCACCTTTCAATCCAAATCCTGTGGAGATGAAAGTGAGAGAGCTGAAGCAAGATATTAAGACACTACAGAATCAGGTCAATGCTATTGATTGTGAAGGTGGAAGGAGATTGGAACATGTGAGTAAATATTTGGCTTTCCTACGCAAGAATATTAAGTGAAAGGTGAAGAGGACAGAAAATTCGTTAACTAGGCAGATAGTCGAGCTCAAAATAAAGGTAAACAAGCTTGCTCTTAAATTTGTCAAACATGAAACTTTTGGTACTAGTATGTCCTCCAGATCGGACAGATAGAAGTTGTTTCAGGAAGTGCTCTGGCTCGTCTTCTTACATGTACATGCCTCTCTGTTAATCTGCATAGTCATAGTTTCTTAGTTATTTACTATGTTTATGAATGGGTTAAATGGTCTCAGACTGCTTAGGTTGCCACATCCACAAGGGCGTTTTGGTGGCTTTAAAGCCCTTTGTCACTCCCACAAGGGAACCTTTTACTCCTCATGTATCTAAGTCTTATTTTTTTCTACTGCCACTTCCATGAGGGCATTTTGTAAACTAGACCCTTTTTGGTGGTTACACCACCTCCAAATATAATATAACCACTTATGTCAAAAAAAATAAACAAACCCTTCTTGAAGTTGAAAACATTCATCCTTATGAAAGAGCTGAATGGGTTTCCGTAAAGGCTACCATAACACATATTGATGCTGACAACTTCTACTACCTTGCGTGCCCTTTAATTTCCGATTCAAAACAATGCATGAAAAAAATTATCAAGAATTCTACCAATGGTTGCCATTGTCCCAAATGTGAGGTTGACTTATCTGATTGTGACTATAGCTATTTGTTGAAACTGAAACTTCAATATCACACTGCCTCCCTTGAAGTAGTCATCGCATTCAAGGATGCATCCACTGAACTCCTTGGTATCGTTGCAAAGGATCTGCACTTACTTTCTTCTGATCCTTCTGCCATCAACGAAATATTCTCTAAGGTTGAATGCACACAATTCCTACTCACACTTTCCATTAAAATGGAAACATTTAAAGACAAGCCTCAATTGAAGGTCATCATCATGCACTTTGAACATGTTGAATTTGCGGCAACCAGCAACTTACTGCTCCTTGAAATAGCCAAAATGGGGCACGCATAGAAGGCATTTAGAAAAAAAAATTGCCTTCTTTCTTGTAATAGTTTCACTATATATACTTTTC
>LPNX010320087.1:20421-38161 GCA_001517045.1 Pseudotsuga menziesii
CAACGTAAGGAAAACTGCAGAGACATTTCTACAATCATTGGAGCTCCCTTAACTATGTTCTATATGTAGGTACTTCTCTTTTTCCACTATTTAATTTTCCTTTACATCCTTTCAAGCTAGCTCCAATTTCTCCCTTCTCCCTAACTACTTTTCTACTTTTCGTGTGCAGGATCTGCTCCTCAACAAGCTACAAATTGCTTGTTGTAATCTACATATCAATGTTCTATTTTGCATTAATATATGTACTCGTATCAAAACATTATAATGTAAGAGGATCGAAATGTATATGAATTCATTTGAATAGTCAAAACAATTTGACAAAAACAAATTAGATTTTTTGAGATATTTTCCAATGATGTCCATTAACCTACCCTCTTTTTTATATTTTTAGAATTTGAACATGTTTGGTGAGATTGAAAATGTTATGAATTCCATATTCATGATCCACATTTAAGAAATGTATAAATGAATTGTTTTTATTTATTTAGTAGATAGATCCATAAATTTATGCAATATTTCTTGATTGTAACATAAGAACTACACGAACTAACAATCCATTGAAATGAATTATTTTTATTTATTTAGTAGATAGATCCATAAATTTATGCAATGTTTCTTGATTGTAACATAAGAACTACACAAACTAACATGTTTCATGATTACTTTTGAAATCCAGATAATGTAATGGCCAATTATGTGAAAAATATAATGTCTTTAAAATATTGTATCAACCATAAGATTTTATTAACTAGAATTTGTGGTTCAACACTTCAAAATTTCTTTCTTGTGGTATATGTCCACATCTCCTTGCTTAGCTTGCAACATGGCGTTCTTTTATTGCAACCATAGGTACATTTGGTAGCAGGAGCGATGGGGCTTCTAGATATGCCCAACAGCCTAATCAAGAGAGGGCACATGGAAAAGGGGAGAGCAATGCTTGAAAGAATACGCGGAACTAAGGATGTACAGGCAGAGTTTGATGACATCGTGGAGGCCAATGAAATGTCAAGAAGCCTAAAACACCCATTCAAAAACATCTTGGAGAGGAATTACAGACCTCAGCTAACCACCTCAAAGACATTGTAGTTCGTTTAGCTCTTGACACAATGTAGATTCATGCATGCATAGCACATGGAAAGAACAGCTTTACACCATGTTTTGCTACAGTTGGTTTTTTTGAAAAATTGTGCTTCTGCATTGACACATTACTTCATGTTATCGCTAGGTGACCTGCATCCGGTAAAGACTAACCTCTATATTGCGACTTGGTTAGAAAGGAAAAATGATCTGTAGCTAACGTTGTGACCTGGGATGGCTGGGGTTGTGCACAACAGGTTTTGATCAAAAGACTCAGGTACCACTGGAGCTAGAAATAGTGCAGAACGCATTAATAATCTAGATATTCACACTGGATTATCAAGAGTGTGGGGATACAAGACTGCAACGCACAGGCTTAGATTTGGAAACTTTCACTAGGAGGCAGGCTAAACCAAGCTGGAATTGAAGTGCTATAGTTGTAGAAAAATATATGACCGGATCTAATAGAACGCAGTCTAATGACTGTGAAGTCCCTCAATAACACAATGCAATGAAGAATTCAAGGGCTCTACATGTGTCCAAGAGAGCAACAGAGAAACCAGACCTGAATTGAACTGTGATAGCTATAGAAAAATATATGACCGGATCTAATAGAATGCAGTCTAATGACTGTGAAGTCCCTCAATGACACATTCCAATGAATAATTCAAGGTCTCTACATGTATCTGGGAGTGCAACAAAGCGTAATAGAAATACTCTAGCAAGATGAATCATAGGTAAATATAAATTCGTTGTTCACAGGTAAATATAAAGTCTTTGTTCACAGTAAATAGGCTAATACCGCCATATGTAAATATATATAATTTATGGTACACTGCAACAATTATTCTTCCCCAAGCTAGTATAATAAGTCTGGCATGATGAAGTTTTGAGGAAATAATAAAAATTAGTGAAGAAATTGGTAGAAGAAAGATCATATTTTATATTGAAAAAAAAATGTTATTTTTTCATGCAATGGATGAGTTTTCTTGTCAATGTAAATACTTTTTTTAGCAATATAGATTTCGTTTCAGCTGGTTTAGATGTTGTCTATAGGCCTTGAGTTGCTCTATTTTTAACAATGAAATGATTTTACTTGTTGTAAATTGGACAGTAAACTCATGTTATAACAAAATTGACTTGCTATAAAACAATATTCCAAGCCAAGATGGAAAGAATACCTGATAACATTGCTTCCTCTAATTCTTTAGTAGACCTTTCCAGGTTAATGTCTTCAATGGTAAGAATAAACTTTCACCCTATTGTTAAAGTCACCTTTTCTATTCTTGCACCAACAACATCACATTGTAGTTATGCTCAAGCACAAAATCTGTCTTTCACAATGACATAATTATATATAGAATGAATAACTGGAAGAAATACAACATACAAGGATAGAAATACAAATATAACTACAAGACATATAAATTTCATGAATAATTACAATATAGCTAGGCTAGGCTGGAAAGTATTATCTCAGAAGACTGGCATATGCATATGTAGAGTGATGGTCGGATTTAGCATCCCAATAATGAGTATATAAGTAGGCGAAACTGATTTAAGCATAGTCGATCGGTCTACCTTACATTCAATGCATGTTGGTAGGTTGGTGCATTCATATAAATGCTCAGATAAGTATTTATCTTGCATGTAAGAGAGAAGGGTCATGGACCATTTCATAAAAAATACAAAATAAATAAAAAAGCTCTCATTGCAAAATTTCTATTAAAAATAATCAATTTTTAATTTATTAAATTATAAAGGTGATGCTAAAAGCTATTTGAATTGAAATTTAAGTATTTGATTGAAGATATTTGTATAGGTCTTAGTAAATTATTTGTAAAATTGCTTGATTAATGGCAGATCCTTTATGAGGTTTTTGCACTAGTATGGGTCTTGAATATTTGGACATGATTGAGGGAGGAAACCTCGGTCTTAGGCCCTGAAAGAAGCTTATAGGTATTCAATGCCAATGCTAACACCTTAAACCATCACAAATGGCCTTATGAGTGTACTCTTAGGCCCTATGTGTGAACATCAACACCGTTGGTAGGCTTCGATCACTTAAAGGATACATGTCTAATGGCCCTCAACATTGCTAAGTGAAGAAACTCAAGCCTTAAGTACTTGAGCAAGAGTCTCTAGCATCCACGACCAAGAACAATGAATTCAACCAACACACACGACCTCTCAAAGGGAACACTAGCCTTAGAATAAGGGTATCAGGGGTAATTAGAGGTTTCTAGCACTAGGTATGATTCTTAGATAGTTAGACATGGTCAAGGGAGGATTATTGGGCCTTAGGCCCTAAATAAATCCCTAGGATTTTAGAATCAAGAAAGATATCTCAAACCACCACATATGACCTCACAAGGATATTCTTAGCCTACCAGTGGAGATAGTAGTACCAACATGAGGTTTTAAGCACTAGACATGGGTCTCGAGGAACTACAAGGAAAACACATTCTAGCAGAGGTTTTGGAGGAACCTCCAATAAAAATAACACATTTTCCATTTATAGTAGAAGTGGATAGTGGGGGTGGGAAACCAAAGGTTTTTGTGGTGTTTTGTCTCTAGAGCACTTATTATCTATAATCACACCAGTGCATTTTATTATTTATAAATGCATTAGAAAGTTCAGATAATTTATTGATATAAATTTTGATTTTAAAATATATATGCATAATTAAACAACCGATGGTCCTATAATAGACATAAATCGATTCAAGGCCCTCCATTACCCTTGAGGCACTTGGATTATACCATTCCAATCACTAAAAACTACCATTTAAACAATTTCCCAAAAAATTTGGCTTAAAAACTCATCAAATTTAGGATAAAAATGGTCGAAAATTTTGCTTACACCTTCGGAATAACAACCTAAAAATATCCAACGATGTGTTTTGTGGTGTATCGATACCAGTGTGTTAAATTAGATCAGCCGCACCACTAATGCAAATATAATTTAAAGGAATAAATGTTCACTAGTGTGCCATTTAGCGCACTGTGATTGGTGCATTTCAGTAGGTGCACTGTCAACCACCGAAAAAGTAACCAGTGCACCGACAATTCATTTATAATTGAAAAACCAGAAATAGCCATCGATGCATTCTCTTTTGCACTATTAATGTTGTGTTCGACTAGATTGGGTTCATTTTTATGAAAAAACAATTAAAAAACAGAAATAGCCAATTAGCCACTAGTGTGTTTTGTGGAGCAATGATATAGGTTCATTCTATTATCCTAGGTGTATTGACATAACATAAAAATTGTAATATTTTGTTTTATTTTTTTTATAAATTTTGTTTTTTTGTGCAGTGTATCCAATGCTTTAGGTTGATTAAGTACTCAAAGTCACTATGTTAAAAAAAGGTATATCATGAACACTGCACTATTTTGTAAGCACTAGGGATGGAAATGTTTGTTGAATCCAAAATATTTTAAAATTTTAATAAGTATTTTATGTAACTATTTTGTATATATTTTTTATTTTATTAATATAATGTATGGCAAAATTTGTATGTAAATCATGGACAAGAACCACAACTATTTTTAGTCAAATTGTATAATGTCAATCGAGTATGGCATGCTAGAGAGAGGGAGAGGATTTGTTTCCTTGTCCTATTGCTAGTGTGACTTAGCAGATCTTATTTGATGTTGGCCTCCTCAAGTTTTATGAGGCTACTTCACTCAGGGGACAAGCTGAGATACTAAAAAAGTTGATCCATCATTAGGATCATGATAGGAAGGACTTCAAGGTTGGTCCCAATATTTGGTACTAGCCCGCAAAAGGAGGATATTTATTTAATCACAAGCTTCTATAGGAGGGGGGACGAGTTTCCCCAATTTCTTGATCTATAACCTAGTGTTCCAACTAAGACTCAGTTGATGTATGTTCAATGATTTGTTCGTGTGGATATTACTCATCTCAGTGAGTTCCAAGTGTGGATATTGTTAGTTGAGGCTACATGGATTTTGGTGAAGGGATGCTAGGTGCTAAAGCTTGTTTGTTACCATGATAGAAGACCATATCACACATGGGAAATACATTATATGTGCTATGTTATATTATGTATAGACTTTATTGTAGAGGCTTAAGCTAATTAGGTGGGATACTTTTTGTTACGACAATTTTTTATAGCTTTCAACCACTGTCATAGTTAGTCGCAAGGGATAGTTTTCCTCTTCGCATCATAGTTATTTACTATATTTTTTGACAGGTTTCTAGTGATTTAACCCACATTCGGTTTGACATTTGACCACATGCCATCTAGGATTATGACTAATGTGCATATGCACATCTGGGAGCAAGGGTTTCCCAAGAGGGGAGTTCTCAATTTCATGTGTTGGGATTAAATGTAGATGCTTTGGAGATGTTACATAGAATGATGACCAATGCTTAATCACCAATTATATCTAGTATTTATATCTAGGGATGGACTAGCAAGGATGTATGAACACCCAATTTACTCAGGCCAACCCACCAAAATGAGAGGTAATATGATCATTATATTTTGATTAATATATTTTCATTATTTTTGTCTTATTTAATGCACATGTAGTTGATTATAATATTTTGTTTGAATTTTTTAATTATTGTTTATGTTATTTTGTAGATATTGACACATATGTTGGGGATTAACAACCTTAGTGTGATAAGGAGATGGATGAGGTTGATGAGCTAGTTCTTGATCATGGACCCAACATGTAGTAGCATAGGCCAAGTCCTATATTCCGTCATCATGTGACAGATCAGATTTGTGACTTGATAGTTTGACACAAGGTGGAGCTTGTACGACAATGTGACATTATGTGTGGCCCCAAGCTCTCCCATATGATCAACCCTTCCCCAATATATGAATTCATTGATGAGTACTGTTGTCAATTCCCTCACACCACTTAACAAGTTGACAAGTATTCCAAAATATTCATTGGAGTCATCTTCTAAGGAAAATGCTCCTTCACCTCCTCCACTGCCTCTTCCATCTACTAATCTAACATGTTCTAGATCATCGACCCACTCACATGCATATAGTTATTATCCACTACCTCCTATTGTAAACCCACCGCTACCATTCCCTCCTCCAGTAGACCCACTACCATCCATTAATGCTCCATCAACTAATCCACTAGTCTATTTAGGACCACCACCACCATTCCATCCTCCAATGGGATCACCACAACCATCCCCTACTCCAGTAGTCCCATTACCATCGTTCCTCCAATAGGCCCACCCAACACCAAGAATCTGGACACTCTGTCAAGAGATATTTTCTCAACGATATTTGTGGTCATAATAAAAAAACCCTAATATAGTTGATGTTTAAATAAATTATATTTGTTGTAATCATAAGGATTGCATAGAGTTACCAATATTACATCATATAATCATATTAATCGGTAAGAGATTATATAAGTACATACATGACATAAGAGAAGAGAGTAAGTGGGACAATCATAACAAGTCTTTGTATTAACAAATGTAAAATGTTGTACAATACATATATCTATACAAGGCTCAACAACCTGTATATACATGTTATGAGTAGTTATTATGTTGCAACTACTAATTTGGTCAAAGTAACCGACCGAATAGGTCAACCCAATGATCGTTGGGTAGAGGACCTAGTCGGCCAACCTACTAGGCTCCCCCAACATATCCCCTAGCAACGTTTCTTCATCCTGAAAAGATAAGGGAGATGTTCAAACAAATGGGGATAGTGATACAAAAACTTGTTTGGTTTTTCATTAAGGTTGTTGGAGGTTAGGCACAACAATCAACTAATCGACTTCACTACATGCTTTGACAATGGCTGGAGTAGAGAAAGCAAGATGGAACTGAAAATATTCCCATTCATATAGAGAAATATGGATATTCAAGTTGAGTGTGGTGAGTTTAGACAGTCGATAAATCTTGTGTTAATAGTGTTGGTCTTAACATTTTATATATCAAGGTCGAGGAGAAACTATATATTCCCAACCTTAACAAGAAGCTTGGCTAACTGAACTACAAGGTGGCTAAATTATATGTGCATGGGTTTGGCTTACTTGGACAACTATTGTTCATTATTCTGGAATGTGTGTACATGATTTTGTTCCATTTCAATTTAGCGTTCAAGGTCCGATAATGTTGTTTGGTGGATAGTGGCCTTTTGTTGAAAAGTTGTTTCTAACATGTTTTGTATCTTTGTTATCTCTACGAAAAAATTTCCATAGTATGAATACCAATGATTGAGGAATTGGAGGGACTGCTTTGCTTCCAATTGATGTTCACTCTAGTTATTATGTCGTGATTATGTCACTCTAGAAAAAAATGATGCTAGGTAGACAACAATTGGGTTATCTGATGTTCATTTTCTTGATTCTTTTGTACAACAATGTCCTAGAGGATGGTAGAGAGAGATCAAAATAAAATAGCTATTTGGTCTAATGTATTCTTAATGAAAAGTTCATGCATAGTTGGTTTGACTTATTTGACTATAATTTCATAGCATCTGAGGAATTTCGATTGTACCTCAACATTATCCAACTTCCGCTTGTCAGCAAGCCATATTTTATTTTTCTCCTTGTGAAATGCTTCTATTAGATTGGCAAGTTCATGATCTTTGGCTGCAGCTGGGTCGAAAATAACCATGGTGGCTTAAGACTCCATTATAAGCTATAGGGGTACTTTGGGAGGACTGCTCTATACATGCTTCTTTTTGTTCTTCTTTTCCTTATTTTGTAATGCCTCTGTTGATTGCTGACTAAGTAGGGGTCGTGTAACTAGAGGAACAATGGAAGAAGAGGGAGGTACCAGATATGCAAAGGAGGATTTTATGTTCAAAGAAGTTGAGGGAAGGATAGACACGGGGATAAAAGGTACAACTATTATGTAAATACTGCTCAGTATAGGCAAAATGGTATTTGTAGGGTTAACGATAGCGACATGTTGTGTCGACGAACTAGTGGTAGTAGTCATCGTGTTTAGAGGTGGAGTAAGAAAAGGTGAAGTGAGGTTAATTGTCGAGATGGTGTATATAATGGTTATCTGGATAAGAGAAAAAGTTGAAGTTGTGGTCTAGGTAAACATTGGTTTTATTCCATCGGGGAAAACAAGGTCTATTTAGACTTGGTGGAACCCAATTATTGTTGGTTCTGATATATTTTTGAGAGAATGCTTAGAACATTCATGAGGGTGGTCGATTATGCAATTTGGGTGATTGGTTGACCCTATGATTATGTGTTTGGTAATAATGGTTTTCCAATTGGGAAAATTCTTCGGTAATGTTTCCATAAAGTTGGGATCTTGGTCGGTGGTAGTGATGAGTAGTTCAAATGGGGATTCTTCAATTCTATTTGGTGACGTGGGTGTGGAGTTATTCAGAACAGGTACTAGATCATAGTTTTGGGAGTGTAATGTAATTTTAATATTTTTTTGTTGGTCAAGACTTACATTATCAGCAATAGCTTGGTCATCAAGGTTCTTCTCGATCTGATGTTTAATTGAGACTTTGTTAACGAAGGTGTTGTTGATGACTTGTTCATATTTTGAGTAAATTTCTTGTAGCTCATCTTTTGTCGGTGCATGCAAGATCATTTTACTTTTCTTTATCGTTTTCTTTTGTCATTTTGTTTCATTGTTTATATTTTCTCAGTGACTATGCTAACCTTTTCCCTAGATAGTTCACGTTTTGATTGAACATTTTCCTCATTGTTGTCACCTTTTGTTGTCTCTCCTGACAACTTTTTTGTTTATGTTGTCCTAGGCTGGGACACTAACAGTACAATAGCCAAAGCGTTTCTTTCTTCCTTAGCTAACCTAAAAATTTCTAGGTAGAGGCAAGCCTCATAAGCTTCTTCTTTTTCGCCGTTAGTTATAGGTTGTTCTATTTTGTTGATTGATTTAAGCACAATCTATGGAATTGGTATGACTATGCTCAACTATTGTGACATATCACATAAAATATCTAGGATAGAATGGTAGTAGTCAATCTCGGTTGCATTCCCTCATACTTCTTGCATATACCACACTTTGTGAAGTCTAGTTCTAGTTGTATGTGGGTAGTCAGTGGCAGACTATGACAGATGGGTTTAGGAACATGCCATTTTGAGTAAGTGGTATTGAATACTTGACACCAATTAAGCCATAACTTTTCGACTTTGGGGCCTCTAGGGCACCCATGTTGTTGAAATACTTTAAATTTTATCATGAGAGGTTGTGACTTTGCACTAAATGAAGGGTCTCCAATCGGGGTGATCATGTACATTGCAAGCAAGATAAGGAGTGAAGTATAGTGGATTGATGACCCTATTTCATTGCAAGAAAGATAAGGAGTGAAGTATAGTGGATTGAAGACCCTATTTCCTCTCATTTTTTTCATGTCCCCTTGACAACTGCGGCTAGGTACTATTCCCAGTTAAATATTTTGGCTTCTTGGGAGACTACTTTGAAAACTTCTAACATGTCAAACCTGATATCTGAGGATCAATCGGTACTAGTTATAAATATGGACATAATGATAGCTGCAAATTTGTATGCCTCATACTAAATTTTATTTATTACAAGGCCTTTGGAGTTCTTTCCATGGAGTGTGTCGATGAGTTATTTGATTAAGTTTGGATTTACACCCACTGGTACTTGGGGTCCTTGGTTTAGCAAGCTAGACACATGAGTAATAAGTTCCCCATTGATCTCAACTAGTTCATTTAACCATAGCTTTCCTTGATGGTACCTTCTAATAATATGGTACCTTCAGTTAGTGGTCGCCATAAATTCTCCAATGGGGACGCTCATGAAATAATATCATATATAGTGTCTGCCACTACGTTCACTCAATTAGTTGATCTTGCTTATTATGCTTTGAATTTTCTACGATAGCACAACTATTGGTTTTTGGGTCTTAAATAGGTTATAATCCATTGCTTTGTTTACTTCAATCTACCATCATGAAATAGTGCTTCTTTGTTTCAACTTCCATGTCTTAGCGGTTCTTTTATATTGTTCTAGGTAAAAGTTAGTTATTTTTCTAACCACTTCTATCATTACTTCATTAATATAATTATTTACACAAATTTATTTCAAACCTGGGACACGATGTTCGACCAAATGGAGATACAACCATTGGTTGGTGTCATGTCGTTGTTACATTTTATATACTTTTAGTCTTGTGATGTTAACGGATTTTGTAAATACTTGTCCTTGCAATGTCTTTAGTTGGACCGTCCCATTGTTGTTTAACTCTTTAGCTATGTATGGACCTAGAGAAGATGTATGTAACGTTTTTGGTTTCCCTTTTATTCGATTGTAGTATAATAGTACTAGTTCATCAACCGATATGTCCTTTATTTTTATGTTGTGGTCATGCTATGGTTTTTGCTGCTTCTTTTGCACTTCTTGATGGTGGATTGATATTCAAAGTTGTTCTTCTAGATTTCATAGCTCAAAATTTGTCTTCTTTTTCTTTATAAATTTCCAAATGAAGTATAGATGTGATTATTGGTGCTTGCTATTAAAAATTTAGTGGTATGATTTCTTCCTATCCATAGATGAGTTTGAAGGGTGTTTACATGATCGACCGTTTATAAGTTGTTCAGTATGCCTGCAATATAGCAAGTATCTTGTCGTCCTAGTCGTCTTTGTCGATATTTCATATCTTTCTTAATCCTTTGGTTATCTAGTTTTATTGAATGCTTCAATTTCTCCATTAAACTGTGGATGGTATGTGGTTTTCTTTTGAAGGTTGATTATGAATTCACTCAGTTATATTGATATAGTATTGTTAATAAAATGTGTTTTGTTTGTCCTAAAGTTTGTACCGACTGCAAAGCACAAAGTTTAGGCACCTCAAAATTGCAATTTGAATTGTAGGATAGGTTGTGCCAGGTTCAAGCAATGGTTTACAAACTAAGAAGGTACAAAACAGCTGAAAACATTGGATAACTGGACTGAAGAAAATTTTCTGTCAAATATGTCCTAGGTTCAAGGAATACTGATCATGTGTGGAACAAACAATCCATTCACACATAACATAAATGGCCATGTTCAAGAAAACATTCTAATTATGGAATCTGAGGTACTAAATCTGAGTATGATCTATGACAGCAAAAACATTGTTGCTCAAGAATACATAACTAAGATCAGTTAAAACATAACTGTATAGTATTCATATTTGAAAGAAAAGCTAGTACTTAACACATAGAAAATGAATTCTTGTATTCAAATAACAGATCTCCAATAAAAATTCTAGAGTAAGTATCTTCATGCTTTCATAATAATCACTCTAGACCTTTACAATTTCACACAACCTATTGGGCTGGGACCCCTCTTTTAACATTCCAAATGATGGAATTTATAATAATTACAAAACCTAAGCTGTTACATGCTTTTTAGGAAAAGAATTCTAACAATAAACTAAAAATATTAAACCAATTGCAGGAGATCTGGTACAATTTAATTTGTTTTCAATCAATCTGGAGCTCGTTCCAATTCTTTTCCTCGAAAGTAGATCTACATATGTTTTTCATTCATGAAATCTGGAGTTAATATCTAATGTTTATTTTGGTCATGCGAATGCTATGACACCTGGAATCGATTCTTCAAGTGATGATCCTCTAGAACTAAATGCTATTTCGATGCCTGAGTAAATGGATTGGATATGCTGCATGTTGATTATTTTCCTCTAATAAAATATTTGACTACCACGTACTATGTTACATGTGTTTCCATTCGAAGTAGATTATGTATATTTCAACACCAATTCAAGTGATATAACTGTCGCTTTATTAACTGGAAGATTCAACAATAATAAAATTCTGCAACTAAGATTTGATCAAAAAAGTTCGCGTAATAACCCTTGATTTGAAATTTCATTATTTGATCAAAATAGTTCAACTTAGGCGAAAACCATTATGCAACAATTGAAAACAATTGAAACAATTTATTAAAGCTCCCATAATCTAACTTTGACTCTGTGCCTTGACATTTGGATCATTGGAACAGTTTACTTCAAATGTGAATCGATCATCTTCCTTTTGGTCTTGTGCCTATGAATCTGGAATGATCATTGACTAAACAATTTGTAGGAGGCGAATTTAGAGAAATTATGGGAAACTTTTATTTCCTAATCTGTGATTACTATTGAAAAACTAAAAGAGGTTTTCTAAATCACTTTGTCTGCGAAAAAATCTTTTTTTTTTTAAATTTGTTTTTTTATTCCAAACTGCGCCTAAAGTTAATTGCAGAAAAAATATATTTTGATCGTTAAATCTCAACTTATTTGAGATCCAATAACCCACAATGCTTCAACAGCCCACAATACTACTGCCTCCAACATTTATTAGTCTACTATATGTAAAATATTTTTAGCCTTCGCGATAAATCACATGTAAATCTTTTCATTTAACACTTGGTTGTTGAATTTTGGTTTTAATTCTTTGTATAGTGACAATGATTCCACATGTACATGAAAACAATAAATCAGATATTTTAATATCCAGGTATTGGTTATTCTTTTTGACACGTAAAGCAGTAACCATGCAACTCGTGGTCTCCCCTTGGTGATTTGTGGGACGGTTCTCCTCCTTGTTGACTTGGCGTACCTTGGTATAAGTCTTGGGGAGTTGGCAATATAGTTGTTGGGCTCAATCCTTAACAGCCAATAACTTTTGCAAAGACAAATGACAAAAACAATGTTGGATCTAAAGTGTATAATCCTTCAACTTATGGGTTGAAACTTGGAGTTCAAATTTGGATTAGGAATGAAACTCCATTTTTTTAAAATCAATATGTTTTCCCAAATCAATAAGAGTATGTAAAAGATTAAGATATAAAATCACATGATTTTATATAAATAATTCTTTTAAAAATATTTATTTTTTTGTAACTTTGGGAAAAGAAGATTCAACATTTCAAATAAAGAGAGCTTGGCTTTATGAAACTTTTGGCATGAAAAAGGAAAGGATATGTTATGAGGAACTATTGAGTTTAAGATTTTGGAATTGTGACATTACTTGGTGAAGCTTGATGAACTTGTCAATAAGGGGAGACTTAGCTTTAGAAAAATGTTTTAAGGACAAATCTCAGGACTCTCCTAAATTAAATATTTGAAACGTAGAGAGACTGACCAGGATGACAAAAACTACAGCCTTTGACAAGGATTTGGATTTCCGGCAATGAAAACTAGGGTGTTCTTTTACATGGGCACTACCAGAATCTAAAAAAAATGACGGGGAATATTTTGGTTCCAACATATTCCTCTGTCGATGATAAGAGTAGGAGGGAATCAAAATCAGGTAATTATATTTTCATATATGAATTTAGTAGGCACTTCGTTGGAACATGCTTTGATAGGTTTAGCTTCTTCCCTGTTGGTAACATATTTGACTATTGTGATGATATACTGACCTCCTATTCGACATCATGGGATTGAAAAAGGTCTGACAAAGTCAATAGCCCATATTTCAAATGGTAAGCTTTCATTAACAAATATTATTGGAATTTAATTACTTGGTAGTGATCGGCCAATTCTTTGGCATCTGTTGCATTTGTTCACATGTATCCCACAATCTTTATGAAGTGTTCCACCATAGTAAATATTTTCCTGCAATCATGACATCTTCGAAGTGTATGTCTGCAAGTCCACTATGTGCTTCATGGATGATAGCTTGGCATTCATGCTCTGGGACACATTGACACAGTACTTCATCGGCTTCTAATTTGTATAGGATTATGTTCATTAGCGTATAAGATGCAACCTTCATTGCAAGTATTTTTTTCCCTGGCATTCCTTCTGGAGATTTACCTTCTTCAAGATATTTTGTTATAACTTCTAGTTCTGTTGGTACATCCTTGACTTAGAATAGATGAGCGTTTGTAAATTTATCATTTATTCCATCAGGATATTCTACTATATCAATTCTTGACAAATGGTTAGGACCAACATTATTCTTCTCGAGTATAATGATTATTTCAAACTCAAATTCTTGAAATAAGAGTAGCCATTTGAATAAGAGACAATGGCAAAGAGGTTTGTTAACAAAATATTTAAGTGCTTGATGATCAGTGTAGAATATAAAAGGATTAGCCAACAAACAATGTCAATATTTATGTAGTGCAAAAATAATGCCTAGATCTTATCGTTCCATTATTGAATAATTCATTTAACCTTGTTTAATTTCTTATAGCATTTGCATTTGGATAGTCCATTCTGTTGTCTGCTAGTTGAGTCAATATTGATTCAACTGCAATGCTTTATGTGTCGATATGCAAATGAAACTCGATTGACCAGTTTGCGAATCGTAATATGGGAGCTTCAACTTATTTCCTTTTGAGTAACTCAAATGAGGATACACACTCTTGTGACCACATAAAGTATTGGTTCTTTTTTAGTAACTCTTTCAAGGCGTATGTCATATCAAAGTAATTTCTAATAAAATTTTTATAATACCTAGTATGTCCAAGGAGTATTCTGACATGTTTTGTATTTACTAAAGGTTTCAAGTCGAGAACAACTTAGATTTTTTCATACATGAATTTGATTCTTTATTTTAAAACGGAGTGTCCCAAAAGGATTCCAATTGGTATTACAAATATGCACTTTTTAATATTTAAGGATAGTTGTACTTTTCTACATCATTCTCGCATAAGCTCGAGCCACTAGACATGATCCCTTATTAAGGAATATATTGTCTAGTCAATGAAGTAGACAACCATAATGTTTTATAAATATTCACGGAATGCTTTAACAACTATTCCAGAGAACACTGTGTTAGATTTTTATCATTCAAGCTAGCATTATATTAGGATCTTTAACTGAGAGAATAACAAGCATAACAATCAAACACAAGAGACAATGAACACAATGTTTTTCCTCGGGGAAACCATAAATGGAGAAAACCCCGCAACTTCCTCAGAGATAGAATCAACACCAAAAGTAAAACCCCAAAACAGTAAGATGATCTCCCGACAGTAGTATCCTCTTTCTTTCTAGCCCCAACAACTTCTTCTCTCTTAGCTATGTGCTACAACTGAGTGTGAGTGAGTGCATGAAAAATAGAGAGGCTCACTCTCTATTTATACTAATTCCCAATTTGACAATAACTCACTAGGGCCAACTTCTCTACGAGAGTCTAATAACCTTAGGGCCTTGGAACTGTGGGGACTTTAACCCTTGAACAATAGGAGGGTTACCCACAATGACTTGACATGACTTGTTTACATTATTGAATCTCCTGATAGGAACATCGGGGCATGAAATGACTCAAATACATTACAGATACTTCCCAGAATAAACATCGAGGCACAAGACATAAGATATACAAGTGAATACATTACGAAGTTACAAATACATCAACACTCCCTCTTAACTAGGAAGGTATTCTCTCAACACAATTTATCAGCACGGGTCTTCTTCTCTGTATCATCTGGATCATCAATGAGGTCTCATCATCTTCATCTTCAAGTTATCTTCATCTTCAATTCATCTTCATCTTGATCTGGATCATCACTCAATTTAGATCATCACTGC
Source organism: Pseudotsuga menziesii (assembly GCA_001517045.1). Classification (NCBI taxonomy): domain Eukaryota; kingdom Viridiplantae; phylum Streptophyta; class Pinopsida; order Pinales; family Pinaceae; genus Pseudotsuga; species Pseudotsuga menziesii. Next base: position 36,006 of record LPNX010320087.1, read on the forward strand.
TGGATCATCTCTACTGGATCATCATCACTGGATCTAGATCATCATCTCTCAATCTGGATCATCACTGCGTCATCATCACAGGTGCTATCTCTTGATTCTTCTCTTCATAGGAAGTTCTATAGAGCCATCCCTTTTTCATGCAGGATGTACATCTATAGAGCGAGTCCTTTTTCATACTGGATGTATCATCACAAAGCTATTCCTTTTATACTAGATGTGGGATCTACATAGAGCCAGTCCTTTTTCATAATATATGAGTCTTCACAGAGCTAGTCCTTTTTCATACTGGATGTGGGATCTACATAGAGCTAGTCCTTTTTCATACTGGATGAGTCTTCACAGAGCTAGTCCTTTTTCATACTAGATGTGGGATCTACACAGAGCCAGTCCTTTTTCATACTAGATGTGGGATCTACACAGGGCCAGTCCTTTTTCATACTGGATGAGTCTTCACAGAGCTAGCCCTTTTTCATACTAGATGTGGGATCTACACAGGGCCAGTCCTTTTTCATACTGGATGAGTCTTCACAGAGCTAGTCCTTTTCCAAACTAGATGTGGGATCTACACAAAGCCAGTCCTTTTTCATACTGGATGAGTCTTCACAGAGATAGTCCTTTTTCATACTAGATGTGGGATCTACACATAGCCAGTCCTTTTTCATACTAGATGTGGGATCTACACAGAGCCAGTCCTTTTTCATACTGGATGAGTCTTCACAGAGATAGTCCTTTTTCATACTAGATGTGGGATCTACACAGAGCCAGTCCTTTTTCATACTAGATGTGTCTTCATAGAGCCAGCCCTTTTTCATGCTGGATGTGGGATCTACACAAAGCTAGTCCTCTTTCATACTAGATGTGTCTTCATAGAGCTAGCCCCTTTTCATGCTGGATGTGGGATCATCACATACATCTGATAATCGAAGGAAGCAATCCTCTCACCATGTCACAGCTCTTATATCCAACCATGGAAGGAACCAATCCTCTCACCCTGCCAGAAAGGCACAACACTTACATCTGACCATGGAAGGAACCAATCCTCTCACCATGTCAGAAGGGCTCAGCACTTACATCTGACCATGGAAGGAACCAATCCTCTCACCATGTCAGAAGGGCTTAGCACGGACACATCACTTCCTCTCGAGAGGAATCTCAATCTAAAAAACACCAAGCTTCTCCATGAAGTACTCAAACTTCACCCTAAACAATAGCTTAATCAACACATCAGCTATCTATTCGTCCGTCGCAACATACTGGAGCTTCATTGCTCCTCTCTACACCATATCCCTGATATAGTGATACTTGATCTCAATATGCTTCAACTTGTCATGGAACACCGGGTTCTCCGACAACTTCATACAATGCTGGTTGTCGCAATATATACAAGTAGCATCTAACTGGAGTTCAAATAAATCAGACAGTAGCTTCCTCAGCCATGCTACCTCACAACTAGCTAAACAAGCTGTGACATACTCTGCTTCAGCTGTACTTAGTGCCACATAGGATTGATTCCTGCTAAACCAAGAGATCACACATGATCCCATACTAAAGCAGCACCCTGAAGTGCTCTTCGTATCAATGGCACCACCTGCCCAATCTGAGTCAACATAACCCTCCAGGTTAATCTTCTGATCAATCATATACTTGAGCCCATAATCAACTGTAACCTTCAAGTACCTCAGAATATGCTTTGCAACAATCAAGTGAACATGTCTCAGATCTGTCAGGAACTAGATCAAGGTGTTCACGGCAATGCAAATATTTGGTCTCGTATTTGTCAGGTACATCAAGGACCCAATCATCTGACGATACATCGTGGTATCAACCGACTCAGAAGAAGCATCACTCAATAGCTTCAGGTTGAATGCCATAGGTGTGGTTAATGCCTTGCAGTCTGTTTGTGCCAGAAATTGTTTCCAAGGCCAAAGAAACAAGCCAACACAATCTCAAATAAAACTCAATAAAACAAACTAGGTTTAGGGTTTCTGATGTATTTTCTTGGTTATAATCTTTGGGGAAGGACAGGGAATACACTCATGAGCAAAGTAATAACTGAATCATAAACAAAAGAAGACAAAGATGCATAATATATTCAACAAGATCCAACAAAACACAGTATTGAAGTTCATTCATAAAAGACAAGCATCACCAGCATA
>LPNX010320091.1:0-50100 GCA_001517045.1 Pseudotsuga menziesii
ACAAAATATACACGGTGGACGAGGCCGCAACCAGTAAAACTCTTTGTTTTGTTATTTGACCTACGGTATTCAAACCGCAAATCGGACGGATTCCCTATACCAAACAATCACGGGCTATTTGGGAACGTTGACTGGGGAGAATCCCTTGATGTTGTTGCCTGTGAATTTCCAGGCCTCAACAGATTCCAATTTGTTCCATTATATTTCAAGAATCTCTCATGTCTATAAAAAAAAACATGTTTCCCGCGAGAAGTGATTACCTTGAATATTCTTGTTATTGATTCCCCATAGAATGTTCAAAGACTTTGGTTTGTTCCGTTGTATTTCAAGCATTTTCTAGACCATTAGAACCATAAGTGTCTTGATTTTTTTATTTTAGGTTAGGAGCCAAGCATGAACCTGCATTTATAGCATACCCATAAATATTTTGAGTGCTTCTTCCCCATTTATTCCCTTAACTATTATTGTCATTGATTCCCCATGGAATGTTCAAATACACTAGAATCTGCTCCATTGTATTTCAAGCATTTGCTAGGCCATTAGAATCAAGCATTTTTTTATTTTACGTTGAGAGTTAATCATAAACCGTTTCTAGCATACAAATAAATATTATTATTTTTAACTTTACAAAATGTTTAGAGTGAACTTTGTGATTTTACAAGGTGTTTAGTGTGAAACTTGTGAAAATTCAATCATGGATTAAATAAAAAAGGCACATCACATAAAGAAAAGCTACACGCCACATTTGATAATCATTACGGTACACCTAATTTCAAATTTCAATATTACTTCATATAATTCAATAGTTAAAATGATTTCACATAACTCGGTAGAAATGATTCCTTCAAAATCACATTGTTGTTTCACATTTCCAACTTGTGTCATAGAAATAGATAATTTAAAAGGTCTGCTCTAAAATCAAGTTGCAATAATATGCAAATTTCAAAGTTATTTTTTGTAATGCCATAAATTAAAATGATCGCCTAACACATTTAATACTGAAACAAATACAAACCACATTTAGTAAATGCAAAATTATGATATAAAATATAAAAATTATTTATAATTGTCGAGTTCTAAAATAGTTTATGATTTGGAAAACTTGGATTAATATATTTTTGTTAGATAATGAGCAGCTATTGCTGGTGTACTGCTTATCATATAACATACAATTGTCCAGCAACCTTTTGAATATTGACGTCCTATTTATGTCATGATATTATAATTTAAAATCTTGCCACTCCATCTCTGTGCTTCTTAGACCGCTCGTGTCTCTTCCACTGCAGATCCGACTTCAATTTCTTGCAGCACAGAATGCAATACAACTCCCCAGTCCCACTTAACACCAAGGGTTCCGGTCCCTCCTTGCACTTAACATCAGCATACCATCCATCATGGCTTCCTCGACTCCTGTCGTCCTCCACTTCCTCTTCATCAATTTTTTCCCTTTGTTCCCCATACTGCCTTTCCTTGACAAGCCTTTCCCTCAAAACCTTCTCTTTCTCTTTCTCCAATGTCTCGCGCCGAGCCGTCGCCTGCGCTGCCTTCTTCTGCTCTTCCTTCCTCCTCTGCAACTTCCACTCCAAAACCCTCGTATCCCTCTTTTTAACGAACCTGGCAAGCCGGCGCACGCTCTCATTATACTTTCTCTTGGCCGCCTTCCTCAACCTCCTGGTCTTGAGATTCTGCTCGGCGGAAACCTCACCAACCCACGAAAAGTCCTTGACGGTGGAAAACCGCAGCCAATAGTTATAAAAAGCAGAGACCTGGGTATAAGGGCTTGCCAATAGTTATAAAAAGCAGAGACCTGGGTATAAGGGCTTTCCAGGTTTCCAATAGGTGGTGCCTCGTTGACCGGGCCTGTCCCCATAGAATGAGCGTATGCTATTTCCTCGTGGAACAACCTCTCAAATATATCCGCATAGACCTTAAAGAAACCTTTGCCAGTATCCCCGTAGCCCGAATAAATTGAAGTGCGAAAACAAGGCCGCAGATTGATAACGAAATCCCATTTTTCAGCTGAAGACGAGGAAGCTGCCAAACGGTGAAGGATTTCGTAGGCATGAATGATTTCCTGGAACCGCGCGGTTGCCTGCTCCTTCGAAACGCCGTTTTGGACGGCCTTGTCGGGGTGGTGTTTCAGTGCCAACGCTCTGTATGCTGCGCGGATTTCGCGGGCTGTGGCAGACAGCTCGATACCCAGGGTTTCGTAGAAGCATCTCAGGGGAGCTTCAGCTGCGGCCATTGTTCTGGAAACTCGAGCTCCCAAACTGTACAATGGCAGGAATTCGCTGCAGATTTCTTTGGTTGTGTTCTAATGAACCGTTAGGCGCCTAGAGGGGCTCACAGCCGCGGTGCTCTGGATCTGACACCGCAAAAAGATACAGGCAAAGACGTCGCAGAAAACCTGGTCAGTACTGTCGTGTTTGAAAGATCTATGGCGCCTTCAGCCAATTACGTCTCAAGCTGTAGCCACATAACCAAAGGAAAGAAATCTCCTTGCACATCACCAGTAGACTTCTTTCCTTGTTTGTTCCGGTCGTCTACATGGTACCCACAAAACATATATATAATCTTTTTTTTTTTGGTTTTGTTTTCAGAGTCAGCCGACCGGATTACCTCCCTAGGATGTTTATAAATTTCAGTTCTCACAAAATTATGTTGTTTTTATAGAAAACCAGAGCCATAAAGTGGCAATTCCCTGGACAAAAGATTGAAACAAAATATGACCCTTTGCCTTATCAAACGAACAAATTTGGGCAGATTTACAAATGCAACCATACTCCATATGAGACCGTAGTTCTACCACTCCATTCAATTTAATGTATGACGTAACTTACCATAGTGAACATCGCATCATGCATTAGAAAAACAATGACAAAGTAATTTCATTTACTCGCTTTGGTTAACAAATCATTGACTACTGAGTTACATAAACCAAAGTCGCCACTAGACAAATATATCAGTCAAGAGGTAGTTTGATATTTTCTTACAGTTAACACTACAAATCCCCATGATGCCAAGGAAAAGTTAATACAATTTAAAGAAAGTTACAGTGCCTCCGCAAAGATTTAGGATCGAGAATCTATTGACTGGAAAATATGAACGTAAACTACGTAACTACATCACCTCCATTTGCTGCTAGCACAAGGTAAGAAACCGTTAACGAAGCATGGATTTCGTTCTACTAAAGAAAATCAAGACTGGGTCTTTCCTGCTGGATAGGTTACGACTTTGGGGCTTGTAAAGATGGCCTTGATAACCCTTCAACGTCGATCGAAGAATCATGGAAGATCCTCCATGTATGGAAACATTATGAATTCCCTCTTCAGAACACAAGAGAAAGGAAAGGAACGTCGGTTGACTAGTCTTGGTGACACAAAAGTTATTCGTGGCTACTGGCTTACCAGAGTTACATGATCATCATCTAAGTCTAGGCGATCAACGTATCTTCATTAAATCCAGAAAGGGGGCACACACCAAATAGATAAAAGAAAGCGTTGAGTCTACAAACGGGTTTAAGGGAATCTAAAAGAGTGTTAACCTTTACAACGGGTCACTTCAGAGTGTTTGTTGAGAGCTTTAGAAAAAGAAGTTCAAATAAAAAAGCTTCGATGTTTTTTAATAATGGAAACAATACACAGAAATCAACGAGTTCTTTTCAAAATAGATCAATTAAATCCATTGGAGAAACAATGGCGTTACGGGATAATCTGTCATGTTTTAAAATTTTAAGAAGAGAAACTATTATTCTTAATCTGACATGGATTCGATTGACTGATAAAGAATCCAAGTTTTAAATAGAGAATCAAATACTAAGGCAATTCGGAGTTATTGGATTTAAACTTTTAATCCATGTTTAATTTGTGGTTAAATCATCTTCGATTTTAACCCATTTCCAAGGACTTGAGTCAAGTAATAACTCAACGGTTATTACAGTTTAACTCAATGCAAGTCGAGGTCACTCCTAAGGGGTTCTTTGTTGAGATTTACACAGTGTTTGGCCTAAAATAAATTCATACTATGAAACACCTTGAAAAATAACCCGAAGTTATATACTCGAAACAGTGGTCTATACATCTATGCTCGGGGCGTTTAAAGATCTGGAGGAACACGAACTATATTCTAATGTAAAGAAATGGTGAGTTAGGTTTTTAAATCTGGAAAAACTACTTCATAAAAAAATATCGAATTTAAACAATGATGTACTAAATTGAAAACAAATTCAGAAATATTACTTGGACAAATCAGCTCCTCCCAACCATAGGAGAAATCAACTCAGTTGTTTGCTCCGCTCCACCCCCGAGCAGGATCACCACTATGAACTAGAACGTAAGCAATCACTTCCTCGCAACACTCTCTTCCAGAGTCCATACCAGGTAGATGGACTTATGAAAAGAAATACCACTCAACCATTTCCTCTATGCACAACATGGCGTCCCATGCTATCTCAGTGCACTCCTATATATTTTTTCCCACGTCTTATTCCCTCCCAATCAAATCTCGAATCAATCCATAAATTCCTATGATCTAGGATCTTGTGTGGCTATTGAGTTTTACATTGGATTTGATTGTTAAAGATCTCTCTCTAGCTTGCTTACACATTTTCTCTTGTGGCATGGTGGTGTCCCCTCGTGTAGCTGAACTCTCAAGTGTCATTTCTTTTTATTTATATTTTAAAAATATAGTTTGTTGTACAAAGTGTCACTTCAAGTTCTTTAACAGCCCTTACATAAAAATAATTGTCAAAAATATTTAAATATAAAATAAAAATGTCATCGGGTTATCACATATACTATGGCAAACCCTTCGACTAGATTCAATGTATATCATTTTTGGAAATTGAGTAGTAATCTCATAATGTAGATGCAATAAAAGTATTTAATGAAAAATAGATTTGGAACAATTGAAAACTCGATCTCCCCAAATTTTAGAGTAGAGTATTGGACTCCATCGATCAATAATGACCACAAAAGTCCATTCCATCTCTAGAATAGTCCAAATCCATCGATAATGACTAGATAGTCCAAGTCCAAAACCAAATCGATCTCTAGAGTAGTCCGACTCCATCTATAATGACTACAAAAATCCAAATCGTAGTAATATGGAGATGTCTTTATGAGAGAAGGTCGTTCCAAACTACGCTGAATCTACACATGGCATGAATATCTCGTAGGAAGTAGAAGAAGTCAACGATCAATACACAGAATATGGAAATAACATCCGCCGTTAGGAAGCATCGGTACTTCCAAAATACACCCAAACAAATAGCGCATGAAGCAGAAGCATTCATATTTACATCATCGGATATTCTTAATTGCTCACACTTGTCTATGGGCAGAGATATGATCATCCAAGTGTAGCAGGACAAAGTCTTGATCATCTTGTTTCGATATTGCTGAGCACTAATAGAAATATGAATCCCCTAAATCAAATATATCCAAATAGAAGATAAACCCAAAAACAACACCACGAGTAAGTAAAAATGCCATTGCTACCCTATCATTCTCCGAGTAGGAACACCAAAGAGTCGAGAAAGATAAGAAACCCATGGAATATGTGTTGAATGGAAATCAAGGGCCCTGGATGAAGTAAGCCTTCCAGAGAATACTAATCTTTATTCAGTTTCCATGTGGTTTTATATAGCTATCAATTGTTTGGTTGATACCTTAGTAATCCAAAAATGCTATTCATCGTCATTCTATAGGTAAACGTCTAGATTCTTTTAACCGCCAAAATTTGCGATTCCTTCTTTCACCATTATCTGATTTGCTTAAAACATTTAAAATTCCTCAGATAGTTAAAGCACAATGTGTAAGGTGGTTAATTAACACCATTAATGCGAAGGAATTGTGTATAAATTTTTCTTACGCAACGTCTAACTTAATTTATTAACGACTTTAACGTGAATTGATTGTAGGCCAACTTTGTTGAATACTACTTTGGATTTCTTTCATATTTAAGAAATAAGAGAGCATAAATATATCCAAAACTCAATGAATTGATATATTGCGCAATATCACAAAATTAACTATCATGCATACTACAATGAATTTGTGGAAAACAATTGCCACAACAAACAATATTTTTAATTTTTATATACTATGTGGTTCCCTCCAAACCCTACATGGAAATCGGCTAGTAAACTTTTTTAAAAGGATTTTAGTGTTACAAGATTGGGAAATATTGGCATAAAATCATTGGCAAAAAATTCTAACATTAGTAATGGAGGTTTTGGAAAAGTTTGTATCAGATGCTCGTTATATTTAAAAACACCAAGCAGTTAGAGGTTATAGTGGAAATATTTTAATCACTGCACAAATATGAACTCGTACACCCCGCGTATTCGCATCGCTGCGTAAAATTACAAAATATTGACGCGCTGGTGGTTAGAAGATATACATGTCATCCCAATGAAGGTATCTTGTATTCGAAGTCCCACTGATGATTATTCCTTAAATTTAATGATGCGATTTTCTCTTTCACGCTTATGGAATAATGTTCCCAACACATACTCTATACAAATACACATTGGTGAGTATATTACGATACATGCCAAAGTGTCCTATAACGTTGGCAATGTCAACGACGAAATCGGCTCTTTTTATATGTATCAACATTGATGGGTTGACATTGAAAAGCACACCGGTGCTTACAATTTTTCAAAATCACCAATGCATATACTGCTTTCTGCAGCATTATATATTGTAATAGCAACATCGACATTATCATTCATGAAATTTTTAGTTCCATTGTTAAAATAAATGGTGCATTTATAACATGTATGTGCACCGATGTCAATTGGGTCCAACTCAAGCGGTTGTGGGATAGAGGGTCCTCCCCGACAACCCAAGAGGCATGTTGAGCTCGCATTGAAGATAATGCTGATTTTTTTGTCAAGCGCCATTTTTTATTTGACATTATTCTCTAAATAATCTAAAATTTATCCCTTGTATCATATTCAAAAAGAGGGGAAGTGTTCAGAAGGTTTTCCAAATAAATTTACCTGGAAAAAGGTTTTCTCTACATTGGTGTTGTTAACTCATCAAAATGAACCAATGTAGAAAATAACTCATCAAAATAACATTGCTTACGAAAAGAGCTATAGCTGTCCGTTTAAATATATATGGGTCAATTCAAGAAGAATCGTGTTTATCGATGACAAATGAGGGGCGCAGGTGCAGGACGAATATTTTTCGGCTGATTATTTTTATTTCTTCGATCGAATAAAGAATCTTGTTCTCCCTTGCAGAATCTTGAATTTTTCGGTCGAACGTTAATTTTGGAGAAACAGGCTTCCACTAGTACAAGATGTTCTCTACACGTGCGGACAAAATTATAGTAATTTGGTTGATATAATGTCGCACACGCACATACAGATATATTGTTTTGTGATAAAAATTCAAACAAGCAATTTAAAAAAAAAAAAAATTACAAACAGCTACCCAAAATTTCTAAAAGTAAAATTGATATATTTCGAAATCTTATCGAGTTTAGGACTACATTTTGTGTTTTTACATCGTCTTTAGATTCATTGTGCAATTACCTCTAATGTCCTCTTGAATTCAAAGAATCCCTAATTTGCATACTAATGTGGCAACTAAAGTGTCTTTAAGGGAGTTCATTATTGGGCATCGTCCCTTCACTATTTTGTCCAATTACTCGGGTGATATGGATAAGTATTTCTACGATTTTGGACTTCAAAGAATGTTATTATGTACATGTAATCTAGTGCACGTTCTCTCCCAAAAGCATAAATAGGTGCCCTTGTAGGAAATAAATGTGTTGCAATCTAAAACGATCTTAAATTCCATTCGAATAACTCAAAGAAAGAATAAAAGGGTTTGCGACTCTACTTATTTATGTGCAAGCAATGCTTGGAGCATATGGATATGGAATAGAATCTTTTCTTAAAAGAATGGAAAGAGAATTTCACTAGAATAAATCAATTCATGGGATAAACTTAGGATGAATCGACCATGACAAAAATAGATTGGTTCTGCGGTGTTGAAGTTTCTATCCTTCAATTTCCGGATGTTGATACGGGTTGTGTGTTTTGATTCAGGACACAACTGAAGGAAAGAAAACTTTGATTCTGCAAACGGGTTTAAGGGAATCTAAAAGAGTACTAACCTTTACATCGGGTCACTTCAGATTGTTTGTTCACAGTTTTAGGAAAACAAATTCAAATAAAAAAGATTCGATGTTTTTTAATAACGGAAACAATACACAGAAATCAACGAGTTCCTCTCAAAATAGAGCAATTAAATCCATAGGAGAAACAATGGCATTACGGGATAATTTGTCATGTTTTAAAATTTTAAGAAGAGAAACTATTATTCTTAATCTGACATGGATTCGATTGGCTGATAAAGAATCCAAGTTTTGAATAGAGAATCAAATACTAAGACAATTCAGAGTTAATGGATTTAAAGTTTTAATCCATGTTTAATTTATGGTAAAAGTATCTTCGATTTTAACCCATTTCCAAGGACTCGAGTCGAGTAATAACTCTACGGTTATTACAGTTTAAATCAATTCAAGTTGAGGCCACTCCTAAGGGTTTCTTTGTTGAGATTTACATAGCATTTGGCCTATAATAAATTCATACATAAAACACTTCGAAAAATAAACCAAAGTTATTTACTCGAAACAGTGGTCTATACATCTATGTTCGGGGCGTTTAAAGATCTGGAGGAACACGAACTATATTCTAATGTAAAGAAATGGTGAGTTAAGTTTTTAACTCTGGAAAAACTACTTCATAAAAAAATATCGAATTTAAACAATGACGTACTTAATTGAAATCAAATTCAGAAATATTACTTGGCGAAATCATCTCCACCCAACCATAGGAGAAATCAACTCAGTTGTTTGCTCTGCTCCACCCCCGAGCAGGATCACCACTATGAACTAGAACGTAAGCAATCACTTCCTCGCGACACTCTCTTCCAGAGTCCGTACCAAGTAGATGGACTTATGAAAAGAGAGACCACTCAACCATTTCCTCTATGCACAACATGGCGTCCCATGCTATCTCAGTGCACTCCTATATATTTTTTCCCACGCCTTATTCCCTCCCAATCAAATCTCGAATCGATCTATAAATTCCTATGCTATAGGATCTTGTGTGGCTATTGGGTTTTGCATTGGATTTGATTGGTAAAGATCTATCTCTAGCTTGCTTACACATTTTCTCTTGCGCCATGGTGGTGTCCCCTCGCGTAGTTGAACTCTCAAGTGTCATTTCTTTTTATTTATATTTTAAAAAAATAGTTTGTTGTACAAAGTGTCACTTCAAGTTCTTTAACAAGTCTTACATAAAAATAATTGTAGAAAATATTTAAATAAAAAATAAAAATTTCATGGGGGTATCACATATATCATGGCAACCCCCTCGACCAAATTCAATCTATATCATTTTTGGAAATTGAGTAGTAATCGTGTAATTTAGATGTAATAAAAGTATTTAATAACAAATAGATTTGGAACAATTGAAAACTCATTCTCCCCAAATTTTATAGTAGAGTATTGGACTCCATCGATCAATAATGACTACAAAAGTCCATTCCATCTCTAGAATAGTCCAAATCCATCGATAATGGCTAGATAGTCCAAGTCCAAAACCAAATCGATCTCTAGAGCAGTTCGACTCCATCTATAATGACTACAAAACTCCAAATCGTAGTGATGTGGAGATGTCTTTATGAGAGAAGGTCGCTCCAAACTACGGTGAATCTACAGAGGGCATGAAGATATCGTAGGAAGTAGAATAAGTCAGCGATCAATACATGGAATATGGAAATAATATCCGCAGTTAGGAAGCATTGGTACTTCCAAAATACACCCCAAAAAAACAGCGCATGAAGCAGAAGCATTCATATTTACATCATCAGATATTCTTAAGTGCTCATGCTTATCTTTGGGCAGAGATATGATCATCCTGGTGTAGCAGGACAAAGTCTTGATCATCTTGTTTCGATATTGTTGAGCATTAATAGAAATGTGAATCTCCTAAATCAATTATATCCAAATAGAAGATAAACCCAAAAACAACACCACGAGTAAGTAAAAATGCCACTGTTACCCTATCATTCTCTGATTAGGAACACCAAAGAGTCAAGAAGGATAAGAAACCCATGGAATATGTGTTGTATGGAAATCAAGGGCCCTGAATGTACTAAGCCTTTTGGAGAATACTAATTTTTATTCAGTTTCCATGTGGTTTTATATAGCTATAATTGTTTGATTCATACCTCAATAATCCAGAAATGCTATTCATGATCATTCTATACGTAAGCCTCTAGATTCTTTTAACCGCCAAAATTTAGTAAGTTCTTACAATTCCTTCCTTCACCATTATCCGGTTGGCTTAAAACATAAACTTCCTAAGATAGTTAAAGCACAATGTGTAACGTGGTTAATTAACACCATTAATGCGAAGGAATTGCATATAAATTTTTCTTAAGCAAGGTCTAACTTAATTTATTAACAACATTAACGTGAATCGATTGTAGGCCAACTTTGTTGAATACTACTATTGATTTCTTTCATATTTAAGAAATAAGAGAGCATAAGTATATCCAAAACTGAATGAATTGATATATTGTGCAATATCACAAAACTAACTATCGTGCATACTGCAATGAATTTGTGGAAAACAATTGCCACAACAAACAATATTTTTAATTTTTATATACTATGTGGTTCCCTCCAAACCCTACATGGAAATCGGCTAGTAAATTTTTTTTTGAAGGATTTTAGTGTTACAAGATTGGGAAATACTAGCATAAAATCATTGGCCAAAACTTCTAACATTAGTAATGGAGATTTTGGAAAAGTTTGTAACAAATGGTCATTATAGTTAAAAAAACCCAAGCTGTTAGAGGTTATAGTGGAAAAATTTTACTCACTGCACAAATATGAACTCGTACACCCCACATATTCGCATCGATGCAAATCTTGACGCGCTGGTGGTTAGAACATATACATGTCATCCCAATGAAGGTATTTTGTATTTGAAGTCCCACTGATGAATATTCCTTGAATTTATTGATGCGATTTTCTCTCTCACAATTATGGAAAAATGTTCCCAACGCATACTCTATACAAATACACATTGATGATTATATTAAGATACACGCCAAAGTGTCCTATAACGTTGGCAATGCCAACGACGACATCCGCTCTTTTTATGTGTATCAACACGGATGGGTTGGCATCGAAAAGCACACCGGTGCTTACAATTTTTCAAAATCGCCAATGCATATACTACTTTCTGCACCATTATATATTGTAATAGCAACATCAACATTATCATTCATGAAATTTTTATTTCCATTGTTAAAATAAATGGTGCCTTTATAACATGTATGTGCGCCGATGTCGATTGGGTCTAGCTCAAGCGGTTGTGGGATAGAGGGTCCCCCCCCACAACCCAAGAGGCATGTTGAGCTCACATTGAAGATAATGCTGAATTTTTTGTCAAGCACCATTTTTTATTACATTGGTGTTGTTAACTCATCAAAATGAACCAATGTAGAAAATAACTCATCAAAATAACATTGCTTACAAAAAGATCTATGGTTGTCTGTTTAAATATATATGGGTGAATTCAAGAAGACTCGTGTTTGTCGATTGCAAATGAGGGGCGCAGGTGCAGGACGAATATTTTTCAGCTGATTATTTTTATTTCTTTGGTCGAATAAAGAATCTTGTTTTCCCTAGCAGACTCTTGAATTTTTCGAACAAACGTTAATTTTGGAGAAACAGTGTTGCACTAGTACAAGATGTTCTCTACACATGTGGACAAAATTACTATTCAAAATTACAATAGTTTGGTTGATATAATGTTACACACGCACATACAGATATATTATGTTGTGAGAAAAATTCAAACAAGGAATTTTAAAAAAATAAATTTAGAAAAAGCTACCCAAAATTTCTAAAAGTAAAATTTATATATTTCAAAATCTTATCGAGTTTAGGACTATATTTTGTGTTTTTGCATCGTCTTAAGATTCATTGTGCAATTACCTCTAATTTCCTATTGAATTCAAAGAATCCCTAATTTGCGTATTCATGTGGAAACTAAGGTGTCTTTAAGGGAGTTCATTATTGTGCATCGTCCCTTCATTATTTTGTCCAATTACTCAGGTGATATGGATAAGTATTTCTAGGATTTTGGACTTCAAAGAATGTTATCATGCACATGTATTCTAGTACACGTTCTCTCCCAAAAGCATAAATAGGTGCCCTTATAGGAAATAAATGTGTTGCAATCTAAAATCGTCTTAAATTCCATTCCAATAACTCAAAGAAAGAAGAAAAGGGTTTGCGACTCTACTTATGTATGTGCAAGCAATGCTTGGAGCATATGGATATGGAAATAGAATTTCACTAAATTAAATCAATTGATGGAATAAACTTAGGATGAACCGACCATGACAAAAATAGAGTGGTTCTGCGGTGTTGAAGTTTCTATCCTTTGATTTGCGGATGTTGTTACAGGTTGTGTGTTTTGATTCAGGACACAACTGAAGATTGTATATTTGGAGACATTGTTGAAGGTTCTCGCGGCTTCTTTCAAGGGTCGATTATATGACTCAATGTGCAGGAGAGAATCAAAGCAGTTTCCAGAGAAGAAGTTTAGAAACGTTGTCTGACTTTAGTTTTCTGACGAATTTGGTTGAAATTCGATGATTTTTTTTTCCAATCCAAATTTTGTGATGTTCAATTTGTGCTTCCAAATTCATAAATGGATACAACACACTCGAAAACATATGGCCACCCATATTCCACGAATTTAAACACTGCTATTTGGAATGCTAAGAATTGCTTCAAAGTTTCGGTTGGATTCTATCGAAATGACGCCAGAGAAAACCTATCGTGAATGGTTGAAATCATCGCACATTTATGCTACATGGTTAAAAAATCGTCCATATAATTAATTGCAATATATGTCTAGGTCAACAGGTTGATAAACAAAATATGCACATCAATGAGTCCACTAAGTGCTTGGTCATGTTGAGAATATTCCATCTATCGACAAAATGCCTTACAACAAATTTGTTCAAATGGATTCTGTTGAGGCCTGGAAATTCGCAGGCCTCAACAGTTTCTGGCACTAGAAGGAGGGCCGCCAATGCATGGCTGGCCGAGGAAACCCGTTTTCCCAAGATTATTCCACCGGTAACAGTTCTGAAAGCAGTGGACTTCATAATCCAGTTTCGGAAAAGAGGAATAGAGAACATCTATATTCTGTTAGCAGCGAAGTTGTTAATTACCTGAGAAGACACACCAGGGCATATGTAAAGAATATTGGAGGATTGCCAATTATCCCTGAATTTCCCAGAAGAGAATATAAAAAGAAAGATCGTCCTATAGTAGAAGTCTCAGTGTTGGTTGGAGACTGGGAAGAACTTGTAGAAACAAGACTTACAGGAAGTTGTACTTCCTTTGAATCAAGAAGGCCTAGATACCCCTCACAGTTCTCCTGCTCACACTCCTATTGGCTCACCTCCTCACTCTCCACCCAAACTCATGGCATGAGTAAACGCTAATCCACCACCCAACCCACCAAATCCTGTGCCACCCATGGATCAATTGCTACAAATGGTCTCAGGTTCTAAACTGTTTTCGTTATTAGACAGTTTCTCTGGCTACAATCAAGTATTAGTAGCCGAAGAAGACAGATTGAAGACAACGTTCAGGACCAAATGGGGAACCTTTGCCTATAGAAGGATTCCCTTTGGGCTTATAAATGCTTGAGCAATGTTTCAGAGAGCTATGGACATAGCTTTCCACGGATTGATTGGCCGTAGTGCTGTAGTGTACCTTGATGATATTACGATATTCTCAAAGAAGAGAGAAGAGCACATGTTTCATTTAAGGTAGATTTTTGAACGCTGTCGGAAATATGGCATCTCGCTCAATCCCAAAAAGTGTGTGTTCGTTGTCACAGAGGGAAAATTGCTGGGTCATATAGTTTTAAAGAAAGGAATCTCTATAGATCCAGAAAGAATTAAGGCCATTGAACATATCACGTTACCCCATAATAAAAAAGGGATGCAATCATTTATGGGAACTATAAACTTCGTGCGAAGATTTGTGCCTGATTTCGCTCAGATCGTCAAGCCGCTGCAGCAAATGGTGAAGCAAAATGCACAATTCTAATGGACTGAGATTGAGAAGAACGCATTCAGAAAAATTAAAACTATTGTTGCACATGCACCCTCCCTGAAAAGCCCAAATTTCGATAAAGATTGTATTCTGTATACCTTTGCATCCGATGATTCGCTAGCAGCTGTGCTTACGCAAAAGGAAGATGGAGGGGATGAATTCCCAATATCTTTCATGAGCACTGGTCGACAAGGGGCCAAATTAAATTACCCAGCCATTGATAAACAAGATTATGCAGTATTTAAAGCAGTAAAGAATTTCAGGCCTTATATTTTAAAAAATCGAACCAAGGTGATCGTCCCCTACCTAGTTGTAAGGTCCCTTCTTGTACAGAAGGAGTTAGGAGAAAGAAGGGGCAACTAGGTAACATCTCTTCAAGAGTACTACCTTGAATTCAAGCCAACCTCCATAGTTAAAGGACAAGTGTTGTGCAAACTGATGACTGAAAATGGAAAAAATGAAGAACGCGCCTGGGAGGATGAAGCCGAATTACATGTAATGGAGGTATGTCCTTTGTTTACAGCTCCCAAGTCTTGGTATAGAGATCTCGTGCATTACCTGCAGGAAGGGTTGTTGCCAGAACATTGGAATTCTAAGCAAAGAAGAGCGCTGCGTCTTAAATCAGCTTCCTATCAAATTGTTAAAGGAGTATTATTCAGAAAAAATTATGACGGATTTCTTCTGAGATGCTTAGAGAAAGAAGATGCGGAAAAAGTAATGACAGATTTGCATGACAGGCCTACTGGGGGACATTATTCAGGGGATACTATAGCCCACAAAATCCTCAAAGCCGGTTACTATTGGCCTACGCTCTTCAAAGATGCACACACACATGTCAAGAAGTGTGATATTTGCCAAAGGTGTAGTGGGAGAAAACTTAAGGTAGCAGCACCCCTAAAGCCTGTGATGATCACAGAGCTATTCGAGCAATGGGGGTTGGATATCATTGGAGAAATAAAACCAAATTCCTCCCTACAACACAATTACATTCTGACCGCGACCGATTATTTCACTCGTTGGGTCGAAGCAGTCCCGCTGCGCAAAATAAATCAAGACGAGGTCATCAGCTTCATGCAGGACCACATCATGACCAGGTTTGCAGTTCCAGTTTTGTCAATTTTTTATAATGCTACGTACTTTTCATCAATTAAATTAACTACTTTTTCTCATGATAAAGGGATAAAATTGCATTATTCTGCTAATTACTATCCACAAGGAAATGGCCTCGCTGAATCCACTAACAAAAATCTGATTAGAATTTTAAAGAAGATTGTGATAGAAAACCAAAGGAGCTGGCACTCAGCGCTACCAAACGCCCTTTGGGCCGATAGAGTCACCCCCAAGTATGCGATAGGAGTGTCACCGTATACCCTCGTGTATGGTAAAGAAGCCATTCTTCCCCCCAATATCATGCTACCATCCTCCATGATAGCTCAAGATTCCAGAGGGTCGGAGAATGAAGCTTTGCAGATGAGGATATGCAATCTTCTGAAAGCAGAAGAGGCTAGATCTAAAGCCAGAGAACGCTTTAAGCAACAGAAGGAGTTAATAAAGAGATGGTTCGACAAACATAAAGCTGGAACAAAAGACTTTGAAGTGGGAGACTTAGTCCTCAAATGGGATCACCCCCATGATGAGAAAGGAAAGCATACTAAATTTCAGCAGTTGTGGGTAGGCCCTTTTCAGATTGCGGCAAAGCTTGGCCCTTCTACTTATAAATTGCAAGATCTATAGGGGTGGGAAGAGAAATTACCAGTAAATGGTTTGGTTCTCAAGCCTTATTTTTCTTGAGTTTCTTTGAGTTCTTTTGTCTTGTATATAAATAATCTGTTTAGCTGTCTTTTGAGTCATGTTTTTCAGTTTGTTTTAGTTTAAGTGTATTAATTTCAATAAAGGGAACGAACCTGCGGTTGAATGGGAAACATCAAAATTTTTGGGAATGATAAACATTTTTGGGTATCAGACGATGTGTTGCTGTTTGTCTAAAAGAACTTCTTCCAGTTTAGCAGTTTTCTCGAATAGCTCTGTGTGCATCGAAGTCTTGCTTAACCCCTGTGAAATAAACCGGATTCAAAGAGTCTGGAATACTATGTTGAGGCTCCATCCACGTCACACTTAAAATGTTCTAAGGGGCGACAACAGAGGACCCATGGAAAGGAGCAAGGTGAACAGTATATTAAATATAAATGATCCCATGCCAAGAAACGAATGCCAAAAGGCAAATAAAAAGTCAAAAACTCCTATGAAAGCATCATACATCAAAGCAAATGCTGAATCATAAGTACTAATTGCTGAAAGTTCATCTCCGTCTGTTAGCTAAAACATGAAGTACACCGCTCACACAAAAGGACACTATGGGATAGAGGAGCCTGAATTAAAATTCAGAAAGAAAGGCATGCAGGAGGACTCATATGAAAAGGGACAAAAGTCCAAAAGCACAAAAAGTGCTAAAGTGGCATGGGAATGAGGAACAAACGAATATTTCTGTTTACCATATGCTACAATCCTGTGGTGTCCAAGCTATCAGCTACCTAAAGAAAAAAGTAATAATGAAACTCATCCTCTGGCCTCGACAGAGTTATCTGGACTTCAAAATCTTGTTTTCCACTCTCCAAAATTGGACTATCATCAATTATTAAAGGTACACGCTTCTGTCATTTGAGAAATCCAAATAGCTGGAAGAATTCAATAGATGCATTCGTTGTTAAATAGTCTGTCACTCAAAGAATAATCGCCCAGAGATCTAGGTTCACCAGGTAATCACCAATTGTTGCAGCTGCAACCGTTCTCCCCAAATTTCTTAAATTTTGGGCCCCTCATCATGATTTAGCGTTGTTTTTAATCGTTGGATCCTTTGAACCTTTTGGTCGTGCTTTAATGTTGGATTATTTTAAAGGGTTGACTCTCATCCTGTTTTCGGAGGTTGCGTGTGTTTGAAATTTTTTGGGTCGCCGATTGAGAGTTTGGTTTTGCTGATGGATCTTTGAAAGGCCGTTGTTTCGGAGGTGAAATGTATTTTGACCGCTATTGTTTTTTAAAAAGTTGTCCGAACAATTAATTTTTCTGTTAATCGGGCGTCATACTATGTTAAATCAGCGGCTGTTGTCCATTTCCCTTCCGCCATTGTGGCTCCCAAAGCAACTAAGCGCCCGATGTGTAAAGCGCTTCGCTCGCCGATGTGTGTCGGCCCTCTAGTCGCATGTTTATAAACTTTTCACTTTCGACATTGCGGCTCCCAAAACTAGCCACCCGAAGTGAAAAGCGTTCCGCCGCCGATGCAGGTCGCTTTTCTGTAGTATTTTCCTTTCCCACCATTGCGGCTGTGTGGAGCAATTGGATTCCGATGTCAATATCTTCCGACTTCCGATTAAGAATTTTCCCGCTCGCGGGTCGCGTGTTCTTAACCTCTTCTTTTCCACCGTTGCAGTTGTGAATAGGTCTACCCTGCTGAGGTTAGCGCTTTGAGCCTCCGATGAAGTTCACGTTTCCTGTCGTGGGTGTTTTCCTTCGAACCCATAGTTAGACGAAGTAGTGGTGCCAGCGTTTGTTAAGCCTTGTGGTAGTAACGTAGTACATGGCCTTCTTAATGCTTAGTCGTTTTAGTTGATATGGTTTGAATGCGATCCCAATGAATGATGCACGTCGTTTGATTGCAGGTGGTTTCCGGAGAATGGTCAAACTACTGCGGCGCGAAGAGAGATGGGAATTTTGGTAAAAGTAGAGCCGAAACCATCAGGATCGCAAGCAGGACAAACGAAGGAAAAGAAAAAGTGAATGGCGACAAAGGCACAGACCCGAAAGATCTATCAGTTACTAATCAGATCGTGAATGCACACAGAAAATAAAATGGGAAGATGAAGCGTTTGGAGGGACCGAAAGGTCATACGTTTGGGGGGGCAGCCCAAGCGGTCTGCGGTGGTAGTTTAAATATTTGAAAGTAGAACTTAGAAGAGACTTTTTCCATGGAAAAATTTGTAAACCATTTGCTTGTAAGAGGAACTATTTTGTTTTACAATCAGAAACTGCAACTTTTGCCTGTTGGAGAAAGCGTAATGTGGAATGTATCAATGTGATTAAATGAGCAATGTTGAGGGGGAACTATTTCGTTTTCAGCTGTGTTTCATTAACTGTGAGAGTGTTTTAACTTCCTGAACCTATGTTCTTGTTTGAATGTTCTTCAGTATATTTTGTGATGTTTTCCACCACTGTGAGTAATGAATGTTGTTCATAAACAATTGGCTATCTGGTTGTTCAAATATTTGTAATTGTTCATGTATCTTGAAAGAAGTATCAGATATCTGTAACTTTTTATAATGCATGTACAAAATATATTACTCACCAATGAATGATAATCCTGCTCCCTAGGGATAGGTTAGGTAGTTAGTTTTAATTTCTTGTTGTATGTGATTTAGATGCTTATGAGTGCTAAGACGAGAGGTAAGAACCTGCGCATCACGTTGTGAATGCTCCTTGCATCCTTCATCACCCTGCATGGTTAATTAGGCACTTGCATCTCATACTTAAGTCAAAAAATACAAAATATACACGGTGGAACAGGCCGCAACCGGTAAAACCCTTTGTTTTGTTATTTGACCTACGGTAGTCGGACCGCAAACCGGACGGATTCCCTATATCAAACAATCACGAGCTAGTTGGGAACGTTGACTGGGGAGAATACCTTGCTGTTGTTGCTTGCGAATTTCCAGGCCTCAACAGATTCCAATTTGTTCCATTATATTTCAAGAATCTCTCATGTCTATAGAATAAAACATGTTTCCCGCTAGAAGTGATTACCTTGAATATTCTTATTATTGATTCCCCACAGAATGTTCAAAGACTTTGGTTTGTTCTGTTGTATTTCAAGCATTTGCTAGACCATTAGAACCAGAAGTGTCTTGATTTTTTTATTTTAGGTTAGGAGCCAAGCATGAACCTGCATTTATAGCATACCCATAAATATTTTGAGTGCTTATTCCCCATTTATTCCCTTAACTATTATTGTCATTGATTCCCCATGGAATGTTCAAATACACTAGAATATGCTCCATTGTATTTCAAGCATTTGCTAGGCCATTAGAATCAAGCATTTTTTTTATTTTATGTTGAGAGTTAATCATAAACCGTTTCTAGCATACAAATAAATATTATTATTTTTAACTTTACAAGATGTTTAGAGTGAACTTAGTGATTTTACAAGGTGTTTAGTGTGAAACTTGTGAAAATTCAATCATGGATTAAATAAAAAAGGCACATCACATAGAGAAAAGCTACACCCCACATTTGATAATCATTACTGTACACCTAATTTCAAATTTCAATATTACTTCATATAATTCAATAGTTAAAATGATTTCACATAACTCGGTAGAAATCATTCCTTCAAAAGCACATTGTTGTTTCAAATTTCCAACTTGTGTCATAGAAATAGATAATTTAAAAGGTCTGCTCTAAAATCAAGTTGCAATAATATGCAAATTTCAAAGTTATTTTTTGTAATGCCATAAATTAAAATGATCGCCTAACACATTTAATACTGAAATAAATACAAGCCACATTTAGTAAATGCAAAATTATGATATAAAATATAAAAATTATTTATAATTGTAGTTCTAAAATAGTTTATGATTTGGAAAACTTGGATTAATATATTTTTGTTAGATAATGAGCTAAAAGCAACCTTTCGAATATTGACGTCCTATGTATGTCATGATATTATAATTTAAAATCTTGCCACTCCATCTCTGTGCTTCGTAGACCGCTCGTGTCTCTTCCACTGCAGATCCGACTTCAATTTCTTGCAGCACAGAATGCAATACAACTCCCTACTCCCACTTAACACCAAGGGTTCCGGTCCCTCCTTGCACTTAACATCAGCATACCATCCATCATGGCTTCCTCGACTCCTGTCGTCCTCCACTTCATCTTCATCAATTCTTTCCCTTTGTGCCCCATACTGCCTTTCCTTCACAAGCCTTTCCCTCAAAACCTTCTCTTTCTCTTTCTCCAATGTCTCGCGCCGAGCCGTCGCCTGCGCTGCCTTCTTCTGCTCTTCCTTCCTCCTCTGCAACTTCCACTCCAAAACCCTCGTATCCCTCTTTTTAGCGAACCTGGCAAGCCGGCGCACGCTCTCATTATACTTTCTCTTGGCCGTCTTCCTCAACCTCCTTGTCTTGAGATTCTGCTCGGCGGAAACCTCACCAACCCACAAAAAGTCCTTGACGGTGGAAAACCGCAGCCAATAGTTATAAAAAGCAGAGACCTGGGTATAAGGGCTTTCCAGGTTTCCAATAGGTGGTGCCTCGTTGACCGGGCCTGTCCCCATAGAATGAGCGTATGCTATTTCCTCGTGGAACAACCTCTCAAATATATCCGCATAGACCTTAAAGAAACCTTTGCCAGTATCCCCGTAGCCCGAATAAATTGAAGTGCAAAAATAAGGCCGCAGATTGATAACGAAATCCCATTTTTCAGCTGAAGACGAGGAAGCTGCCAAACGGTAAAGGATTTCGTAGGCATGAATGATTTCCTGGAACCGCGCAGTTGCCTGCTCCTTCGAAACGCCGTTTTGGACGGCCTTGTCGGGGTGGTGTTTCAGTTCCAACGTTCTGTATGCTACGCGGATTTCGCGGGCTGTGGCAGACAGCTCGATACCCAGGGTTTCGTAGAAGCATCTCAGGGGAGCTTCAGCTGCGGCCATTGTTATGGAAACTCGAGCTCCCAAACTGTACAATGCAGGAATTCGCTGCAGATTTCTTTGGTTGTGTTCTAATGAACCGTTAGGCGCCTAGAGGGACTCACAGCCGCGGTGCTCTGGATCTGACACCGCAAAAAGATACAGGCAAAGACGTCGCAGAAAACGTGGTCAATACTGTCAGGTTTGAAAGATCTATGGCGCCTTCAGCGAATTACGTCTGAAGTTGTAGCCACATAACCAAAGGAAAGAAATCTCGTTGGACATCACCAGTAGACTTCTTTCCTTGTTTGTTCCGGTCGTCTACATGGAGACCACTCAACCATTTCCTCTATGCACAACATGGCGTCCCATGCTATCTCAGTGCATTCCTATATATTTTTTCCCACGTCTTATTCCCTCCCAATCAAATCTCGAATCAATCCATAAATTCCTATGATCTAGGATCTTGTGTGTTTTACATTGGATTTGATTGGTAAAGATCTTTCTAGCTTGCTTGCACATTTTCTCTTGTGCCATGGTGGTGTCCCCTCGTGTAGCTGAACTCTCAAGTGTCATTTCTTTTTATTTATATTTTAAAAATATAGTTTGTTGTACAAAGTGTCACTTCAAGTTCTTTAACCGCCCTTACATAAAAATAATTGTCAAAAATATTTGAATAAAAAATAAAAATGTCATGGGGTTATCACATATACCATGGCAACCCCTTCGACTAGATTCAATGTATATCATTTTTGGAAATTGAGTAGTAATCTCATAATGTAGATGCAATAAAAGTATTTAATGAAAAATAGATTTGGAACAATTGAAAACTCGATCTCCCCAAATTTTAGAGTAGAGTATTGGACTCCATAGATCAATAATGACCACAAAAGTCCATTCCATCTCTAGAATAGTCCAAATCCATTGATAATGACTAGATAGTCCAAGTCCAAAACCAAATTGATCTCTAGAGTAGTCCGACTCCATCTATAATGACTAAAAAAATCCAAATCGTAGTAATGTGGAGATGTCTTTGTGAGAGAAGGTCGTTCCAAACTACGGTGAATCTACACATGGCATGAATATCTCGTAGGAAGTAGAAGAATTCAATGATCAATACACAGAATATGGAAATAACATCCGTCGTTAGGAAGCATCGGTACTTCCAAAATACACCCCAAACAAATAGCTCATGAAGCAGAAGCATTCATATTTACATCATCAGATATTCTTAATTGCTCATACTTGTCTTTGGGCAGAGATATGATCATCCGGGTGTAGCAGGACAAAGTCTTGATCATCTTGTTTCAATATTGTTGAGCACTAATAGAAATATGAATCTCCTAAATCAATTATATCCAAATAGAAGATAAACCCAAAAACAACACTGTGAGTAAGTAAAAATGCCATTGTTACCCTATCATTCTCCGAGTAGGAACACCAAAGAGTCGAGAAAGATAAGAAACCCATGGAATATGTGTTGAATGGAAATCAAGGGCCCTGGATGAACTAAGCCTTCCGGAGAATACTAATCTTTATTCAGTTTCCATGTGGTTTTATATAGCTATCAATTGTTTGGTTGATACCTCAGTAATCCAAAAATACTATTCATCGTCATTCTATAGGTAAACGTCTAGATTCTTTTAACCGCCAAAATTTGCTAAGTTCTTACGATTCCTTCTTTCACCATTATCTGATTTGCTTAAAACATAAACTTCCTCAGATAGTTAAAGCACAATGTGTAAGGTGGTTAATTAACACCATTAATGCGAAGGAATTGTGTATAAATTTTTCTTACGCAAGGTCTAACTTAATTTATTGACGACATTAACGTGAATTGATTGTAGGCCAACTTTGTTGAATACTACTGTGGATTTCTTTCATATTTAAGAAATAAGAGAGCATAAATATATCCAAAACTCAATGAATTGATATATTGCGCAATATCACAAAACTAACTATCATGCATACTACAATGAATTTGTGGAAAACAATTTCCACAACAAACAATATTTTTAATTTTTATATACTATGTGGTTCCCTCCAAACCCTACATGGAAATCGGCTAGTAAACTTTTTTAAAAGGATTTTAGTGTTACAAGATTGGGAAATATTGGCATAAAATCATTGGCCAAAACTTCTAACGTTAGTAATGGAGGTTTTGGAAAAGTTTGTAACAGATGGTCGTTATAGTTAAAAACCCCAAGCAGTTAGAGGTTATAGTGGAAATATTTTAATCACTGCACAAATATGAACTCGTACACCCCATGTATTCGCATTGATGCGTAAAATTGCAAAATCTTGACGCGCTGGTGGTTAGAAGATATACATGTCATCCCAATGAAGGTATCTTGTATTCGAAGTCCCACTGATGATTATTCCTTGAATTTATTGATGCGATTTTCTCTTTCACACTTATGGAAAAATGTTCCCAACGCATACTCTATACAAATACACATTGGTGAGTATATTACGATACACGCCAAAGTGTTGTATAATGTTGGCAATGTCAACGACGACATCGGCTCTTTTTATATGTATCAACATTGATGGGTTGACATCGAAAAGCACACCGGTGCTTACAGTTTTTCAAAATCACCAATGCATATACTGCTTTGTGCACCATTATATATTGTAATAGCAACATCGACATTATCATTCATGAAATTTTTATTTCCATTGTTAAAATAAATGGTGCATTTATAACATGTATGTGCACCGATGTCAATTGGGTCCAGCTCAAGCGGTTGTGGGATAGAGGGTCCTCCCCCACAACCCAAGAGGCATGTTGAGCTCGCATTGAAGATAATGGTGATTTTTTTGTCAAGCGCCATTTTTTATTTGACATTATTCTCTAAATAATCTAAAATTTATCCCTTGTACCGTATTCAAAAAGAGGGAAGTGTTCAGAAGGTTTTCCAAATAAATTTACTTGGAAAAAGGTTTTCTCTACATTGGTGTTGTTAACTCATCAAAATGAACCAATGTAGAAAATAACTCATCAAAATAACATTGTTTACAAAAAGAGCTATAGCTGTCCGTTTAATATATATGGGTCAATTCAAGAAGACTCGTGTTTATTGATGACAAATGAAGGGCGCAGGTGCACGACGAATATTTTTCAGCTGATTATTTTTATTTCTTCGATCGAATAAAGAATCTTGTTCTCCCTAGCAGACTCTTGAATTTTTCAGTCGAACGTTAATTTTGGAGAAACAGACTTCCACTAGTACAAGATGTTCTCTACCCATGCGGACAAAATTACAGTAATTTGGTTGATATAATGTCTCACACGCACATACAGATATATTGTGTTGTGATAAAAATTCAAACAAGCATTTAAAAAAAAAACAAATTTTCGAAATAGCTACCCAAAATTTCTAAAAGTAAAATTGATAAATTTCGAAATCTTATCGAGTTTAGGACTACATTTTGTGTTTTTACATCGTCTTTAGATTCATTGTGCAATTACCTCTAATTTCCTATTGAATTCGAAGAATCCCTAATTTGCATATTAATGTGGCAACTAAAGTGGGCTGAAGTGTCAAAGTCATGGGAAAACCATCGAATATCTGACACTTACCGTCACTTGAGGGCCTGACCTTTCAACGGGCTGAAGTGTCTGAGGCATGGCAAAGCCATCGGTGGTTTTTCGGAAAGTGTCGAATTGTCGACAGGAAAGGTATCAGAGCTTTAACAAAATCATCAGTTGACCGTCGACTGAAGGTGATGGACCTTCAACAAAAGCGTCGGCACACCATCGAAAAAGTGATGCTTGGTGGTAGAATTAACAAAAAAAAATTGGGCAGGTTTCCATTCAGGAAGTGGTGTAGTGTAGTTCACTTAAACATGCAGTAACAATAATAACATTTGAATGTCTTGAACGCACGAATATTTTGTGGTTGGTCATAATGAGGAATGTATAAGTTGACGACTTGCAGAGTACTTACATTTTTTCATCAAAGTTGAAACCACCAAGTGCAAGCCCACCCTGAATAAAAGGTAAAGATTTTGTGTAAGTAGGATTTTACAATTTTTATGACATTCATAAACATGAAAGCAATTAGAGACTTCTCTGGATAAAAAGCAAGTAAAGTCTTACATTCTAATAGTCAACATGATCAAAGTTGCTTCACTAATATCTGTGAGAAATTGATCAGTATCCCAACCTAGACGTGTTGAATACAAAATATAAAATATTAGCTTAGAAAGGGATATGATCCATTCTTCAAAAGTGGAAACTTATGAATTCAAACAAACAAAACAAGACTATAATCCCCATTACCTATCTGGGAATCTCCAGTGTTTGTGTCAATATTACCAAATTTCCCCTGATTCATTCAGGGATGAAGCTCTTAGATGGTTTCACCACCTAGCACTGAATCTATTAGTCACTTCCAACAAATCATAGATGCCTTTGTTGGACACTTTGACATAGCTAGACCTATGATATTGGCATGAAACTTTTGTTCAACATAAAATAGAGGGATGATGAATCACTATTTCATTATTACTTCTGAATGTGGCCTCAAGTTGTTCCCTCATGCAAAACAAATATTGATTATTGTCAACATGTTGAGCTCACAAATTCACTTAAACCATGAGTACATCTTTACTTTCTTACAAAACATCCGAAGTGATAATAGAATTTCATAGAAAACTTCCTTGCATATATGAATCTTTGGAGATTCAAGCTATTCTAGACTTGCAACAATACCAAACACCTATTATTCATGTAGATAGAAACATTAGCATAAGTGGAGATGGTGTGGTTGAAACTTCAAACACAGACAAACAGACGTAATACAAGTCTTCTGACAGACAATGCTGATAATCTATTTTTATTTACAGTTCTTCACCTCACAACTCTTACGACATATCAGTATGGTATGCTTCTATATATCTTTTTAATTCCATAACACACACTCTGTCGGTGATCATTGAATTTTATGCATCAAAATAATCTAAGAAGTGTTTTAGATATGATAGATATTCACTCAACATGTCCAAATGAGTGATGATATAGAATCATTTTGTCAAACATATAAATAAAATGCATGCTCAAGTCCAAGTCAACCGAAGGACTAAAATGTAAAATATAAGTAGTTTGTGGATGCCCAATGGAGATATAAATAACTTGAGAAGAACTCGGGACATTATAAAGGATAGAAAAATAATTTAGTTGTCAATTAAAGATAAGGGCCAGAGAGAAGTGTTGTTATTTACAAAGAACTTCATAAATGCAATAAAGGATACTAAGGAGTGTTATGAAATGGTGCAAATAAGAGTCTTAGATGGCATAAAGTCCAATAATGTTGAAAAATGTGAAACTAAGAAGGAAGTATTAGTATAATTGAGTAGAATGCTAGAAGGATATGTTGAGATTACACATGATGTTCCAAGCAATTGTCCTCCAAAAAGGAAGATTGGGAACAAGATAGACATAATTAATTCATCCATGTATGTACATGCTTCAATAATTACTCTTCTTCATATTACACCATTTATCCTTCAAGTTAAATGGCATACACAACTTGTCAAGTATCGCTTTCCCATGTTCCAATATCCATTTCCATGGGATTACATTGGTTTATCTCATTGGAAATATTTGCATACTTTTCTTTGTGAAGAAAAACTTCCCTCAAAATGATTCTATTGCATATTACTGAGTTTTTTGGTAAGCTGGAAGGGCTATTTTTTAAGAACGTACATGGAAATCAAAAGTTTCACCTAGAATGGTAGATGCATATAATTTTAAATATGCAACATGCATGGAAATCACACATTGCAATAGTAAAATGATCACACGGTGCAATAGAATACAAGCATCAGATGTGCCACACCCCTATGGTTTATATTCTTTTATCGTGCACAGACCTAGAAAACACCACTAACCTATACAAGAAATTTCCAAAAGATCAAAGGTATGCAAGCTTTACTGATGGACAAGCTAGCAAAAAAGTTCCAGAATCTGCAATAGAAACACAACCTCCAGCACATAAACCTGTAACTAAATGTTCATAAAATGCCATCAATATTTTCATAAGATTCCTTGAGAAGCTATCATGTGCCCAATTGAATAAGATGGACTGTATGTTGACCTGTTGATTTATCATCAATGAGGAAGTCACCCATGTCAAACTAAAGGAAATAGAAAAATCGATTTATTAGAGTATATTAATCCCATGGCATATGTGACTAGTAACTATGACTCATACAAAGAACATGGTATGCATGTGTTTATCCTTAAATACAGTCAAACTTAAACCTGGAAAACTAACATGAGTCTATTACATACCTTCCAGTAACCATTTCAAGTAACATGAGCATATTGATGTTTACCCATGAAGTGATTAGGATCAACACCACCAAAATTCATGGCTGCAAATGGGCTTTCTTCAATAAAAACATTTTTTCCTTGAGAAAGAACCTCGAAACTGTTTCCAACAAATGTGAAACTGTTTCCTTTAGCGAAAAGATGTCATACCAAATCTAGTGATCTATCATTGTAAATCAGTGAAAATGACTGATACTCTTTTTCAGGCTGTGGATACCTTTGGAAGATTGCCTGAAAACAACAAAAATAAACAGTTTTTATAACTTAAGCATTCAAACAATGCCTTCCAAAAATAAAGTATCAAATAGATCTTTATTTTTTCAAGCAGATCTCAATACTTTGTTACCTTAATTATCAATGCAGTTATTCTTCTTTTGTATTCCAAAGTTGAGATGTTTGCTCTAAGTGACCACTTTAAACTCGGTGATAAATTGGAAGCAACAAAGAAAGATATAAATGCCTAATAAAAGATTTGCACAAAGAAGACTTTGTAACGAATTAGCAATTAGGAGTAATAAAGCGCATAGTGATGTTGGGGGGGGAAGTTACAATGGAAACTAAAAATACCAATGTGCACCATGCCCAACTCACAACCTACATGGATAAGCACAAATATAAACATAGGTTTTCCACTACACAATCAAACATGAAAGTTGAACAAGATATGAGATTAAGAAACAAATTACAAAACTACTGGAGAAAGGTAAACTTGGGTAGATAACAATATACTCATGCCGAATAATAGGGAAACAACGCTTCAGATTCCATTTTCCTCACAAGTCTATCTATCTTTTTTGTCTTTTGACCTTACATATTCCCATCAAACTCAAATTCCTATCATATTTCTTGTAATGAAATGCCTACATTTAATTTTTTTGTCCTAGCTATATGGAATTGGTAAAGTATTACCAAGGGGCCAGTTATAATGATAAATCAAACTATTTAAGGTAATTATTTAAATCAGATAGAACAAATTTCGCCTCAATGTATGGTAATCATCATCAACAACTAAATGTATGTGTGTGCACATGCATAAATAACCAATACATAGCTCAATCAAACAAAAGAAATCATAATTATATCTTGATTTGTGGATCTTCACACTATCTTCTTATGCTTTACCTTTCAAAACATCATTCAACATACTTCATATTTTGTCCTATTGCAATAGTTTCAGGTTAGAACCCATCAAATAAATTTATGTTTGTTTATGAAAATAACAAAACCAATCTAAATAAATACAATTCTATTACAATGTAAATTACAATACTATTCAACTATTGAACTAAATTAATTGTTAAGAATAGATCACTTGATAAAACATGGATAACCAAAAATACTATGTATATAAGGCCATCGATCTAATCAAAACGCCATTTATTACCTCTTAACTATGGAAATGTTCCTCAACACTATCTGTAACAAGTTCTAATGGAGGATTCAAATAGCAATAGTGAAAATTATACACTAAATTATAGAAATAGATGTTTTTTAATGTATTCTTCCTTACCATTCATTGAGCTCCTCTCTGTTTCGAGAATAATTTAATATTCTCTACTAAACAAGACCAACCATGTGAAGGTGGAAGCTCTTATGGCCCCTCCCCCCCTCACATCACTCTCAACTCCCCAAATCCAATGCATTTACTTGCAAATAACAATTTATTTAACTATTTCACAATCCAAATAACAATGCATCTACTGCAAATTATTTTCCTCAATAGTTGAAAGATGCTTTCATTAAATCATTCATTAAACCATTCAATCATTTAACAACTGACAAAACCATTCATTAAACCATTCATTAACTCATTCATTAAAACATTCATTTAGTTAATGGCAGAAAAAAAATCAGTAAACCATTCATTAAAGCATTCATTCAAACATTCATTCATGAAACAGAGGAAAAAACCATTAAATGTTTTTTTATAAATAAGAATTACTCAAAATTTGTTTAGTCACTTCCTTTTTACTTTTATTCTCTTTAAATATTTAGTTAGAGTCACATCTTCCGGAATCTGATCATCGGTATCCCTACTAGCACTACCAGAAAACCCTGTGATTAGCGTCTCTTTTAGCTTCCTTTTAAGCGTCCACTATCACTTTTAGTGTATTTTTCATCATTTTTTGGACAAAGTGGACACTTTTCCACGGGATGGCGCTTTTTATGGCATTATTTGCGTCCATTTTTAAAATTTGGCGCTATTTTGGATGATAATTAGCATCCCAATTAGCATCCTAATTAGCGTCCCAATTAGCATCCCAATTAATGTCCCAATTAGCGTCCCAATTAGCATCCCAATTAGCGTCCCATTTTAAAAGTTGACGCTAATTAGCATCCCAATTAACGCCTCAATTAGTGTCCCAATTAGCATCACAATTATCATCCCAATTAGCATCCAAATTAACGTCCCAATTAACGTCCAAAAAAACATCTCATATAACGCCAAGAATAGCCTCCAAAAACCTAAGACATTGATCTTCCAAATACGACATCTAGGGCCTCAATAATCATCTTCATTACAAGGATGCACATCCAATACATGTAGGACAAACATTCTCTTTACAAGGATTTCATGGTGGTTTCATACAAAGTGCATGGTCCATGAGCACTAAAATCCTTTTTTAGACCGTAAGAAATCGGTGTGTCTCCTTTGACCATTTTTAAGCCATCAAGAACCATCATCGGTGCATGCTAACTTGTAATGGTGACCATGCAACACATATAAGCCAAAATTAGTTTTATAAGTATGTGTGGTGACTTTTGACCATGCACTTTAAGGCCGCATAGGGTCTAAGGCCATATGATTTTCCTAAATAAGATGTTCATGTCATGAAATTCCATTATTATTGGTTATTCATTGAAGGGCCACTGTTATGATGCCTAGGAAAATAGTACAATTGGTTGTAGTTCATTGTCTATGTTAACGTCATTGTAAGGTTACTTTCAATAGCATTCCTCGCCCCCTTCAATATTTATTTATGGCATTGATGAGCTTTAAGAAAAATTTATCATTTCTCTTGAGGGTTAGAAATTTATTCATCATTGTTCTACACAAATGATTAATCTTACAAATCCATATTATGGTGTGCCATACTAGGAGATGGAAAGTTACAGAAACAATTATCCTTAAAGTCTCATTCAAACAAGCTACAACAAGTGATTTTTTTTTATACATTTAGTGTCTAATCTAAGACAAATAATCTATTTGATTCATCTCCTTAGAAAAATACTTATGATAATATTTTAATTCATATTTCATGCATTCCATCCATGTGTCGTTCAGTACTAACTATTTTTATCCATCTCTTCGCCTTAGATTAAAATTTGAAAAAAATCATTTTACACTAAATTTGAAAAACTAAAAATTAAAATGTGTGCATGCCATCCATGTGTCATTTAGTACTCATTTTTTTAATCATCTATTCACCTTAGATTAGAATTTGAAAAAAATCATTTTACACCAATTTAAAAAAAAAAACTGAAAATCCATATGTGGGCGCCAAAACATGTCAAACTACCTGCAACTGGCATCGTGGTATTCAATGTTGTCGTCGTCAAATTTAGCAGGGTAGCACATAGTGAATGCAATGGGAATATGGTTTTGAGGGTTTATATCATCCTTGGAAGCTTCGCATGGATAAAAGACCAGACCCTCATGATTTCTTGCTATTGGCATTGTGGTCTTCAACGCTGTCATCGTGGACTTTAGCAGGGTAGCACAGAGTGAAGGCGAGGGGAATGTGGCGTTGAGGGTTTATATCGTCCTTGGAAGCTTGGCATGAAGAAAATAATAGACCCCTCATGGTTTCAAATATGATGTATTCAAACTCATGACTTGATTCATAATTGATGCAAATGATGTTTACGAACTAAGGTTTAACGGCTGAAATGGATGGTGTCAAGATCTCATTCGAAAATCAAAGAACCAATATTCACATACAAAAATATTATAGGAAGGACATACCCCGATGACGGATTAGGATTGATCACGTATGGATATCAATAAGACAAGGTTATACACTAAGATAAGATCATTAACGTAATGGGAAATTATCAAAACCATGAAACATAAAATACACCTTTTAAAGTGGATATATGTGATAAAAGTTGGATATACGCACAATTGAGAGTTTTTTCATAATGGTATGGATCTCAAGTCCTCAATTGGAGTCATAGGAAGAAATAAATATCCTTATGTAGGTGTCTTAGGGCATTAGGAATGGAATTCTAGGGAAGAAGAAAATGTCTTAGGCCCTAAAGAATACATTGAGGCACACATATCCATGAACAATGCCTCAAATAACCATGAATGACTTCACAAGGGTGTCCATGGAGCTATGTATGCAAGTCTTGTGTCTTTAGTTCCTTTGACACAATCAATGTAGGAGACATAAATCTTGGGACCTAAAGGAATCATCTAGGCATCCAAGGCTACGAAGGTTTGTTCCACCAAACACACATGGCTTCCTAAGAGTAATATTAGCCTATGATTGAGGATGTTGGTGCCATTAGATGGCTTTGACTAGTCTTTGCACATGTCATGGCCTTGGGAATTATGTTTTAAGGAATAAGACCATGCCTTTGAACATAAGAAAATCATTGATTCATCAAAATCCATGAACAATGTATCGAAGCATCACGCATGACTTCATAAGGGGATTCCTGGTGCTATGTATCTACGTCTTGGGTCCTTCAACATGGTTAATGGAGGACATATGAACCTTGGGCCCTAAAGGAATCTTTTAGTCATTAATGACTAAGAATGTTCCTTCCACCAACAACAAATAACCTTTTAAGGGTATACGTGTCCTATGATTGATGATGCAATTACCATTAGGTGGTTTTGAGTAGTACACACATGAATCAGTTATTGAGGATGTTGTTATATGGAAGAATACGATTCATTTGGAATTAAAGAAAATATTGAAGCATCTACAAACATGATAAATTCCTTAAGCACCACATATGACTTCACAAGAGTATCCATGGTGCCATGTATCCAAGTATTGGGAATTTGGGGCCATGGACATTATCAAGGGGGGATACTTGAACGAAGCCCTAAAGGAGCAATTTATTCATATAGAGATGAAATAATAGCCTTAAGCAACAACACATGGCCTCCCGAGGGTATAATTTTCCTATGATTGAGATACCAATTTCATCATGTCCTTTTTAGTAGTATCTACATGTCTCATTGCCTAGGAATGATGTTCTAGGGAATAATACAATTAATTTTTCCCTAAAAAAATCATTAAGGCATCCATAGCCATGAAAAATGTATCTAAGAACCATACATAACCTCATAGAGATATTCATGGCATTATGTGACCATGTCTTGGGGCCTTGGGGCCTTAGACATGGTCATAGGAAGAAACTTGATCCTTTGTCCCAAAAATAATCTTCTAGCCATGTAATCCTAAGAATATTGTATCCACCAACCACACATGGCCCCTTGAGGGTATCAGTTTCATATGAGTAATGATATTAGTTCCATTTACATGGTGGTACAACTCTATTTTAAGAGTAATCAACCACCATTTTTGTGTAGAATCCCTATTTACATAGACACTCATATGTGAATTCTTTTTCCTTCTATACAATATAGTTTGGTGGAACTT
Source organism: Pseudotsuga menziesii (assembly GCA_001517045.1). Lineage (NCBI taxonomy): Eukaryota > Viridiplantae > Streptophyta > Pinopsida > Pinales > Pinaceae > Pseudotsuga > Pseudotsuga menziesii. The sequence goes on from LPNX010320091.1 coordinate 32,813, forward strand.
GAGCCCATGAATGCTTGCACATAAAATCTATAACATATAATATTGTTATTATAGAATGGTGTGACTATCACATAACTACTACATATGCATCATGTATGGACACATAGATTTTGTTTCAAGTTCCACTTCCCTCATTTCTCGATATTCTCCTTACATTGAGTAATGAGTATGTATCTAGGTTTATCAAGTGTAATAATAATGCTATATAGTAATAAAATAACCTAGCATATATCCCTCTTAATCTTTATATTTTAAACATTGTTAGATTTGTACTTTAGTTTTGTTTTTATTCCTCTATGTCCTTAATATAGATGGATTTTAAATAAAACCAATTAGTTCCATGTAACCTCTAGATCTATCACATCTCAAGAAGGATAGAATCACCTAAGGTGCAACCATTTTTTACATTGCAAAAACTTGAAGACACAATTGTACCTAAGATATTTGATCCCTCACTAAATACGATAAATCCACCATTAAGTTGTTATAATTAGAATAACTTAATTAATTTGTAAAAAATTAAAAAATGATCAATCTTTTAGATCCTATCTTACCTTTTCTTTGGGATAAAAGTATCTTGGATAAATTTTATTTCCATTTTCACAAAAGTACTTCTAATTATACCACAAAACAAACCTTTAAAAAAATAAGTCTATTTGATTGCTCATAAGTTTTAATCATTATCTAAAACATATTTTCAACTATACATTTTTTAAAATTTTAAAATATAAAAAATAATTATATTCAAGCAAAACATATATTCAACTATACATTTTTTTAAAATGTTAATATACAAAATAAATATATCCAACTAAAACATATCTTCAATTCTACATTTTTTAAATGTTAATATATTAGAATTTTTTAAATGTTAATATAAAAATAAATATATTCAACTATTAACAATAGTTCATTAAACTTTTATGCAATGTAAGATCTAAAAATAAATTATATCATATTATTATGTAATGAATCATATTTAAATTAGTTTATAATGAAAATGTTTACATATATTCAAAGCTAAAATATTTCATGATATTGTGTAATGGTATTATTGAACTTGACTATGGTTATCTCTACATTGAACAAATAGTTTGTTTATAAATGGTTACTTAAAATTATATAAGATATATTGGTTATCATTGTTATTATCAAAATGTTAAATTCTGTAGTATTTAATTATTAATGTTTTTTTATTTCTTAAATTGTAATTATCTATTTCCATTATACCGTGAGATTTTTTTTTTATCAATATTAGAAATATTATATAACTTTTTTAAGTGATTTATAAATGTTTTAGAAACATCAATATAATAAAGGAAAATTACTTAGTTACTAATTTTTTTATAATTAGAAACATTAACAAAAAAACTAGTTTTCCCTCTATTTCATTTTCTCTTTTCCCTTGATACATATGTGCAAAGAATAAGAATATGAAGGCATGACTATTGGATCAATTTGGCCCTAGGTTTTAAGTTTATTTGCATAATCAATTGTTGTATTTTTCTTTAGTTTCGTGAAATTGTATTGTGTTGATTATTACTTCTCATAATCGTGTATTTGTGTTGATTATTACTTCTCATAATCGTGTATCCCATCTTGCAGGAGATCATTCTTTTGCTGAAGATGGATCTCTGCAATTTATAAAGGCTTGGGGACGGATCTTGCAAAAAGAACGATGGTTCTGCAGCAATTGGGGGATTCTTCTATTCAACAACAGACGCAAGGGGGATGTTCCAGCAAAAAATCCAAGGAAGCCACGCAGCTCCTCTTTGGCTCTTTGGAATATTTTAGAACAAGATTTGGCTGGCATTTATAGTTACTATCATGTTCTATAGCTTGTTGTTTTGAACAGGATTAATGTACAAACTTTTTTGTGGATATCTTTATTGATATATGGTATATGTAATCTATTTTTTTGTGGTTAAATCTTATTTAGATTAATTTGTGAATACTCTACCCGATGTAAAAACTGTAAAAAGTTTTGTGTGAAAACATTAAATTGTTTTTTGTTGACAATGTCTGAGGTATTTATCTACCTTTTATACATATGCAAATGTAATTTTGTTCATATCTGAAATAAAATTACTATTTTTTTTAGCCAAAACTATTTCAACATCACTAATTTTCAGTCATTAAAAAAATCCTTAACTTTAATTTATAACATTTTACATCTCTAGTTTTCTGTCATAAAGAAAATATTAACTTTAATTGTAACATTTTACATATCTTTAACATATTAAAATATTTATAATGTTTAATTAATATTATAAATTAATTAATCTAATAAATATGTAAACTACAATTCTAAGAATTATTTGCAATCAATAATTATAAATAATTATAAATGAGTTAAGACAACATTATGGTTTTTCTTGTCTTAATATATTAAATTATCGAATTTTTATAATGAATTAAAATTATATATTAAAATTAACAATTTTATGTAAATTTATATTGTAAAATTAATATTATTGTTATGTTAACTGATATAAAAAAAATTAATATAAACAAATGAAATGCATGATAGAAATAATTTGACCATCAATTCATAAGGCAAACATCTCTAATTTTCAGTCATGGATAAAATCTTAACTTTAATTTATAACATTTTACATATCTTTAATATATTAAAATAATTATAATGTGTAATTAATATCAAAAATAAATTCATCTAATAAATATGTAAACTACAATTTTAAGAATTATTTGTGATCAATAATTATAAATAATTATAAATGAGTTAAGACAACATTATGGTTTTTCTTGTCTTAATATATTGAATTATTGAATTTTGACAATGAATTAAAATTATATCTTAAAATTAACAATTTTATGTATATTTATATTGTAAAATTAATGTTATTGTTATGTTAACCTCACTGATATAATTAATAATTTATACAAGGAAGCAAAAATTGACACGTGTTTGGAAGTAAAACATGGTACAAAATGGGACGCTAAAGTGGTAGCGAAAATGGATGCAATATTGGACGCTAACATGGTGCTATTAAGGATGAAAATATGGCACTGGGATTTCATTTAAGAAGCAAAAGAAGACACTCCTTAGGAATAAAAATATGACGTTATTTAGGAAGCAAACCTTGACGTTGTTTAGGAATCAAAGTTGGATTCTATTCTGGAAGCACAAAAATAGACGCTATTTTGGACGTCATAAAGGATGCTATCTAGGAAGCAAAAAAAGACATTTTTTGAAACGCTTTAAGTTTTTTCCATGACACGTCCCATTTAGCGTCTAGTTTGACCACTCAATGTAAAAAAAAATTACACTAAAAAGGGACGCTAAATGGGATGCTAATTCCAAGATTTGTTGTAGTGTAGTCTTCTCGTAAGGTTAAACTTCAGGCGAGGGGCGATGAATTTCTGCAATAATGTCAAAAAATTTCATTAATATATTTATATTTTGATAAATATGAGTAATTCATTTAAAAAAACATTACGAATGTGTGTTTTTACCTGCCGTGGGCACATCAACATGTTCAACATTATATTGTACAGGCCCAACCTGTTCTGTGTTATCTGCATCTACATGCTCTGCAGTTGAATTGTGTAGAATTAGAATTAATGTTCATCATCTGCAATGGTCTATGAAAAACAGTAGCACATTAATAAATTCATTACCAGGATGAGAATCATGATCTTCGTTTGGTCGGTCATGTACATCCTCAACATGAACGGGCTCATTACTTTCCTGCACAAAAAGGAATAAATAATTTATGTTAATTTATTTATAAGGAATAAATTGTATGAGCATCAATAAATTATCATTAAACTATACAGTTTTTACATACCTGGGCACCAGATGTATCAGCAGAAGATCGTGCAGTATGCCCAGACAAGCTTCTCTAGTGTTCAACAATGACAGCAAAGCCCTGTTCGAAGCCAAGCTTCATGTAATCCGCACTAGGCAATTCTTTGAACTGGTCGGCCTTCATATTTGCATGATGTCATTAATTTTACATTTTTTTCCATAACAAAACAAAAATAATAATCTATATGATATTTTGATGCAGATTCAGGTTTTGCGATACTTACATATCAAGCCGCCAAGTTGGAGTAACCACCACGCCCAAGCTTGTGTTGGCCAATTTTTTCAATTCTTTCCTTGGTGGCCTTAGATGTGTCCGAGAGGCTAATTAAGTTTTTAAATACGTTAGTCGATGTACCGAAATTGATATAAAAACTAGTAATAATAAGGCTTACCACTACATTTTGGAATGTATTGCATACCTCCTTGTTCCAGCTAGTGGTATCTTTCCTGATTTTCTGAGGCCCTTCTCTCTTCCATCTTCCACCAGGGATTTTTACTCCATAGATGGAATCATTAGAGGGCGCTCATACCTAGGGTTCTTTTCTAGGTGAACCCTATATTGGTCTCGTACAATCTTCAGATGTTTTCCAACCTTCTGTAGGACCTTCGATGTATCGAAGGTATCTTTTCCGAACAGACTAACCAAGCGATTAGTCGGATCATCCTTTAAAGCTTTTGGCTGCTTGTTCCACATTATGCGGATGGTGGGCCTAAAGATCTCCAAGGCCAAATCATTCATATGTTTATAAAATATATCATTTCCCGCAAAACATTAATGCCATCATTAGTCAACATTAGACACAAATTATAAAAACTAAATTGAACAATCTATAATGACCTAGAATCCTCTCTATCTTTATTGGAACCAGTTCTTCATTCACCAAAAATGTATACACTATTGAACTGGTGCTAGTGACACGAGAAGATCCAGGAAATGCTTCCACATCTCTATCTAACCCTGCATCCACCCCTTCTTCTGCATCATTTGTTGTGGGTGGGGAAGCATTGGCTGCACCCTCTGCTGTCCTCGGGGGTGTCACAGAGCGTGTTGCCGACTGTTCAGTGGAAAATATGGGAGAATTATGTGGTGTATGTGGATTGGTTTGGTCATTGGGACCAACATTGCCTTGACCACCACTGATAATCTCCATAGCACGCTGTAAATTCAAACCATTGTATTGTAAGTTCAATAGCATATAAAATCAGATATTATAATTTTTTTATAAATGAATTTACATTATTATTCGAGAACTTACGTCCACTTGTTTGCGTTGTTGTAACAACAATTGAATCCTTTGTTCGATCCCTTTTGTTTATGGAACTACCAATGTCAGACGAATCAGTTCCTCATTTTTTTTCCCTAGTCTTTTGGAGCACCCTCAACGGGTTTGCAGACTCTCTAATTTCACTATTTCTCATCAACTAGAAGACCTCTTTCTGTAAATAGTTTTGAGACGTTGTTTCATAAACCGAATCCCCTCTCGGCGATTGAAATATATAAAAAATTGCTTAGTATTTGAAGCAATAGTGTGCACAAACAATTATATTAACAAAAATTGTCTATCATGATAGAGTCAAAGTATTACATCTAGGATTACCTGGCACCTAGACGAGGGTGTGGTCTAATCAACAAATGGAGACTTACCTTGATCAGCCACCTGCAAAAAAAGTAGAGAACATTATCACAATGAACACAATATGTAAAAAATAAAAAATACAGAACAAAAATAAACACTATGCTACATGTTTTATATGTGTACATTTTTGAAATATTTAGAATGTGGAATTACATTTAGGTTTATTGGTTTCCTCAAGGCTCCAGTCGTCTGATCAACAGCGAGGGACTTTCCCCGGTCAATCTGCAAAAAAGGTAGACAACATTACCATCATGAACGCAAACATAAAAACGAAAGAATACATAACAAAATAAACATTATGTGTCACGATATACATGTTTACAATTTTAAAGTATTTGAAATGGAGAATTACATTCATGTTTGGTTGTTGCCCCAATGCTGTAGACAGCTGATCAATAGCCAGTTGACTTCCTTGATTAACACTCTGCATGAAAAATAGATAAGATTATATAAACGAACCTAATATACTAATGAAAATACATAACAACATATCTGTATGTCCATCCTAAATTTAATATTGCATTGGCAATATCGATGTATACCTACTGCCTTGACTCGGGTCGACAAACATCTAAGGATATGGAGTTTCCCTTGAGAGAACCCTGCATCAAATATATACTAAATGTTACCTAAGGAAACATGAAAAGTATAAAATTACAATTATATGCTAACGAAAAGTCTTATAGATGTTAAAATAATTAATAAAAGGTTGGTTAAATTGTTTGTTGTACCACAACCATACTAACCGTGTTTGTATCTACACGATTCAAATTGTAATTAATAAGCAGTTCTTCTCTAGTATCTATTTATTTAATTGCACATACAAAGACATGGTTTCCTTCTCACAACTCGAATATGCAGTTGGGTTGCTTTAGCATAGACCCCGGTTGTGTACTGTTTATAAACCCCGCAATATTACCAGTTGTTTTTGGCCTTCCTTCCATGTACAATGTTGCTCCTTTATTTTGAGCTTTGTCTTTCAGTTGTATATAATTCACTGACAACCCATATCTATGCATAATTCGTGTATATTGGACCAGGCGCATCCAATCACTGTAGTTGTAACAGGGTCCAACATACTCCATCAATTCTGTACATCTACCGTACCAACATTTATGTCATCCATGCAAAACAACCCCAATCCATGCAATGACAACGGTGCAATTCTATATATCCTCTCATTCACACAAAAATAAGTGTTTACTTGAGGAAGATACCTAGGCACCCATTTTTTCACTAGGTGTTGGTACCTTAAGGGCACGTCAATGTCTCCCATTGCCTCATCATCATAGGAACATGACCCCCCTCCTTTGAGAAAAAAATTCATGCGTTTGTTGAATTTTCTTCTGATCTTCTGACATCTAGTTGATCTAGCCCTTGTAGACCTACTGGATGTCTCAATTTCCTCGAGCCTTCCCAAAATCCCTTCACTGGAGGAAGATAGGTATGAAAAAGACCTGTTTGGTTTTACCTGCACCATGGCTGGAAAAAAAATTGGCATAAGCATAGCAAAAAAACTTGGAAAGACTTATAAGCAAAAAACTTGTTAAAGAAAAATCTTGTCAAGAATGAGTTTGGTTAATAGGTGTGGGCATTTGGTAGCCCTAAAAATTCTAATGTATGCCCCTCTTTTAGTTACATACAAGCCTCCATTCTCACTTATTGCTTGCATTTCATTTTCCTAACATGAATTGGGTAGGCTTCATAAGCTTCATATGTATGCTTGTGGCTATTGTACTTTGGCCTTTCAACGTTGTCAAGCTTGAGACGAACTGTTATGCATATGCATCAAATATAACACTACAATTTATGCCAATATATGTCTGTACAGGGCTTGGAGGTTCTCCTTTAATGGACTATCTCCTTGAAAGAACATATCTTCGCATTCATCTACATTTACTTCGGATAGAAGTGATACAGAGTTGGTATGTTGGTCACTTCCATCAAAAAGCATCTTTGACATGAGTTCATTTTTCAAGGAATCTTGGTTAATCTACTTTTCCAAACTTCTTGGTCACTTTTCCACTCTACATTGGCACGATTATTCATTTTCCTGGCCACTCCTCTCTCCTTACTCTACACTCGTTGTTGTTGTAACCCTTCCTTATGTATGCCCCTCTTTTAGTTACATACAAGTCTCCATTCTCACTTATTGCTTGCATTGCATTTTCCTAACATGTATTGGGTAGGCTCACAAAATATCATGTTAGACATGGGCACTATGATATGCTCACAAATATTTATATAATGTATTATAAATGTGTGTTCCTAAAGGATTTGGAAATATACATGGATGGGCACTATGCTTGGTCACCAATGCTTTCACGTCTCTGGAAATATGTTTGAAACATACATCACATATAGCAAGTATGATGACATGTAGAATGTTGGAGCGATTATGGTGGTTGTGTATTTGGATATGCAGGTGTTCTTATTACTAGCCTAACCCCTTTTCAACAATAATATTTTCATATTTAATCAAGTGTGTTTCTATATACAATATAGAAACATATATAAAATATATAGAATAATCCTTGATCGATAAAAATATTACAATGAGCCTCGTGACTCAGACTCAAACTCGACTGAGTCAACCGAGTTGACCCCCAACCAAGCTATCTCAGCCTTTGAAACAATTCAAGTGACAAGTTTGGTACCGAACCAAGCAAGCCAGTGTATGACTCAACTGGATCGGTGACAAAATGGTCAATTCATCCCAATCCGTACTAACTCGACCAAGTGAATGTGAGACTGCACAAGTCACACACATGACACTTAAATTCAAAAAAAAAAAATCTAGAAATATAAACATCGAGGCTCTAAACCTACTTCATTGTCGAGTCAATTAGCTTTGTAGGATTCCTATACAATGATAACACTATTTGGAGTAAAACACAACTTTCTTTGTAGGCCCTAGATGCCACCCAAGTGCAAAATCATCAATCTATAAAGCAGCCCCCAAATACAAAAACGTTCTTCACAAAATAGGGCATGAACCATATGAACAACCTTCCAAGTGGACCAGCTCAATGAGTAACCTCCAAGCATGCAATATCTCTCATGAAATGGTGTATAAAAGAGTGTAAGCATGCTTCAAATGATGAATTTCTCCTTTGGTAGGGCTGAAAACTACCCTTATGCATGTGTCTCCAAGGGTGAATGTTCCTCAAATAATGAGAGAAGGCCTTCCTCTAACAATAAACCAGTACACCAAGGTGAATTGGCCCTCTTTAAGGCTTTCATTTTATACACAGGGGCCCTTAATGCAGAACAAATTTGGTATTTTAGGGCCAACTGGGGTTGTTACTTCTCTTGTGCATAGGTCCAGAGATTTTTAGGGTTGTTTTGTGACCTACGGCTGCAAGGAAAGCCACCAAATACTGTTATTTGCTATTGTGTTCAGATTTGTCCCTTTGATGCTCATACTTGATTCTAGAGTTGTTTATGCCCATAGGACTACCAAACATTGCTCCTAGTGTGCTCATAACTGAAAATGAAAGGGCTCACTACTATTACATTCCATAAACTGTCCAAATTTCAAAACCAACTCAGAACTGCCTAGATTTGATTTCAAGATTACAATCATGACAACTTCACCCCTGGAGAGTGTGATTAGAATCACCAGTGGACACCCATACAAAATGGAGGGTAACACTAAGGACCTTTTCTAATTTTGTGCTAGTTTTAATGCGTTTTTTACATGTTTGCAAATTTTTAACTGTACACAAATTTTTTTATTTGAATGCCAATATTTTGTACCTACTGGTATGTTTTGATCTATCTTAAACCTCGTATTTTGTAGTTTGCAGCAGGATTTTGTGGTAGGTATTTTATTCATTGTGGTCAAGGCATGAAGCTTTTGGTTGATTAGGGATTTTAATTATTCAAAACAAGTTCATTTCTAAAAGTGACATTTGATTCCCTACCAAAGATATATCTTTTAATAATGTTGGGTTTAGCCAGCTCATACCTAGTGTTTCCCTGCTCTTGGGGGCTTTGGAGTGGGTATGAAACATTCCTAAATGTATAGGTATGGAGGTGGGTACATGGAAATGTTTAGGAAGATTTTGGGGCAGGTTTGACCTGTTCTGAGTTGGCATTTTGTGGTTTAGGTAGCTCTTTCAATCATCCGACATGTCATCTCTGTATATATTTTCCATGTCAGTGCAATGATTCTTCCCAATGTTTGACAGTTTCCTCGTGATTTCCATTACATGATTTCCATCTATAAACTACTATTGTGGTTTCATCATTGCTCCCATTCAAGAACAAAAAAGTAGACATAACTTCTCTCCCTACATTAAGTCCATGTGCACATAATGACTAGCTTTGGTACTTCCTAACTTTTCAGTATTCCTTTTGACAACAAAAGTGAAACATGAAACAATATCCTTACTTCCAGCATCTTGGACAGCTGATGGCTTTGATCGAACTGTATAAGTACTTTGTTCCCAAAGTAAATATTTTGAGACCTACGAACGAAGGGGAGCGAGATGAATGGTTGAAGGAATCCAATGGAGGATGAATTGATGCCCTGTTCTGCCTACCCAAAGGTCCTTTTATAATGAAGATTATCCCCAACTGATCATTGATTTGTAGTCTTCTATTGTTCACCCATACTGCTCTAAGAAACAAATTTTTATGCCGATCTAGTATGTATATTCATGATGATGCTTGTTTTCCCATATTAATTTTCATCCGTAAGGAAATGCTAACTTGTTTTCCCATACTAATTTTCAACCCTAAGGCAACCCTAAGGAAATCCCATAGTAGAAAGAACCAAAAAATACTATTCCACACAAATCAAAAGGCTCTTAAATTAACTATATCATGCCTTCCTCAATGATTTGATGAAACCAAGGGGATAGAAAAAGGGAAAGGAAACATCAAATATCACTCACACCAGGGAATAATTCTAAAGCTAACCAACTATCTAAACCACAAAGGTCATCTTATCATGTTAATTGTAAGAGGGGAAAAACAAAATCAGACACGGTGAAAATTGACATAAAATGTTCAAATAAAAAATGGAGGACATCAAAATACCTAATACTTGCTTCAAGACCCAAAGCATAAACCATAAGATTCATGATTGTCCATTAATGGCCAAGTATTACCTAACCCAATTTCCAGTGAACCAAGTACCTCATGGTCAAATCATGATATTGGTCCAAGTTTATTATAAATTCCAAGAAGCAACCGATAGAGCAACCAAACATCCACTCTACAGGATCGCCAAGAACTAACATCATTCAAGTGAAGAATGTATGCAGACTGCTACAGACATTATATATCTACTCATTTGATTTCCTACAAAGTGTTGTAGCTTACTTAGTGCTCCTCTCTGTTTATCATTTATGTTCAAATTCATGGTGAAATCAACAAATCCAGGAAAATCTTCTAGTACATCGCCTTTACAGTAATGGACAAATAACGATGTTGAGTTCTTGGAGATCTTATAGAGTGGATGTTTTAACCTCTTCGGTGCTACTCTGTAGTGCATAACCCAGCACTTCAGAGGAATATTTCACAGTGGTAACCTACAACAATCATATATATATATATATAATCCATGGTGGTGAAGAGCGGAAATTTCCAGATCTGCTACTACGCATATTTAGGAATGAAAAGAATGTTTTAAATACATTTATATCAGTCTGTAATATTTTTTGATTTATTCCTTTTAGCTTGTCATGAGGATTCTTGTTTTCCCATATTAATTTTCAACCCTAAGGCAATGCTAACTTGTTTTCCCATACTAATTTTCAACCCTAAGGCAATCCCATAGTAGAAAGAACCAAAAAAGACTATTCCGCACAAATCAAAAGGCTCTTAAATTAACTATATCATGCCTTCCTCAATGATTTGGTGAAACCAAGGGGATGGAAAAAGGGCAAGGAAACATCAAATATCACTCACACCAGGGAATAATTATAAAGCTAATGTACAAAGTACCTTATGTCTCCTACCTCGTCCCTTTGATGTCTACATCTTGCTGCTCTCACCTTGCACCAAGCGAATGTACAAAGCACACTCGCCAACATCTCTTCAAACTACAGCAGAATGGAGGGACACCATACAAGAGCATGTTGCACCTCCACATATCATTTTCGACTCCCTCTTCACACCTTGATCATTGTCAAAATAGTTGTTACAAGATACCACTAATGTATTATTAACAAGTAATGTAATATCGACCCTTGTGTACACTACAATTTTATCTTTCTAATCAAATTTTTTTTGACTTTATAACTATATAGTAGTTTATGAATTTTTTAATAAATATTTTAATCTTTAATAATAAAATATTTATATATGTAATATTGCGTAAAATGGTAATTAATTTTAGATTTTTCTTCTTTAAATTTAAACTTAAATTTAAATTTAATTTCAAGTTTTTGAAAATTTGAAAGTCATATTTTCATAATATACTAATTTTCTATGTCTGGTAACAATAATTAATGTGATTTGGTGTCCCACTAAGTAGACATACGATCTATAGCAAAAAGAGTAGGAAAATAGAGCAAGTTCAAACCTAGAAGCAGTTACTTTAGGGGCCATGAGTGCCACTAGGGGGAGTGTTGTTTCATTTTAGGTTAGCTTTGACAAGTCTCGGGTTGGGTGAAGGTGCAAAGGTAATGAGATCTTAAGTGGTAGTTGATTGATTAATCACAAGGTTACAAGAATGAGTGTACGATCTGAATTGACTAAATAGTTCGATACGAGTGTTCCAGTCATCCCAGAATTAGGAATCAGGGATTCAAAACCCTAACCCTAAATAACCCTAATTATCCTACATTATCCTACGTAAACAACTTTATATTAGTCAAAACGAGGTGGAAGAATTCGAGAATCTGATTTGGGTGTGGTTAATCCTAGGGCCGAATCCGGTAATTGTGCTTAATTATGATTGTCAAGGGGACTAGACCAACACGAATGTGGAGGTCAATATGTTAATGGGTGGGAATAGAAAGAGAAAATGAGTAGGCATGTATGTCATGAATCCTTATAAAATAATCATAGGAAAAAATGATTTTAGTGACCATTAAATCTTCCTTAGGGTTATATATATATATATATATAATATTTTATGTATAATACTTGATTTAATTTAATTTAAATATTCATGTTCAATAAAGATCAAATTGATGCATGGAATTGTAAAATGAATACAATAGAAAAAGATGACAAGGGGAAGGCAAAAATACATCCCCAAGGAATGCCTAAAAGAAAGAAAGAAAAACCTAACAGAATGAAAGTGTTAAAGCACTAGAAAGCACCAATCCATTGAGATGGGGAGTAATGAAGAAGCTCAAAGAAGGAGGTTCCTTGGTTGAGACTTGTTTCTTTGGAGAACCTGTATTTTCGAGAGCATAGTTTCCTTGCTTAGCCTATCCTTGCATTTTTCATTATCTGACCTCCTTTCTAAGAAAAAAAATAGGAAGAAGCTTAGGGTTACATGGATGAATTCATTGAGTCTCTTTGCGAGGAAAAAAATAGGAAGCGGTTAGGGATTACACAGAGATGCTTCGAATCTATTTCATAAGCAAGAACAACACAAAGGATGTTAGGGTTTACGTGGACATATTCTTGAGGTCTCTTTCTTAGGAAAGAGAAACATAAGAGGTTAGGTTTTCATGGATAGTGCTTTAAGTATTGGAGTTCATACATTGATTGTCTAGTTCATTGTAGCGGGCTCCACAACCCATCTACAACTTGGACATTGGGTTGTTTCAATATGTTCCATGAGGATTGGGGCGGGTTATGTGGATTTCCCCCTTTTCCATGGTTTTGAGGATGGAGGATGATGGTAATCACTAGATGGAATATCAATTGGTAACCCCAAGGGACTGAATGGGATTTGATCTTGAGGCCTATATGAGCTTTCACATGAGCGTCTACCAATTGACAACCCTTGGGGTTAGAAACCATAAAACTATCGTGGTATCAATTAAGGAGGATCCTTGGGATTATCAACCATAAAACTATCATGGTATCTAAAAAATTGAAGGTACCAATATTAACCTTAGGATTCCAATCTCCAATATTTTTGCACCCATAACCTCACAAAAACTCCGTGAAAACAAAGAGTTTGGAATTTGTAGGTTACTAGAAATGTGAAAAAATTGGAGTTACCAATAAGAGTGATGGTATATCAATTGATATTAGTGATCAAGTAATGAGCAAGTATTGGATGCATATGCCATCAAATATGTGGTATAAACCTCAATACATCCCTAAACTAAGATCTATGGGTATATTTTTATTATTATTATTTCCCATTGATAGTTATTTCCATTCATTTATCAAATTACGCGTGGATTATGGTGTGTTTTATTTCGTGAAATGATATTTCTATAGTAGGGGTTCTTTACTATTTATAGGCTATTGAAGCAATTCAAAGGTGACACTATTTTCTATCATCACCATTAATGACTTGGTTATAGGCATTATCTAGGTTCTCCTTGTTAGGTACCACAACTACCTTCTCTTATCCCCTACTTTTGAAGGGTTGAAGGTATAAAAAAGGTACTGGATCACCGAATGGAAAAATATAGTATCCCAAACTGATATTCTATTGTTTTGATAGTATGTTTGTAGGTTTGGTGCTTTAGTTATGCTAGATTGACAAAACAAAAGTTGCATTGACTCTAAAATATCCACTTTCAATTCACTAACTCTAAAATATCTAATAAGTGTTGGCTAATAACGGTGATGATTCGTGGTATTTTGTTTCATTAGGTTGCAACATGGCAAAGTTGTGAAACATAATACCACGAATCTTCATCGTTTCTTGGTTGAACACTTGTTATCTTTTGTGAGATATAGTTCATGTGGACAGAGTTCTTAAACTCTGTCCTCATGGACAGTTTTGTTTGATGATGATATGTACAGGTATGTAGAAAAAAATTTAATATTTTGAAAAAATAGTTATTGTAAGTGGTTTACTTCATTCAATCACTTAATGAAAATATATTGTATAGTCCAAGCTCTCATGGTGTTTAGAGCTTGGGAATTACTGGGTTAGGTTCAAGTTGCTTTCTAATATAAGGTTTCTATAATAAAACACCTGAAAGAAGAAATCCATAACATTTGGTAGAATTCTGGAAAACCCCTATTGTTGCTACAATTTGGAAAATACTAGGTTAGGTTCGAGTTTCTTTCTAACCTAGGTCTTTTATAATGATCTTGAATGATCTAGGGGTTAGGTTCGAGTTTCTTGCTTATAACAAAATATGGCTCGAAAATCCTGCTCGGGGCAGCGACTGATTTTCATCCTTCTCCACCGAGCTGAGCATACATGTGAGCAGAAAAACTCTATCTATCGTGGCTATGGGGGAACTCGAATCCTTCTCTAAACCTCCCTTAAGCATCTCATTTCAGTGGGGTTGGATTAATATCTTATTTGGGAACTGGTTGCTGAGATAACTCACATAAAAACAACCAAACCAGTTTGAATGTGAACCAAAATGTGGTGGGTTCATCCACTAATTGTAACGCTCAGACTAGCCAGACTTCAGAATCCATATCAGCCAATATGGGTCAAATGCGGGTCAAATGAAATTGTCAAATCCAACTCTATTTTTACCCCTATTAACTCTATTTTGGGTGGAATGAAAACAATTAGGAGAGTCAAAATTTGGGTGCTGAACAATGAGGGCAACCTGCTCTAATAGCCTCTGCCTTTCCTCTATTGGCTAAGAAACCCTGGAGATTTGCAGAACTAGCTTAAAATTTTTAAAATAGACATGAAATAGGGCACGGTACTCACAATTTTGGAATGCATTGTCTCGACTGATAATTGGCCTCCTTGTCAGCTACAAAACCACAATCCACTCTTCTTAGTCTTTGTGGGTCCAAATCGTTGTCCCCACTGTCCAAATCGTTGCTCCCACTAATATTATTCTCCAACCAAGATGCTCAAAACATCACTGATCACTGAACGACAAGAACCCGACGAGATGCACAAAGGAAGAAGCTTTCTCGTGATCACTTAACGACAAGCACCCAATGAGATGCATAGAGGAAGAAGCTTCCTCGTGAAGCTAAAATGAACATAGCGTGACTGTTAGTTTTTTTTTATTGTTTTATGTTTTTGTTTTTTTATTTATATATATGTATTTAAAATAATTGTTTTATAATTATTTATATATATTGTTTTATTTTTTATTTTATTTATTTATTTATGCTTTATTTTATTTATTTATATATATATACTATGTTTTATTTTTTTTATTTATATATACTATGATGAGGATGAGGATGTCATCCTTAGTGACATCCCCATCCTCAGCGACATCCTCATCCTCATCCTCATCAACAGCGACATCCTCATCCTCAATGACATCTTCATCCTCATCATGATCAACAGCGACATCCTCATCCTCATCCTATGTGTGCAATGAATCTATGATGATGAGGATGAGGATTTCGCTATTGATCATGATGTCGATGATGATCATGATGTTATCCATGATGCCGATCATTATGATGATGATGATGATGATGATGAAGATGAGGATTCTGATGATGAGGATGAAGATGATGATGATGATGATGAAGATGACGACAATGATGATGATGAAGATGATGATGTTGACGATGATGATGATGATGATGATGATGATGATGATGGTGGTGGTGGTGATGACTATCTTGATATCATATGAAATGATGAAAATGCTAACGATGTTGATGATGATGACACTGATGATGTTGTCGATGGCAATGATGATGTTGTTGATGATGACGACGATGATGATGATGATGAGGGATGATCATGATGTTGATGGATGATGATGTTGCTGATGTTGATAATGTTGATGATGATGATGATGTTGATGATGATGAAGATGATCATGATGATGATGATGAATATGATCATGAAGATGATGATGATGATGATGAAGATGATGATGATGATGATGATGATGATGATGATGATGTTCATGATGATGATGAGGATGGTGAGGATAATGACGATGATGAACCACATGATGATGATGATGATGATGATGTTAGTAACTCTTTTTAAAACGAAATAAGATAAAAGAATAGGTCTAATTAAATATTTACCTTTCATTATATTTCATCGTTGACATTGACGACGATGATGATGAAGACAATGACGATGATACAGATGATGATGATGATGATGATGACAGTGTGTGATGAAGATGATGATGTGTGATGATGATGATGATGATGTGTGATGATGATGATGATGATGATGAAGATGATGAAGATGATGATGATGAAGACGATGATGAATATAATGATGTTGATGATGATGATATGAGGATGGTGAGGATGATGATGATGATGATAATTATGATTTTGATGACGACGATGACAATGATGATGATGATGACAATGAGCATGAGTATGATGATTTTGAAAGCATGCATGGCTTGGCAATTTTATTTTTAAATAAATTTCAAAATTAAAAAGGGCCCAATTCTCTTATAATCATTATAATATTATTTCTGCCCTTTTTGAGCTTGGTAACAAAATATGATAGACCAATATGGTAACATTGTCGTCATCATTGTCATCACCATCATAAAAAAAGAGTAAAAAATTCCTAATAAAAGAAAGAAGAGAACAATTATTTATTATCACATACACTTTTACTAAGAACCTTGACATATATCTTATTTAATAGCTATAAGGCACAAATATGCTATTGAGGAGACTCAAGATTTGGTGGGTGGAAAGACAACAATTAGGAGAGTCAAACTTTGGTGGGTGGAATGACAACATTTAAATGACTTAAGAAGCCATTGTTGTGGCAATTTAACAAAGTCTAAATATCTAAA
>LPNX010320091.1:50583-209264 GCA_001517045.1 Pseudotsuga menziesii
ATTAGTGTTCTAAAACACTAATCTTCACACTATGATGATGATGACAACGATGATGAAGATGATGATGATGATGATGATGATGATGATGACGACGACGACGAGGATGATGTTGATAATTATGACTTTGATGACGACGATGACAATGATGATGATGATGACAATGATCATGAGGATAACGATGTCATCTTCATCGATTATGATGAAGATGATGTTGTTGGTGATGATTATGTTAATGATGATGATGATGATGATGATGATGTCTGTAACTCCTTTTAAAAAGAAATGATGATGATGATGATGATGTTAATGATGATGATGGCGATGAAGATGAAGACGATGATGATGATGATGATGATGATGATGATGATGATGATGATGATGATGGAGATGAAGGTGATGATGATGATGATGATGATGATGATGATGATGATGATGATGATGATGACGATGATAAAGATGATGATGACAACGATGATAACGACGATGATGAAGATGATGATGATAATTATGATTTTGATGACGACAATGATGATGATAATTATGATTTTGATGATGACGATGACAATGATAATGATGATGACAATGATCATGAGTGTAACGATGTCATCTTCATCAATTATGATGAAGATGATGATGTTGGTGATGATTATGTTGATGAGGATGATGATGATGATGATGGTCATGATGATGAAGACGACGATGATGACAACGATGATGATGAAGATGATGATGAGGGTGATTATGATGATGACAATTATGATGATGATGATGATGATGATGATGATTATATATGATGAAGATGATGATGATGATGGTGGTGGTGGTGGTGGTGATGAGGATGGTGAGGATGATGACGATGATGATCCACATGATGATGATGATGATGATGATGATTATGTCTATAACTCTTTTTAAAAAGAAATAAGATAAAAGAATAGGTCTAATTAAATATTTACCTTTCATTATATTTCATCGTTGATGATGATGATATGAAATAATTAATTTGATCTAGGTTTAATTTTAATGATGATGATGCCGATGAAGATGATGATGATGATGATGATGATGATGATGATGATGATGATGATGATGATGATGATGACGACGATGATGAATATGATGATGACGACGATGATGACGACAATGATGAAGATGATGATGATAATTATGATTTTGATGACAATGACGACGATGATGATAATTACAATTTTGATGATGACGATGACAATGATCATGAGGATAATGATGTCATCTTCATCGATTATGATGAATATGATGATGTTGGTGATGATTATGTTGATGAGGATGACGATGATGATGATGGTCATGATGATGAAGACGATAATGACGACGATGATGATGATGAAGATGATGATGAGGGTGATTATGATGATGACGATTATGATGATTATGATGATGATCATGATCATGATGATTATATATGATGAAGATGATGATGATGATGATGATGATGATGATGATGATGTTGATGATGGTGATGAGGATGGTGAGGATGATGACGAGGATGATCCACATGATGATGATGATGATGTCTGTAACTCTTTTTAAAAAGAAATAAGATAAAAGAATAGGTCTAATTAAATATTTACCTTTCATTATATTTCATCGTTGACGATGACGACGATGATGATGATGAAGATGATGATGATGCTACAAACGAAGATGACGATGATATGAAGTAATTAATTTGATCTAGGTTTAATTTTAATGATGATGATGGCAATGAAGATGATGATGATGATGATGATGACGATGATGAAGATGATGATGATGACGATGATGACGATGATGATGAAGATGATGATGATAATTATTATTTTGATGATGACAACGACGACGACGACGATGATGATGATGATAATTATGATTTTGATGACGACGATGGCAATGATAATGATGATGACAATGATCATGAGGATATTTACCTTTCATTAATTATATTTCATCATATTCTTCATCCATTTCATTGTCTTCTTCATCCAAGTCATCATCTGTATCATCAGATCCAGATTCAACATTGTAAGGGTTGGCCATATCATCATCGGTTATTCTCATTGTGTCATCATTGGTATAAATTTCATCGACATTGTTTGCTACATCATCGGATTTAACTGTTTCTTGGAGTACATCTTATGTTGGATCATCATCATCACCTAACTCATGTTGATCATGCTCTGCATCATCATATCCTTCTTCTAGAGAACCCTCTTCATTAGCATCATCTAGGTTATACTTTACCATCCTTTCCCTTAGATCGTGTCTCACAACAAATGACCAGCCCGCTTTACCTGGAACCTCTGAGTAAAATACATGTTCACATTGGATTGGAAGAACACAGGGCTCTGTTCTTGTCTCAAACAACCTTGTGTTTACCATGGTAAATTCATTATCATGTTCAATAATAGTTCTATCGGGATCACGTTGATTCAATCGTAACCTGCACCATTTGACAATGAATAGAACTACCTTGAAGGATTTAAAGTCACACTGTATAATATCTTCCAAATACCCATAGTAACAATTTTCTGAGACTTCTGGATGTCTGTTAGTTCTAGATGAAACATTGGTAACCTCAAAGACAGTAGATATCCCAGAATCTGATGTTTTCTTTGTTTCATCCAATTTTTTGATCCGATATCTACCTCCATTGCAGACCATAGCCTTATGGTGTTTTACTTGCAATAAGCAATACACGAAAAGATTACACAACCATTCAGTCCTTATGTAGCAATACATGGAAAAGAAGAACATGTACGTTAAAATGTAATTTGCAAAATAAAATATTTAGAGGGATTGATCAATTATATGCTTGCCATTTTATCTTTTACACCATATCCCAAATTAATTTCCCTTTCTGTTAGATTTCTATCTCCATTGCGTTGTGTGGATTTTACCAATGAAGCCACACCTTCCCATGATATTCCATGCCCCAATTGTTCACATCATTTAATCCATAGCTTCATCCAGTCAAGATTGTTTATGATGTATAAATGAATTGCATCCCATTCTCGACCAACTGTTTAATGACAATAACCATTAAAATGAAAAAAAGGTGTAAATCTCCTCAACAAAGTATATGCTCTTAATTGAAGCAATTATAACTAGAAAATACAATTAGAATATGAACGATATAATAAACAACTACTAGATAATAATTATCTTTCAACTTCCTCAATCTACCTTTCCCCTTCAGTTGCCCCCCTTCAAATTTGTTATTGGAGTCTGGATCACAAATGCGACGTAAATTGAGCTTTGATGCTAAAATAGGAATATATTCACTAACATACAACATGTTTTGATATACCGTATATCCTTCCATCATAAAACCCTCATCATGTGCTCATTGTATCACCAAACACTTCATAAATTTCAAGTGCCTCTCAACCATCCACATGGACCTTGAGTGGACAGGTCCACACAACTCAGTCTCCTCAACTTGGTGTATGAGGTAGTGTTCCTGTGCATTGAAAAATGCTGATGGTATATGCTTCTGCATTTCACACATGAGAGGAGGAATTTCTCTCCTCCAATACTTTATATCTTCTTTATGGATTTCTTTAGATGTCAACCATCTACAAGTGACGCAAACCAATAACGATATTTAACAAAAATAAACATTAAATAACAATATATGCTGAAATAGTGCACAAAAAAACAAATATAAATTATACGGAGAATTAAAGAAATACTAAGCACATGCAAGTAATCACTATTTACCTCATGTATTTACCAGGATTATATATAACTTGTTTGGCATTGTTGTCGAAGTTGTCCGAGAGAGAGAGAGAGGTAGAACATATTCTATCAATATACAAACCACGTCGTTTATTAAACAAAGAGTATACAAACAAGAAAAAAAATATACGTAGTAAAATGAAAAAAATAAATTATATGGACATAACAATAATAATTACCTTGATGAAGACATGCCAATCATGTGTTTTGACCCCCGCAAAATCACCTTTTTTTGTTATGATATTCTTCAAGTTCACACAAAATCCATTGGGAAATTTAATTTTTCGCATTACTTCTTTGACAACATTGCTTTGTTGCTCCATAAACATCCATGGAATTGAGTTTATATTAACTTATTCTCCGTTGGTGTGAAATTGGATGACGTCTTTCATTTCATGGTTTCTTTCTTGAATGTCTTTTCAAGCTTTCACAAGTTATCTTTCTCCCTCCTTAGCTCTAGTAGTCACCATAAGGTTTCAATAACATTCTTTCCAATATGCATTGTATCAAACAAATGAGCAATTTGTAGGTGTTCATAGTAGGGAAACCTGCTGAATTTAATAGGATAACTGTTCATTCCTCATGGAATCCCATTAATGCCTTCATGATCATGATGGACATCATGAATATTAGTTTATAAATAAATTACATCATAAATCAAATATGGCCACTACCGTAAACAACTCACAATAAAAATTAAAATACATAACAATGCATATACGATGATCCATACATACCATGATGACGATTTCTATTGTATTGCATCTTCCAAAGGTGAGGTGTCATTCTCCGTGGTTTTAATGTAGTCTCCTACTTCCCATTGAAAATATTTTTTTTCCAGTTGTTCTATACCTGTGATTCTTAGAGAGGAAATGCCTATGCTCATCAAACACCTCCTTTCTTAAGCTTTTTGAACGACGAGATTTTATCTTAGGACCACAAACTTGACATGCGAATTTACTCTTTGTCTAAAGACCTACAATATTTAGATATGGATTATCTATGTCAAATATATTAATATATAAACTATTCTAACTACTCCATATAATTAAATGCAATTAAAGTGGAACTTAAAATTACAAGCCACAAAATGAAGTTAACCCAGGGGCATCATGTATTGTCCATACAACCATTGCATGGAATTGAAATTGCATTTTTCGTATTGGTCTAGATACGTCATACATAGTGATTCCATTCCATAACTTCAGTAGCTCATCTATAAGAGTTTCGATATATACATTCATATCTTTGACTTCGAACTTACTTGATTGATTTGAAGTACATATAAAATATATCATTATGAGAACCATTAAGATATATAAACCATGCACAAGAGTAAAATAATATATATATATATATATATATGAAATTAGGAAACATAATACGACAAATGAGATGCCACAAGTACATTATAAATAAAATAGTTGTAGACAAAAAACCTGGAATAATCATTGACAGCATTATGTGCTCCCTCTTTATTGACAACCATGGAGGAATATTATTGTTGATAACAAAAATAGGCCACGCCGTGTAAATGGATTTCATCTGTGCAAATGGATTAACACCATCTGCTGCCAAAGAAATCCTAAGATTGCGTGGTTCTTCTTTAAAGTGAGGCCACTTTTCCTCCATATCTCTAAAATCATAACCATCTGCAGGCAATCAGATAACATCATCTTGACTTATTTTCTTGGCATGGTAATCCATAAATTACGCTATGTTTTCGCACCTGAACAGTTTTTGTAAACATGGAATGATGGGAATAACACGAAGAACCTTCTCAGGCACCTTTTTTGTTACTTTATCTGTACGATATCTACTTACATGACATTCCGGACATTCTGTTGCAAATTCATACTGATTATAATATATAACATGGTCATCGAGGCATGCATGAATTGCTTCATAATGCATTCCAATCTCTTTCATGATGGAAGATAAATCTCGATATGTGTGAGGTAAAATATTTGGTGGTGGTAACAAAAATTCAGCTATCAAGATACAAAAAAATTAAAAAAAATAGTTAATGTAATAAATCAATAATATTAACGAAACATGCTTCATCCATATGATGATCAATAATGAGTTAACAATACAGTTATTAGAGGAATACAGATAAACTTTATCACGATCCTATGTATGTGATGGATTATTTTACATACCTTAGCATCCGTGTGATTGAAATGTTTGAAAGACCATTCATAACCTTCAAGTTCATTATCAAGAATACAACAGAGAAAAGATTTGTTTTGGAGCCTTCATAAAGGGGTTCATATGCCTTATCGAGAAGAGGTATATTGTGAACATCATCAAAGTCATCATCATTTTCATTATCAACGTCATCGTCATCATCCATTCTAACATTAAATGAATCATGGATCAATGTATTTGTACCATCATCTTTAATTACATTATCGGTATGATCATCTTGTTCAATATGATCATTCACTTGTTCTCCATTAAACATACATGCTCCATGATCATGATCCTGAACTTGTTCTGAAAGCACTTCCTCTGGACAATATGATGTAGGGTGTATTTCCTTTAATATATATACATGGAAACATCAATAGATATACATTAATATATGAAAAATAAAAATAATACATACAATTACCAAAACAAAGAATATAATAAACTTTATAATGCTAAACCTACAAATGGACGATATTCATTCCTACCCTCAAAGTGTCCATGTTCCCTGCAATGTTTTGTGGTTGTTGAGATCAATATTATTCCCCTCTTAAATCACCTGCATTGAGTACACGGACAATAACATTTGCCTTCGCCCTTTTGTTTCACTGCATCCCATAGTCTGGCAAGCAATTGTCAGTTGTCTTTGTTTGCATCTAGAATATTTCTTTTCGACATTTTGTCACAAACTTCATGAATGAATATAACCAGTTGTTTAAAAAAATCAAGTTCCACGCATCAAAATTTTGTCAAACGGAGAGAATTCAAAGAATAAAAAATTCCTGGCAAACTGTCTCTCGAAGAAAAAAAAATTCCCACAACCACCCATTGAAGAATAAAACAATTCCTGAAAACGTCCGTTGAGGAACAAATAATTTTCGCAAATCGTTCATCGAGGAACAAATAATTTCGCAAATCGTCCGTCGATTCTACAACAAACATGTCGAAACGTTAAAAAAATTATATTTATCATGGCCCGGTGTTGGATATTCGACACCTTGAACATAGTTACCATTGAAAATATGGGACCAAAAATTTCAAATATTTCAAACCTTACATTTTTTTTTAAAAACCTATACATACCGTTGGATATCCGACACTCATGGGTCAAAAAACCGACACTCTCGGGTCGGATATGCGACACTTTTGGGTCGACATACCGTCAGATATTCGACACTATACCATCGGATATTCGACACTCCACCTATCGGATCTTCGACACTCTGGCGAGTCTAATATCCGATGCCTGATGTGTCGGATATTCGACGACGCTATTAAACTTTCCTGATCATCATTCTTTTCAATGATTGTTGTCTGACACATCCGTACAAAATGTTGGATGACATCGGATTTCGGGTTCAAATCTTGGTATGACTTCCTCCCGACACTCTCTTCCAGAGTCCGTAACAAGTAGATGGACTTATGAAAAGAGAGAACACTCAACCATTTCCTCTATGCAAAGCATGGCATCCCATGCTATCTCAATGCACTGCTATATAGTTTTTCCCAGGTCGTATTCCCTCCCAGTCAAATCTCAAATCAATCCATAAATTTCTATATAGTTTCGGTTGGATTCTGTCGAAATGAGGCCATAGAAAACCTATCGTGAATGGTTGAAATCATCGCACATTTATGCTACATGGTTAACAAACCGTCCATATAATTAATTGCAATATATGTCTACATCAACGGGTTGATAAATAAAATATGCACATTAATGAGTCCAGTAAGTGCTTAATCGTGTTGAGAATGTTCCATCTATCGACAAAATACGTTACAACAAATTTGTTCAAATAGATTCCAATTTGTTCCATTATATTTCAAGAATCTCTCATGTCTATAGAATAAAACATGTTTCCCGCTAGAAGTGAGTACCTTAAATATTCTTGTTATTGATTCCCCATAGAATGTTCAAATACTTTGATTTGTTCCGTTGTATTTCAAGCATTTTCCAGACCATTAGAACCAAAAGTGTCTTGATTTTTTTTTTATTTTAGGTTAGGATCCAAGCATGAACCTACATTTATAGCATACCCATAAATATTTTGAGTGTTGATTCCCCATGTATTCCCTTAAATATTATTGTCATTGATTCCCCATGGAATGTTCAAATAGACTCGAATCTATTCCATTGTATTTCGAGCATTTGCTAGGCCATTAGAATCAAGCATTTTTTTATTTTATGTTGAGAGTTAATCATAAACCGTTTCTAGCATACCAACAAATATTTTTATTTTTAAATTTACAAGATATTTATAATGAACTTGGTAATTTTACAAGATGTTTAGAGTGAAACTTGTGAAAATTCAATCATGGATTAAATAAAAAAGGCACATCACCTAGACAAATGCTACACACCACATTTTATAATCATTATGGTACACGTAATTTCAAATTTCAATATTACTTCATATAATTCAATAATTAAAATGATTTCACATAATTCAATAAAATAATTCCTTCAAAATCACATTGTTGTTTCAAATTTCCAAGTTGTGTCATAAAAATAGATAATTTAAAAGGTTTACTCTAAAATCACGTTGCAATAATATGCAAATTTCAAAGTTATTTTCTGTAATACCATAAATTAAAAGTATTTCCTAACACATTTAATACTAAAACAAATACAAACCACATTTACTAAATGCAAAATTATGATATAAAATATAAAAATTATTTATAATTGTCAAGTTCTAAATAATTTATGATTTGAAAACTTGGATTATATATTTTTGGTGATTATATTATGATACACGCCAAAGTTTCCTATAACGTTGGCAATGTCAACGACGACATCCGCTCTTTTTATATGTATCAACATTGATAGGTTGACATCGAAAAGCACACCAGTGCTTACAATTTGTCAAAATCACCGTAGTTCTGCCACTCCTCATTCAATTTAATGTAAACATCACATCATGCATAAAAAAACAATGACAAAGTAATTAGTTCATGACCTTTTCATAGAAATTAGTTCAATGCCTATAAAATTCTCATCGTGACTCATGTATTATAGGAAGTTTTCTAGATGGGCATGTTGCTACGGTGATACCATTATGAGCATGAAAATATGGAACGATATATTAACTGCTTTATTGTGAATTATTTTTTAACTACCTTTGTTTTCTTCACTGCAGATTTTGGTGACATTGCGAGAGAAAATTATGGTTTTGATGTGGTTGGGCACTATGCAGGACCTCATGTGTTGAAATTGATAGTAAATGACTTTCCATTGAATCCTATCATATTTTCTTCGAGCGCAGCAGCATCAGAAAAAATGGACAATGATAATGTATAAATTTAATCTGCAAGCATAGCCCATCCATTCAGATGATGACCGAATGGATTTAAGAATTTTCATAATGCTCAACTATGCTACCATGTGGCATGATAAACAAGCTTGAGTGTGACTAGAAAAAAAATCTATTGATAAACGGTTATTTTAAGTATCCAAAATGTAGAACTGCAAAGACCATATTTTTGTAGTAATTTATCTTTGTATATAATGAGGGAAGCATGTAATCTAGGTGTCCATGTTAAAGGGAGGTATGTAATATAGTCTAAACCATGAATGATAAGGAGGCCACATTTTTAATTTAGCCATTGATTTGAGTACAAAACTAAGAAAAGGGAACACCATGCCCATGGATTTGGTTCCTATGGAAATGTTGTGTAGTTTATCTAAAGGGAAAACCATGCAAATCCCACTGCTGAATAGGATTGATTAACATCAATGGAAGAGGATTGATATATATCTAGGATTTGCATAGACTGTATTGTACATTTTAAGGTACACACCACCCACCAAAGTATGAAATAAAAATCTTGTTTTATATTGGATCTTGCTTAGTCTAAATTACAACTTCATCCAACAATATATTTGTTCCACTCGAGCCTCTATATTGACCATCATCTGTTGAAAGGATACTTTACATGGAACAAACCTCATAATAAATGGAATTACATAAAAAAAATAGCATTGCTTATTTAGTAGTTTCTATGAAATACACTGAATACAAGACTTGAGTCAATTTCACAGAACAAATAGTGTGTCAATTTCACAGTAATTGCACAGAACAAACAGTGTGTCAATTTCACAATCATAGAAAATGCAACAATTTTCTCATCCACTCTATTTGAAGTTGGTATTTTTCTATCCACTTTTGCTTTTGATTTGATATTTTCTACAAATCACTTTAGTTCAACCATCCTTGCCAAAGAAGAATCACCGTTCAAACAATGACTTAAAGGAACAAAGTAGAGTGTCTGAATTGTAAAATCCTTGAGAACATTCTAATTCTTTGAAAACAAGTATCTAATTGGGACAGGAAAAAGTGACTTCTAAATTTTGGCAGATGGATGCAAAGGAGAATCGTCTTCCAACATCCTATTATAGTATCATTTGGTCATGTCATTCCTCCCACTCCTTATCAAAGCACTTAAGAAATTATTGTATGCCAATGTAATGTGTTTCACGCTCAATTCCTTCATTTTATCAAATAGATTAACATCCTCCATTACAATATGCATCTTTCCATAGCTCTTGACCAGGTTTTTGAAGACATCATCATTCCACTGGACTCATTTGTTGGGCATTTCAGACACGAGGGGACTTGCAGCATTGAGTTTCTTCACTTGGCTGAGGATTTCAACGATGGTAAAGTATGTAAAGATAATTCCACTCGGAATTTGATCATATTATTTTTATGATATAAAAATATGATTATTTTAAATCATACCATTCACATTAACCCCGTCTTTAAACAGTTTTTCATCCAATTCTACCCAAAAAACCGACTGGAATCGCATTTTCGCTCTATTGTTTCCTTCTCTGGCAGCTTTTAATCAAACTCTACCCAGAAATCATATTTGTGTTGTAGCACTTCATCAATAAAGGATCTCTATCCAGGATTTGGCCCTCCCTCATTCAACCAAAACCTTAAAAATCTAAAAATCTAAAAAAAAAAGAGTAAATCTATTGAATTCTTGTATAGATAATAAAAATCGGGGTGTTTTCAATGCCCTGAAGCCATTGCTACTACCATAAAAATATGTTTACATTATCTGAATCAAGAACCCATATTTTTTTATGTTTAGATTTTTTTTAAATAGACGTGTCCTATGTTTAGGCTGATTAATCCACCCATCGTAGATTTACATCCAAGTTCTATGATTTTTAATATTGTTATTTGGGTATGGTTGATGGTCTTAACGACTGATTGGTTGTGTTGATTGTTTATCGGGATATCCTCAAAGCTATCCTACCTAAGCATGGCGAGGATTTTAACACTATGATTAAAGATCCGATTCAGGATCTTCCATAAGCAATATCTGCTTTCTTGGACCAACTGAATTTTAGAATCCTATGTATTAATTATCATAGCCAAGTTAAAGTGGAACGAGAAATTCATGAGAAAATCATCAATTCGACACTGATGGTACATGTTTCTATGGATGTGCAGAGTCAACTCGCTAACAAAGAGCATAAAATAATTGATTATGTTTGAATTCAGTTTTCTCATCCCATTTGAAAAAAAATAGGCTTGTTTTGCAGTTTCTACTTTACCTAATACTTTCGGCATTATGTCATGGTTTAATGTTAGGACTCCAAGTTTCATGGTATGTTCTAATCTAATGTTCCAATTCCTACTGGCCATGATTTGACAGAGATTAGCAACTGGTTTTGTAGGCTATATGGACTTACCTTTTTTTACTCTAGGTTTGAGGGTGCCCTTGGTCGCTTAAGCTGCTTCTTCTTCTTCTGCCATATAAGCAACACCTATTGTAGTTTCTAAGCTTAGGGTATCCTCTATCATATGTTCTTCGCCTATATCAACACTAATTACTGATGTCATAGAATGAAGGAATGTGGATCCACAAATGTGAGAGATCCTCCCTGTGGGAATAATCTTGTGAGGGACATTCACAATCCTTGTCGATAACATGTCAGACAATGGTGTTATGGCCAAATGCCTAGCATATTCGGAGATTGAATCCATTTCTAGGGCTCGACTAGATGATAAATTGCTGGAGGATTTGGATATTGAAGCCATTTCCAAGGATCGACTAGATGATAAAGAGCTGGACCAAAGGGGAAATTTTGTTAACAAACTGATCTATGTTACCCGCCAAATTAAATTTCTTCAGCTGCAGCTTGATCCAATGTGACAATGAAATGGATATCGATTGAGGACTGATTTGAGCTTATACCCACCAAAATAACTTACTTCAACAACAACTTGAGCCATTGTGATGACGAAATGGATATTGATTGACTTTAAACATTACCTCATTGAATAATAATAAAAATGACAACACAAAATAGGTGCATATCCAGTGGTGGTGGACTCTCTACCTTGTTTGGTGGATTTTCTAGTTTGAGAGATAACACAATATAGGCTAGACAATGTATTCCTTAAACTAATGAATTTTTCATGTACACTTTGAATTAGGATATATGGAATATTGAAGAAATCTTGTGTAAATGTATGGAATGATACAAGTAATGTCAAACCATATGGTGCAAATATTTTTCAATAAACTATATAAAACTCATTTTCAAATTAAATAAAAAAAGAATGCACATTTAGGTTAGAATTGGTCCCACTTAATTGCATCGAGAGGCGCTCTACATCCCAGTATGGGGGAGATCTTGTAAATTTGCGTAACGTTCCTCATATAAATGTCGGCTATAAATAATATTGTCGATTATGAGGGAGATTTTGTAACGTTATGTAGTGTTCCTCATGCATGTAACGTTCCTCATGTAAGTGTCGGCTATAAATATTATTGTTGATTATGAGGGAGATGTTGTAACTTTAGGTAACGTTCTGCATGCATGTAACGTTCCTCATGTCAATGTCCGCTATAAATATGAAAATAATAACTCATGCAAATAATGAAATAATATTTATACCCTTATTATAGAATTAAAAAAATACACAGTCAAATAAGTTTATATGGCCATGCGGAAGTTTAATCTCATCCAAAAAAAATGTTTTTCTTCAAAGAATCAATGCAGAAAAACAACCAAGTTTTCCTTCTTATGGGATGTTGTGAGAATGTCTTCCTTTAGTGTTTCAAATCCTGACATGAGCTGCTTCGTGTGCCCTCTATGCGTTAATTACACCCATCACGCTGTAGACTCCTAGCTTTCCCTTCCGCGTAGATATCCCATCAAGCTTCCATTGTAAATGTTGGGGAATTCATAAGAAGGAAAACAGATTTCTCATCGAAAATTTTACTGAAATCCACATAAAAACCTGGTTTTTAAGTAATAATTGAACTTTGACTTCATATTATAATAGTGCTCTGCATAACATCATTCGTATTTAAATCCTTTAATGTAATATGTGTGTGTGTGTGTGTGTGTGTGTGTGTGTGTGTGTGTGTACATCTACACCTAAGGTAACCGTTTTTAAATTAAAAAATACATTATGAAGCAAATAGATTTAAAGATTGTAGTTTTTAATTGGTGAGTAAAGTCATTGGAATTTATGCCGCAAAAGTCATTTTTTGTTTTTATTTATTTAATTCATGCTAGAATAAGTGTTTTCACATTTCTTGAATGATGAATAGTCTTAAAAAAATCTTGGATACGGGAAGGCTGATTTCGATTGATGGCTTCTACCACCAACTTTCCTTGAACGGTTGAGCTTTGGTACTTGACAAAATCTATGAGCGGGTATTCCTGCATCTATAGTTCTCATGCCAAAATCATTTTGTTTTCTCTTTTTAAGAACGTGATTTAATTCATTATCTTATACCATTTTCCCAAAATTCAATATACATGAGATCTGTGTGAAATGAAATGAAATCTGTGTGATTATGTGGTTTAAACATGAAGAATTTATTTGCATAATTCATAATAATTGTACTCCAAAACACAAATAGAATCTAGCAAGTTTTCACTCTTGAGAATGACTGGTAGGCTAATCCCTCTAATTCCTGAGTGGATTTGATCTTTCTAATAACAAAAATGAGAATGATTGGTAGCTGAATCCCTCTAATTCTTGAGTGGATTTGATCCCTCTAATGATAGTATCTCACATGTAATATAACCCATGGTAAATTGCACTCAAGGAGATTTGTTATATTTTTTTACCAAATTTCAATGAAAAATAAAGAAAATAAAAAATAAACTACTCCTAGAAAAAATTATAATTTTTCAAAAAAATATATTATTTCAAACACTAATCAATACCTTCATTTCCCAATATTGTTTTTCCATAAGCATTGTACCATCCATCCGTGAATCATAATGAAACAAAATTAAGATATGCTCAAATTCTGAATTCATTATTATACTTTAAAATTTCTAAAAATATTATAGTTGTTCTTTCAAAGTTTATTAAATTTTCTTAGTATGAATAAGGCTTACAACCTTATTTACTTTACAAGTAGTTGACTTCAAATTTTGGAAATATATATATTCCTTGAAAGACAATTACATTTTTCAAGGCTTCATTATTATCTCATATAAATTTCAACTTAATTATAATTTTACCTCAATAAATCTGAAGATACTATTACTCGATAAATATATCCTTATTTACATGGTGTGCTACATATTAGGTCATAAAATCCCTGCATTTTTTTTATATTGCCAAAAAAAACACCATTAAAATGAAAATATGAACACCTACAATCATAATATTTTGATCCACCTATACCTTAATTTGCATTTCAAATTATATTTTATGAGTCATATACCTAGACATTATACATGTTGCAAACCTCTCCTGAAATAGCTCTTTGAGTGCAATACATGAGAAGAGGTTTACACCTAGGAATATTTGATCCCTCTCGGCGCTTAATAGAGCCTAGGATTTGGATCTATGCTGGTGCTATGGCCCAATGGTTGTGAGACTAATATAAATTGAAGACATCAAATATATGATGTATATTTAACATGTTCACTATCTTTGTCGGATATTTTATGGTGACGGTAATGATGATGTACCAAATGATGGATTAACCCCGAAATTAATGTGCTCTTCGTCCAAAATCATAAAATATTTGAGGTTAGTATCTACAAATTGATTTTATATATTTGGGGTTAGTATCTACAAATTATTTATATATTAGCATATTGTATATTATATATTAATTATATGTATTATAATACTACAAATCAACTCCCCATATGGGGTGAAAACATGACAAAACAAGCAGATTAGTGGTGACGGGATGAGAATTTATACTAGGACAAGGTGTGAGGTGGATGGAAATTTAACCTCCTATCTAAATGCTTGAGCCTGCTAGGATAGCATGAACATTTACTGTGATTTATGGATACTGAACCCGATGCAATCATCGTAGCAGCACCACCATTTCCTTCAATTTATGGGCATTAGAGTTATTCCAGTTTCATTTGCAAAGAGAGGAGGGTAGAATTTGGGACTTAGCATGGAGATTACATAATTCGAAACAAGATTTATCAATGCATTGATGTTGTAGACATGGTAAGGGAGTGCTAGGGTTATTTGTTTTGCTTTTAAAAAAAATCCATTGGCTTTTTTCTACAAAGAGGTACTTAGGGAAAAATTTCGACATTCTGAACATAGTCATGATGAGAAGACTATCAAATAGGTAAAACCAATGAATAAACAAAGGACTCAAACTTGGTGAATTTCACTAATAACACGTAAAAAAATATTGCATGTGCAAACTTCAACCGACTATTGAAAGGGTCAAACGATGACGGTTTTTGTCAAACGAGATATGGGCATAGCCAGTGTGATGAGCTAAATGTGATGGTATAAAAAACAAGACATGACAATGCATAGAGCGAGAAATGACGAATCTCTGAAACTTGACTTGGCCTCTAGTACATTATATGTCTTGAAAGAATAAAATGTACTTGTCAAGTGACACAGGGGGTCATTCATGAATCAATCTACATGATCATTAGTACAATTTTACTAATTTTTTACACTACAGGTGGATTCGGAGACCCCTTGAATCTATTTCTAGTGTTAAAATTCACTAAAATGTAAAAATTCATTGTCAAAATTGTAATTTTATATTGTCGGGGTGCACATGAATGTCTAAAGCACACCACCTGCAATAATCTACAAAACCCTAACACTATCCCCACCTGAACAAAACACTAAATATTCCTAACCCCACAAATTCCATTCTAGATTCAGAATTGTTAACCTACACATGGTCGGAGATAGAAGGTAGACAATTTACAAAACTTACTAAATTGTAACACTTCATTGTCACAATTACAATTTTTCAATAGTGTAGGAGTGACACAATTAAAAATGACTAATTCATATTCTTTTAGCTATTCATTTTTTATGCTATGACTAAATTGGTCGTTTACGTTAGTCATTTTAACTCTATGGTGACTAGAATTTTTAGTCACCTAGTAGCTAATTCCTCATTTTGTACTAGTGATGGTATCAGAGCTCAAGACGTGGAGGAGCTTAGTTTTGCAAGAAAAATGTAATACGTATATCCTGAGAAGTTGAGAATAGTACTTGAATGCAATGGCATTGATCTCAATAAGATCGAAATACTGCCTTGAGGGCACTTCAAATTTCAACATGGAATACCATGGTTCTAAACATCCTATAGGAACATGACTGTGATAGATACATATCTAATGTGGTGGAGCAACCCATATCTAATGTAGGGCACATCAACTTTAAGAAGAACCAAGCTAAAGCTAAATGGATCAACTATGATCCAGTGAAGGATAACTTGATGATCATTATCACATTATTGAAGACCACAAAGTAATGGTTTTTATTCACCTCGATGAGAAGAAGACTGAGTGAAAAGAGTGCATTGAAGAAAAAGTTTCAGAATATAAGAGATTGTGGAATGAAGAGGAAGGGTGAATCCAAAGCAAGACTATGTGCACCAAAGAAGAAAACCTTTCTCTTATGGAAAGGATGAAGAGAGGAGTGATCAGTTCTGATTTAGAGCATGCAATGGTTCACTATATTCTACATGATGTTTGCTACACCCATGCAGAGATTCGCTACCTCATGCATGTGACCAAAATCTGCAAGTTAAAGATGAAGTAAGCTTCCATCAAGAAATAATATGAAGTCCTAGGAACTCTATTAATCTCTGCAAGAAATCAAAGATCAAGAGGGATCCCACAAAACAATAAAATATATGTGTTTGTATTTTGATTATCATATTCTCTTGTAAATCAGGTCTAAATGTGTTTTAATATGTTTCATTAAAGTTATATGTGGATCTATATTCATAGAATTAAGAAGTATGTTATAGTATAACATGATGAGCATATGTTATAATTTTATTTTATTGGCGAAGATTAAATCTCATGTAGGACAGGTTATGATTATATAATGTAATGTCCCTTTTTGGAGTTTTGGAGAAAATTACAATTTGGACATTTTCAAGCTTGACTAGTCGTTATCTAGAGGGTTCCAACTTTCACCAAATGGTCCCGAATTTGAAAGGAAATGGTATGGTGAGTCTTAAAACTTACAAAGTTGGTTTGTGGACCCTTTTTATATGACCTTGTACCTCTACAACCTTTTTGGGGTTAAGGAGACACAATGTAAATTTACTAGGAAAATGTGGTCAGCTTGTCCTCGGTTTGGTCCCAAACACCATCGAAACTTTTCACAATAATTATGGAGGGATCTTATTGTATTTAAAACATATTAAAATTCCTTATAAAATCAATGGTAGAATCATAATTTCATTTTCACATGTTACTCAAGTTTGCACAACTTTGGCCAATTTCTAGCTTGAGACTAGTGAAACCCAAGTTGACCCAAATGCACCCAAATGACTTCAAATTATATATGGAATAGATTGAGGGGTATTAAGACATAATAATGCATAATATTAATGCTTGTACACTTTCCAATTGATTCTACAACTTTATGTTTTCCATAGGGAAAGAAGGACAAAAACACTAGGAAACCAATGTTAAAACCCCCAAGGGTAGATGACACTTTTGGCTCTCCAAATGCAGTACAAACCTCCAAAATTTGAGAAAAGAGTATGGGGATGAATTTAATACATAATTTTATTTATTTAATCATGTTTTTAAGTTCTTTAAATCGGTGATAAAGTACAATATCCATATGATAACTATCAGTAAAACTGCTCAGGGGGGAATGGCATTGCCAACTCCATTTTAACTCATAAAAAGTGCATGAAATAGTCCAGAACATGAAATGATGAATGGAAATAATATATAGAATATAAATTTATTTCTCAACATCAGTTAACATCATAGAAATTTCTTAATACATATCATATATATAACTCCTTCGAAATGGAATCCAAACACATGAAAACTAGTCATTCAAACTCATGGGAATGCAAGCCTTTCACACATGGATTTATGATATTTAGAATTACATAGAATAGAGAAATAATATTAAATAGAAATTCATGATATATTGTTTCATCTTCATCATTAAAATCATATAAATTTCCTCATACAAATCTGTTATGCAACTCTTTCCAAAATGGAATCCAAATACATGAAAACTAGTCATTCAAGAGAATGGGAATGCAAGCCTTTCATACATGTATTTATGATATTTAGACTTATAGAGAATATGGAAATGATATTATATATCCATAAATAATATTTCACAACTTAGTCACCAAATATAATCATCAAAGTGCAAGCACCACTCCAACAAGTGCACCCTCAACATGAGAGTGCAAGAAAATGGAGAAGAAGGAATGAGAGAATAGTAGAATAGATGAGAATTAAATTGTATGGTCCTTCAACATGAAACTAAAAATACTTCATTAATTTCCAATTATAAGTATGAATGGCCTCTCCATCAACCAACTTGGAAATGAATACAACTCCCTCAAAATTGGTTCACAAGTAAGGAGAATGAACACCCACTCTACAATGGACAAGCAAAACCTCTCTGAAATGCAAAAATCCAATTAAAAAATGATAAAAATCAATTTTAATTCCTTGTGATATGATTTTATTAACTACATGAGGCCTCCTAAGGTTGAATTTCCCTCCATGAGATTCCTCCAACTCATCTTAGTGGTTTAGTAACTCTCATGACACTTGTCTCCCTCTTCAAGCTCTAATTCTTTCCCCAATTCGAATGGTTGCATATAACTCCCAAATTCGACCTATTGGTGGCTATTTTTATCCCTTTCAATTCATATTTGTCATACGTCTTCAATCATGTCTGAATTTGTCATACTTGTCATTAAATCTTTCATCATTTTTTGCCATACAATGCATGGAATCTCCTTCCAAGTGGAACAACTTGTCTTCTACTCTCTTCCTCTTCCATGGGAGTTACACTCCTTTAACTATTCAAATTCATTGGCTAATTATATGATATTTTACACCACATCACCATCCAATAACTTTGCATTACCCATCTATTTAAATTTGGATGAAGATCATTCCAAGCGTGTGGGAAATCTAGTCATCCAAAGGATCCACAAGCTTCCAAGTGTCTTCATGAAATCATGCCACCTTATTTTCTTAGAATTATCATTTATGTGACCCATTTAAATGTGAATATGGTAAAATAAATTCCATTTGGGTCCCATAGTGTTAGGATATTTAGACACATAGGAGTTAGTTAAGATCAACTTGTGTAATATATCTGTTAGGTAAAGTGTGTTTCTTTAGTATGCATTAGTATGCATTTGTAAATATTCTAATCCGATGGTCACGATATGCTCTAGACATAAAGTGGTCTGACGATTCAACTTCTCTTAGATCATACCTACCATTGATCTGTGGCTTAACACCCGATTGGTCCATGATCTCTATTTAAAGAGAATGGAGGGTCCTTGGCTAGTTGATTGATTATGAGAAGATCATATGTAACTTTATTTCTTTTGCATAATAAATTGCTCCATGTAGCTATTTGGCTAGGGCCATGGACTATTTCCCTCTCGAGGGTTTTAACCATGTGACAAACATCGGTGTGTTGATCTATGATCTATTTGTGTGAAGTGATTTCTCAAGGTGTTCCATCTTTTGGGAGTGCCCTGTTAACCCGAACATGGTATCAGAGCATTTATGAAGAGTCGCTTCTGGTTTTGATCAAGATCTGGAACTGGTGTTGCCGAAATTTTGAAAGAGTTTAATATGGTTCTATAGTTTCTATGCATTAGTGGGTTGTGGGAGCTGTTCCATTGTGTCTAGAGCACTATTTCCATTGGGAAATAGTTTTCATTTGATTGAAAATCGTTTCCATTTGATCCAGAAACACCCATTTTGGAAAATATGAAGGTATAATGTTACAGTGACGGATTTTTTTTTTTTAATCTCTCATATTGTATCAGTTTTATTATTAGATCTTTATTGTTTTAGTCTTGGACTGATGCCTTCCCTAGATGCGTATGTCTTTGCTGTGCACCTTACGCGATCGCGGCAAATCAGAAATAGTAAGGAAAAGTTTTTTTTCTTGTATTCTCAGCTACGTATGCTCTTTTTCGTGCACCTTGTGCAACCGTGGTAAATCAGAAACAATGAGAAAACTTGAAAACGTAGACTTTTCGGGTAAGTTAACCAAGATCTAGCCCCAGTGTGTGGAAGAGTTTTTTTTGTTTTTTGTTTTTGGGTTTTTTTGTGATTTGCAGGAAAAAAAAACAAGCACAAAGACCAAGAGAGAAGAGTAAAAAAACAAACAAAAAAACCTTCCTCTTTCAGTTATTTTACGTACCTTTTAAACTTAGCTCACTTGGTTCAAAGTTGCTTTATTCCTTGATAAGTCTTGAGTTCAAGTCTTATCAAGTTACTTTTTAGTGCATGCAGTTTCTACTTTCAAGTTACTTATTGTAAAAGTGCATCTCACTTAAATAAAATAAAATAAAAAGTGAGTCACTTAAGTCTTTTAATTTATTGGCGCGTTATTTAAAAGTAACATTATAGTAAAAGTGAACATCACTTATTTTACAAAAGTGATTCACTTAAAAAGCAACTTTATTGTAAGTGATTGTCAAAGGTTCATCTTGGGAAGAAAGGGGTTATTTTTTTAGTTGGCCAAGTTAATATCTTCCATGTCACTATTGGGAACATCTTCAACATTTCTTTTGATCAAGCATAACTTCATCATCCAAAATCAGTTTTTAGTGTCGTTTTTTTTAAACAGCCTAATTTTTCGATCTCTTTGCATCTAGATAGTTAGTTTCTGGTTTTTTTAGCCATTATTTTACAGTATGGCCGCCCCTTGTTATATTCTACTTACTAGTTCTAACTATTTCTCATGGAAATCTCGTATGGAAGATGTTCTACGAAGTAGGGGACTTTGCAAAATTACCTCAGGAAAAGAAACAGAACCCACTGATGATGATAAGAAAATAAAATGGGAAAATAGATGTGATGAATCTCATGGATTGATTGGGATGTAAATCTCTACTGATTTGTGATTCCATATATATGGAATTGATGAACCCGATAAAGCTTAGGAAAAGTTGGAATCCATATTTGGTAAACACAATGAAATTCAAGGTCATCAACTTGAAAATGAGTTGCTTTCTTTGAATCCAAGTGATTTTTCATGTATTCAAGATTATTTATCTAAGTATAAAAAACCCTCAGACTCCTATGTGAGGAATGCAAGATTAAGAAAGAATACAAACAATGTATTTATTATATTTTTTCCAAACTTGGACCTGCATATTATGTTTTTGTATCTACATTTTACTCCATGAAAGAATCCTTGAATGCAGCTAGATAGCAAGGGCCTACTCTTGAATTCTTTTGTGATTCCTTAATTAGAGAGCAAGATAAGCTCATTCATCTTGTAATAATTAACAATGCATATTCATGTGGTAAATCCTTATTGTCCCAACAGAACAAAAAGTCCAAGCCTCCCAAGAAACAGAATTTTCGCAATAATAAGTCAAACAAGGGTCCCAAACCCTCTTAGTCGGATCCTTCTTTAAAAAATGACAAAGGATCCAAGCCAAAAGGTAAGAAGACTGAGCGTCATTGCAATTTTTGTGGGAAAGATAATCATGATGAATCTAATTATTTCAAGAAGATGTCAGCCTTTGAAGCAGCAATGAAGAAGCACCACATCAGCCTAGATTAATCTTCAGAATCTACCTCTCATGGACATGCACTTTGTGCTTCTAGTTACTCTCGTGACTGCATCTTCTTCTTCTACTTCAAATGAATGGATCATTGATTCTAGAGAATATTATCATATGGCTAAGGATCAAGCCATCTTTTCTACTATGCATGAATGTAACACCAAACAAATATTTGTTTGTGATGATAGATCTCTAAGTGTTGTAGGATCTGGAATAGTTCCAGTATAAAATGGTCATTTTAGTGATGTATTATGTGTTCCAATAATTTCCTGCAATTTGTTATCAGTCTATCAAATTACTCATTCGGGTGAAGGTAAAACTATGACGTTTACACCTCACCAAGTTGTAATCAAGGATTTTAAAGATCCTTAAAATGTCCTTGCTACTAGAATTGTTGATGATATTACCAGGTTGTACAAATTTAACAACTTTGGGTCATCACCTTTTCCTTCAGTTTTTGTTGCTCATAGTGATAACTTGAGCAAACTTTGGCATGAGCAATTTGGTCACTTAAATTATCGCTCATTGCAACAACTATGTAAAGACAATATGGTGACAGGTCTTTCGATGGTATCTTGCAAGGATGGTGTTTGGTCCGGTTGTGTACTCAAAAAACATCATCGATACAGTTTTGACAAATGTGCCTCTTAGCACGCCTCGGTTCCCTTGGAGCTTGTGCATAGTGACTTGTGTCGTCCTTTTCCATCTGCTTCCTTTTCTGGCTTCAAATATTTCATAACTTTCATTGATGACTACTCTAGATGCACTTGGTTTTACTTCCTAAAACTTAAGAGTGAATTATTTAACATGTTCTTGGCCTACAAGGCCCTTGTTGAAGTGACAATCTGGTCATCAAATTATTAAGTTAAGATCTTACTATGGAGGAGAATATGTTAACAAAAAGTTCACAACTTTTTGCACTGAACAAGGAATCCAACAACAACACATTGTTCCATATACACCACAACAAAATGATGTAGCTGAACAGAAGAACCGCACTTTAAAAGAAATGGCTAATTGTATGATCCAATCTAAGGGACTAAGTCTTCAATATTGGGATGAGGCCATAACTTGTGCAAATTACATAGTTAATCACACAACAACTAAAGTTTTACAAGGTATAACACTAGAAGAAGCATGGATTAAAATTAAGCCATATGTAAGTCACTTCCATGTGTTTGGTTGTGAAGCATGGGCTCACATTCCGGATGAAAAATGAAAAGAATTGTAGCCTAAAAGTGAAAAGTGCATATTTGTTGGATATTCAGAAGATGTAAAAGATTATAGACTTCTTCAGCCACATTCTCATGATATAATCATTAGAAGAGATGTTAAATTTGATCAAAATATCTTGGCCTGTGAACTTAAGTTGGCGGGTATGCCATCCTTCTCCTGCAAGCCTGATTCGGCGATTGTGCCTTCTTCTTCTTATTCCAACTTCCTTGTCAAGTTTCCAAGTCCAGTTTTTTATGATGATAGTGAGGATGGAAATCCACCTTCGCCTGCTCATGTTCCTCCAGTTGTACTAGCACCAATGCTTCCTCGATGGGTTTGTTCAACATGTGAAGTAGCTAGTGATCTTTTCGGTGATCCTAGAGATCAATGTCAAACACATTCTTAGTTTCAATGAGCCTCTTCTCTTTTGGCTCAAATTTTTGATAATCATGATCTAGAAACTTTTGCAGAAGCTTCAGGAAATCCACATTGGGATGCAGCTATGGATGAAGAATATTATTCCTTAATGGTGAACAATACTTGGGATCTTGTTCCTCTTCCAAAAGGAAAAAAACTTGTCATGTGTAAATGGGTCTACAGAACTAAGTATGCATCAAATGTAATTGTTGAAATACTTAAGGCAAGGTTAGTTTCCAAAGGTTTTTACCAAGTTGAAGGGATTGACTATAATGAAACCTTTGCTCCTGTCACAAAATGATTTCCATCCACCTTGTTCTTTCCCTTGGAGCCTTACATAACTAGGAAGACCATCAAATGGATGTCAAGTCTTCCTTTTACATGGTGATTTACAGGAGGAAATTTACATGGAACAACTTCCTGGATATGTTTAGGATAACTCTAGCCTTATTTGTCTCCATAAGAAATCCTTATATGGCATTAAGAAATCTCCTAGAGCTTGGTATGCCAAAATGGATAGCTTTCTCCTTGACATTGGTTTTTCTAGATGCCATTCTAACCCCAATGTCTATACCAAGAAAGTAGGAAACCATCTCATCATACTTTTTCTTTATGTTGATAATATTATCCTTACTGGTAGTGACCCTAAATTTTTAACCCATGTGAAATCCAGTCTTAAGAAACATTTTGAAATGTCAGACTTAGGAAATTTGCATTATTTTCTTGGTCTCCAAGTCTTGCAAACCAAAGAAGGAATATTTATTTCCCAGTCTAAGTATTCTTGTGACCTTCTTCGTCGCTTTCACATGGAAGATTGTAAATCAGCCCCTTCTCCCTTCCAGTCTGGAGTCAAACTTTCTACCACTTGTACTTCCCCTGAAGTAGATGCCACCTTGTATCATCAGCTTGTTGGTAGTCTCTTATACTTGAATCATTCCCGTCCTGACCTTTCCTTTGTCGTTGGTCGTGTTTCCCATGATATGAAAACACCTCATGAAAGCCACTAGAAAGAAGCAAAAAGAATAATTCGATATATTCAAGGTACAATTCAGTTTGGGATTCATTACAGTACAAGGGGAAACATTTTTTGGTTGGCTTCACTGATTCAGATTGGGCTGGTGATCTTG
This sequence comes from Pseudotsuga menziesii, assembly GCA_001517045.1. Taxonomy (NCBI): domain Eukaryota; kingdom Viridiplantae; phylum Streptophyta; class Pinopsida; order Pinales; family Pinaceae; genus Pseudotsuga; species Pseudotsuga menziesii. Next base: position 75,336 of record LPNX010320091.1, read on the forward strand.
ATGATTGAAAGGCTACTGCAGGTAATGTTTGCAGTATGGGATCTGGACCTGTCACTTGGGCTTGTAAGAAACAACAAGATCTTGCTCTTTCTTCAGTAGAAGCAGAATATCGAGCTGCAGTTAATTCCAGTCAGGAAGCTTTATGGCTTTGACAGATCCTTTCAGAGTTTCAATTCGAGCAGTAGCATCCTACTCCACTTCGGTGTGACAATCAAAGTGCCATCAAGCTTGACAAATATCCAGTTCTACATCAGCACAGCAAAGACATTGAGCTACACATGCACTTCATCAGAAATCTTGTTCATGATCATGTTATTGAAGTGCTCTATTTCCCTACAGATGATCAAGTTGCAGACATCTTCACCAAGTCTCTTACAAAAGCGAAGCTTTCTAAACTTCTATCTATGTTAGGAGTTCAAGATTGTCTCATTAAGGTGAGATAGGATCTAATGCCTCCTTCCTTCTCCTAACAATATCACTTTTGTAAATCCTTCAATCCTATCCCAAGTTGTTCTTAAGGGGGGATGTTAGGATATTTAGACACTTAGGAGTTAGTTAAGATCAACTTGTGTAATATATCCATTAGGTAAAGTGTGTTTCTTTAGTATGCATTAGTATGCATTTGTAAATATTCTAATCCGACAGTCACGATATGCTCTAGACATAAAGTGATCCAACGATTCAACTTCTCTTAGATCATACCTACCATTGATCCATGGCTTAACACCCGATTGGTCCATGATCTCTATTTAAAGAGCATGGAGGGTCCTTGGCTAGTTGATCGATTATGAGAAGCTCATATGTAACTTTCTTTCTTTTGCATAATAAATTGCTCCAAGTAACTATTTGGCTAGGGCCGTGGACTGTTTCCCTCTCGAGGATTTTAACCACATGACAAACATTGGTGTTTATATGTGATATGTTTGTGTGAAGTGGTTGCTCAAGGTGTTCGGTCTTTTGGGAGTACCCCCTTAACCCAAACACATATCCCCTTATTACAAAATGTATGTCTCCATATCAACCTAGGGAACTAGTAGGTTGGTGGAACAATATTTGCAAGTATCCTTATTTGGAAATTATTTAATTGGGTACATGACAAATAAGTAGCGTATGGGGATACACAAAATTCCATGATATATGGATGGAGGTTGTATTGAGATATTGGTTTTTTGCATGTCTATGTGAGATATTTGTCATTACATTGAAATATCCATATGATTGAGTTTCATGATTATGCAAGGTTTCTAATAACTTGACTAAATTTGGCTTGTAGGGAAAGATCATATGCTATGGCCTACAAGTGGAGAATAGAAAGTATTGAATATGGAGTCATTTCGATGGAATATATTGAAAGAGAAGAGGAAAAAGATAGAGCCATCCAAAAAGAATGGAAACCATGTTGGTTATAGTGAATCATCCAAAGCCTACAGAATATATGTGCCAAGTGAAAGACACATTGAAGTTAGCATGGATGTGGCATTCCATGAAGAGGATTGATTCAAGCGATCAAAAGAGCTTCAATATGATATAGACATAGAGGATCTTGACACTCCCGTGATGGAGGACCCAAATTCCGGTTCACCCCATTCAGAGGTTCAGAGGGAGAATCGATAAGTGTTCTCAGATTCACTAGATCTTAAATAGCCAATAGAACCAGTTGATGAACCTAGGCTAAGAGGAGATCTGCATGCTGCTCATATAACAAGGAAATAGTTTACAGTATTTGAGAAGATTGGCATTATTCTTGGGTTTAGTGGCATGGAATAAATCAAATGATATTTTCCTCAGTTAAGGAAAATACACAGTAGATATCCTAAACAGATTTGGGATGATGGACTATAAGTCCATGGACACACATATGATGAAAAATATGAGAACGATTCTTCTTCGGATTTGGAGGATCTCACAGACAGTTGAGTATATCCCATATGTACCTGGTTAGCACCAAGATGGATATATGCTTTGCAGTCAATGCATATACATGTACAATAAAGCATGTGTTGAGGTACTTACATGGTATGATTGGATATGGACTCAGATATGCCTTTGACAGAGAAATAAAGCTACATGGATATATTCAAGACATGGTGCAGAAAGGAAAAATGAAACTCTAGTACATATCCAAAGATAAGCATATTGTCAATATACATACTAACCATATGTCCAAACTAAAGTTGAGTACTTCTAGGATAAGCTTAGTGTAGTACAGAATGACTCCTCTAGTTGAGAGGCAACATTGATGTTTCTCTGTATGAAACAATAGATAGATAAAATCCCCACTAATTAGTCATGTGGGACATGGCTCGGGAATTCTCCCCACTCGTAATTCATGTAGTGGTACATGGATCAGACACCGGTTAGCCATACAGTAGTATATGGATCAGGTTAATTCATACAATAATATATGGCTCAAATTAGCTATGTAGTGGTACATGGCTCAGCTAATCCATGCAGCAAGTAGAACACTCAATTAACATAGCTCGGATTTGTCATGCTGGAATATCTGACTTAGATGTCAGTTAGTCAAGTTACATGACTCCGCTAGGGGGTTGTCGTATCTCATGTGGAGAGCACCCACGTGAAGAGAGATATAGTCAATACCTCAAATAACCATCAGATAATAATCAAGGTCTCTGAGACTATCAGTGACTATCAGATACTCGAGTGAGTTATAGTTAGAAATGTTGGGGAGTAGTCAAACCTCTTAGATAGGTTAGATAGACATGTAGTTGGATAGTGGGTTCCGTAAGATTGAAAAGAGAAAAATGAAACCACTTTGAAAGTGGGTAGGCCTTGGAGAACATCACAAATAATGGAAAGTCACAGAGAAATTCTAAAAACTGTAGAATATTCTATACGTCAACAAAGTAGAAAGCATGTGTTGAAGATTGAAAAAGAAAAGGTAAGATTGTAACACCCCGGTTTGGACCCCGTGGTATTAAAATTGTACATAATGTATATATTGTATGTAAATCATGGTAAGGAGCTCAAGGCCAAGGCCCTGCCATTGATTTGGTGTTTTTTGTATAGGTGATCAAGGTCGATACTTATGGTTATAGTGCTAGTCAAGCACAACATATTTTGAGATATCATGTAAATACACAATTTAATCAAATACCACAGCTACCTATGCACTGCAACATTAAAGAGATGGGGGGCATGATTTCACAAGGAATAGGGAGGGGAGTTAGTCAAACTCCTCAGCCATAGGGTGAGACTAGATGTCAATGTGGGAACCCATGAACCCTCAGCTACCTTTTTTTCCTCTGTCCTTAATCATTAATTATTCCAGAAGATCGGTTGAGGCAGTTAATGTCTTGGGCAGAGCAAGGCATGGCAGTCAGTTTTGTGACTAGGATTTCCTGCATCCTGCAGTATGGGAAGTCGTGTTCTTGCTTCTAACACAAGTAAGCATGTGGATGTGTGTCAGTCCTTCTTTCCCTTAGTCAGGGGGAAGTTTTATTGTTCCTCAGCATTCATTGTTGGGGGGGATTCATGGTCATTCACTCATGCGTTGCTCACACTCCCTATCACGTTGATGTAGCAATACCTAGCAGAGGATCATTACACGCTTCTGCAAGTATTTTCCTTTTTCAAGACCCTGGTTGATGGGTTACAGTGTTATCCTTGACTATAGAGTGGTATGAGACCTTGTTTCTCTGTGGTACATAGTGAATCCCTGTGTTTTTGTGTTTCCATATGGTTTGTTGTTATGTGCACCCTGGTTTGGGTCTGAATTGTATGCAAGACTTAGGAGTGGAAGAGACGATGAATGGGCTTGATAAACCTAGTGCAGAGAGAAAACTCACGAAAAGATAAGAGTGGATGGTGAATCTTCTATGTACACCCTGAAGAGCACTGGAAGGGAAGGCATATCCTGAGGGACTGTGGAGCAAAAAAGGGGATGCTTCCTTGTGTTGGGTGTGTAGGTATTGTGGATTCCAGGCCAAATAGATCTTGTGGAAGTGTCCCTAGCTCTTGAATGAGCCACTAGCTTATCCATTCTACCTTTCCACTGCCTTAGAATCCTAATTAAGCCAAAGGAGATTGGCTTGGATGATAGCCTATGAAACCCAATTGTATATTGGCTTGGTTGGGAAGCATGTGAAACCAAATTGGATATTAGCCTGGCTGAGCATCCTAATAAACCCAATTGGTAGTTGGCTTGGCTGTGTCTTGTTGTGAATTTGGCCATGTGTGAACCTTGGCTGGACATCCTGATAAACCCAACTAGCTGGCTTGCCTAGATATCCTATGAATCCCAACACTAAGATGGCTTGGCTGACTAGCCTGTGAAACCCATATGTTAGTTGGCTTGGTTGGTCCTTAATGTGAATGTTGGCTTGAATGTGTATAGTCTTTGAAACCCAACTAGATGGCTTGGTTGAGTAGCCTATGAAACCCAGCAGTGAGATGGCTTGGATGAGGAGCCTGTGAAACCCATCTATTTGGATTGTTTGTCTACAGCTTGATAAAGCTAATTGTGTGTTGGATTGGCTGGACAGTATGATAAATCCAACTAAAGGTTGGCTTGACTGTGTGTGATATGATCTGGATGTGTGTGGGTCTGTTGTTCCCTAGTTCCTTGTGGAATTCATGCCCATCTTAGGGGTGGCAGTTGTGTTGAGATATTAATGAACACAACTGGCCTATGTTTGGGTGGAACGTTGCAGTGAAATAGCTAGTTGTGGGATAACTTCATGTTCAATATAAGTATTCTCTGTTATTAGTATTTATGCAATGTATTTTCTTATGAATAAATTCAATATGATGAATGTTTTCTAATGATTTCAATAGAGTTTACTGTTGTTTAAATGTTCATGCATTTGCATCTATATATGCATTGTATTTCTACTGTGTTTTTCTTATGATCATAGAGGCTAGAATCCTGGTTACAAGTTTAGAAATTCAGCTATCTTAAGGTAAGATATGTTCTTCCGCACTCTTGGATCCTCCTATGAAAGGCAGAAGGTGGGAGTCAGAAGGAGGAAATTTGGGAAAGGAACAAGTCATAATGTTGGTTTACACGCCCCAGAATCCGCCTATGGAAGGCAGAATGCGGAAGCAGAAAAAAAGACAAAATTTCTAAGGTAAAGTGTGGATTTCCTCACCCGAAATCTGCCTACAGAAGGAGGGAGACAGAAATTGGAAAGTAGAAAGAGAAATGAGGCCAAGTGTTGGGTTTCCACGATATAGTGTCCACCAATGGAAATGCACAAGGTGGAAAGCGGAAAGTGAATAGGTAGATGTATCGTTTCATTGGTTTTCTGCACCCTAGGATCCTACTACGAAATGGGGAAGGTGGAATGTGAAAAGCGAAAGGTCAAAAGTCAAAAAGCAGAAAACCAAAGGATAAAGGTAAGCGATGCTTGATTTTCTGATTCCCACAGTCCGCCTGTGGAAAGGCAGAAGGCGAAATGTTGTCAAAGGATTCTGTTGTATCTTCAATTTTTTATTCCCTCAAGCTGCACTACAGAAGGCCGGAAGGCAGAAGGCCGGAAGGCAGAAATCAAAAAGGTCAATTCAGTGCGGAAACGACTTTCCTGGTTGCAGAAGGGATTTGTAAGCTACGGAATGACTGTTACAGTGGTTTCTAAGCCTAATAATGAATGTTAAAGGATGATTCATGACCCATGACTTTGTTAAAGAGAAAGAAATAAGAATTTTTAAATTATTCTGCATATTGTTATAGCTGATTTCACCACTCCAGGTGAATCACACTTTGTATGGCCTTCCCCTGTCCCGCTGTAGACTCCTTAGACCCTATGGACCATTTTTTGTCCTTTGATGTTTCCTTGATCATCCCTAAAAACATGTGAAAAATGATACACGCGACTTTTAAACCTATAAGCGCGTATATACACAGGTTTGACCACTAAAATCGCGTACATCGGGATGTGTGCATAATCCAAATCCTTTTGGAGTTTTCCTTGACATGGATCCGACTCATTTGAATCTTGGCCTTCCCTATGCCTTGAGATCACTCAGATTCGACCTCTCATTACCCCTTTGGAAGCTATATAAGGAACCCCTTGGTACATTGAAGGCAAGAAGAGAGAATTAAGAGCAAAGAAACTATAGTCCATTGTTGCTAGAACTTATGCTTGAGTCTGCATCCCTTTGTCCCTTGGAGCACTAGTCACGTCCTTCCCAAGCTTTCCTTTCGCTTGTGAGCTTGCTATCGAGAGATGGAGGATTGAGGTGGTGGAGGCCCAAGTGGGGAATTCAGTTTCTCTGGTTCGCAGACGTGCCGTCAGAGGTTGTATCTTGTAATCTTTTATTTATATTAATAGAAATATATTTTCCTATCCAATAATGTGTGTTTGAATGAATATTTTATCCATGGGATTATGTCAAATGCTTATACATTATTGATTATATATGCTAGAATAGATCTAACACCATGATATATAGAATGCTTGTATTGTTTACTTGTTGTTGAGGAAGTAATCTATCAATTCAAGCTGAAGATTGGAAAGCTCAACAGGGATCTACTTCAACCGTCCGGAATAAGGTATGAGGTCTGATCCTTTAGTGTTAGACATTTAATTTTGATTGAATATTGGAAAGGATTGATTTCTGGAGTCAAGCTGTCTGTTGTGATACCCCAAGCCATAGGAATTTCTTTCCATAACAGAATTGGAGACTCCACTAGGGATGTTCCTTGTTTTTCTTTGGGGTTTGCGGGCACAATGGGCTTGATATTCTTGACTTGCTCTTTATTTCTCCTTGTTTCTGTGTTTCATTTTATTGTATGTTCATCCATTGAAACTCCCCTTTATTGGTTTGACCCTTGTCCTGCTTTTTACCACTGCCTTCTCTGTATACGCAGGTTTTTGACAAAAAGTCATGTACATATGCGGGTTTTTGGACAAAAGTTGCGTATACACGCAGGTTTTTGGCCAAAATCCACGTATACACACAGGTTTTTGGCCAAAAGTCACGTATATACACAGTTATTCTTTAAACAGTCGCGTACATCCTCCCTTTTGGTTGAGTTTGATGTTGTGGGAAGTTGCTGGGTGGGTTGTGAGTGTGGTTGGGTCTTCCTTGGGTTTGATGTTGTCTGTTGGATGCTTCTTTTGTGACCAGAGACCGCTTTTTCATTGATTTTTCTTTGAAATTAGTTTTAGTCATTTACCCTTTTTGTTTTGTCGTTAGTGCATTACTCTTTTTTGTCCCGATGTCTTGCTGGGCTTGTCTTTTATACTTGTTGCAGATACTGAGAGTTTTAGATGACTTTTACTGCATTTTTTCTTTTATATTGAAAAATACAAAATAGTTGCACTCTTAGTTGCATATTAGATATGGATTTGAGGAGGTACTTGCATTAGATTGCTTGGATGAGAGTTGTGTTTAAGATTTCATATAGGAAGGATTGCATTGGCATTCGGAAAGGAATATATATTTATGCATCTCATGTAGTGGCATACCCTATTTTTCATTTGACAAAGATTGCACTTAGCATTGTTTGTTATGGTGTGCACTTTTATTTCACTGCTGAGTCTTCATATCACTAGTTGCACGGCCATTTCCCTTTGAGTAATTACAACCAATTAAAATCAATGCATAATAAAATGAATTCCACTCTTTCCTTTTATAGGGTGCACCAACAAGATTAGGTTTTAGGGTCTTGGAATAGTTCATTGTGAGTAAATTCTCCAAGATCACTAAACAACAACATGTATGTGTCTGTCCAGGTGAGTGTGTGAAATCCTTGGTATAACTAGTGTTCCTCGGGATCCTCCTCTCAAAAGGGAGTTAAGCACAAGGCAGTGTGAGCGATTATTGATTGGGATGACCCCTAGTCATGACTGAGTAGCACCAGAGATATTTCCAGGATTGTACTCATATCTGGGGGCTCTTTCAAGAGTTTCAAGCTTTGCTACCCTACCCATACAGTCAATCCCGCCTATGACTGTCTACCTGAGCATTGATTATATTGAGGTGACCTTAGTTGCCTTACCTAGTTTATCGAGGGGGTACTTGCAGAGGTTATTCTGTGAGTGTCCTGGCTAGGTAGAGGTCAGACAACACAGTCGCTTTATGCGTTGAAGCTGGGGGCCACTATAATTGGTTACATACCTCCGCTTGTAGTGTATGGGAGTTTTGAGCCTCTCCTAGGAAAGACATACATGCTGCATTCGGGAGCTCACATATCCTCCCCTTGGTTTTCTTGTATTTTGGCTGTAGATTTTATTAGGAGTGTGCTCTTTGTGCGCTAGTTGGCCTTTGGGATTGTGGTTACTTGAGTATATTTATGCTATGTTGAGTTCGGGTCCTTTTATTTTCGGCATTCCTAGTATCCTATCACCTGTCCTTGGTCCTAGTATGGACCCTGGTGTTAGACTTGGGGGCATCACAGCCCCTTACCGTGCTCATAGATTTAGGAGTGGTCATATTCCATCCTCTACCATTTGTGGAGGATTTTTTTCGCTCGGTCTTTACACCAGTAGTCACCCTCACGGGGGTGGTAGTGGATGCGTGAACATTGGGTATACACCTTAATTTTCTTTTTTATGTCCCATCGTTCACCGCATTGTTTCCTTTGAGTGCTATTGTCATGATCATTCCTCCCTCTATCCTATAGTTTGGATTCTTTATTGACTATTTTGGGTTGTTTTGGACTAATATGGTTGTCATGTAGGGTCCAGTTTTTGTACACTCTCTCCGACGTTTCGACCCATTTCTGCCTATCACATGCATTATGTCTGAACTGGCATATAGGTTAGGATTTCACATCCACTTGCACTTATGCATTGCCTTATGACCATTCCATATTAACCTTAGGTATGAACCCATTCCATGGTATCACGGAACCTTCATGCTGCTGTTAGAAGTGGTACTATGTGAATGGTAGAGATTTCCTATACATGGGTGTCCTAGTTAGCTCCCTTTTGCATTTGGTACCCATGCTATGAGTCCTCTCTTAGGTTTGGGAGTCCGTTGTATAGTATTGACATGACATTTAGCAAGAGCCTCATACTCCTCTTGATCTTTTGCTGGCATATTTCCATTAGGACTCCCTCATGTCAAGTTGTGAATGCATTATCATGAGCTTTGCCTGCCTTATTGAGCTTTATGCCAGCTTCCCTGACATTGCATTTCAGCCATATAGCCCAATCTTGTCTCATGTCTAGCCATGCAGAGCCATTTTTATATCCTTCACAACGTGTTTCCCTTTTTACCTGGAGGGGATTTTCCCTCGAGTGTCGATATCCTACACATGTATCCTTGCATTGAGCATAGGTATGTTCCACTGCTTGGAACTAGTTTGTTTGCCTTTATGACACTCGTCTCCTCCTAGTATGTAACTATAAAGCTATTTTATTCTTTTTTCAAGCTTTTTAAATAACTGAAAAGGTCCAAAAAAAAATCAAAAAACCAAAAAGCCAGATAATGAAAGATGTTATCTTTGGCAGCTGTTGAGTCGTGTTGCCTTCGCATAGAGCACTGTATATCACATCCATTGGTTGGTTTGTAGTTTGAATTTAGGAGCTGTACTCGTTTATATGAGTTTTATCTCCACCGATTGGTTAAGCTTCCGGTCCCTATGGAGCCTCTGTTGATGCCTCCTGTGTCACAGAGATGTCCCAATTTGTATATTGAGTCTATGATGCCTTCATTTAGTCACCATACGTCGTTATGTTCTTGTTTGAAGGAATTTGAAGCCTGAGTCAGCCATTCCTCAGTTATCTTGACTTTGCATGTCGGCCATTCCCGATACAGTTATTGGTTCGTGCACCTTATGATCGAGTTCTTCCACATTATACAGCTTTGCTGAGTACCTCGTGTTGGATGATGGGGGATGCCTTAATGCCCTCCTTCCAGTGGATTTCATCCCATCAACTTTAGATCATTTATTCTGGGATTGGAATCTAGAGTCATTTTGAGTGCCTTGAGACTTGCAGTCATCAGTGGTAGGTTCTCTCGCCATCGACAGTTTTTGGGAATACATCAATGTCCCTTGATCGATGGATCCTCTCAAGTGTTTGACCTCAACACATTTATTCACACTTGTTAGTTTGCACTCTAGTACCTTGATTCCCATTTTCATTATCGGTGGGTGATCTCACATCTGTTAACGGTATACATTAATGACCGGTAATCAGACGATGGACTACTATGTTCGACCTCGACACCTCTATTTGCACAGTAGGACATGTACTCGTAGCGGTTTGTGTAGAAGACTTTCCATATTGGTGGCATATTTTATATGCTACCGCCTTGATTGTGCCAGTGTTCATGATATTTCATCTCTCGTGACTTGATTCCAGTATATGTCAGATATTTCCAGCCACTATGGAGATCTTGATCTGTTATATCTTCATCCATTATGGAGATCATGGTCCTTTATATATCTTCATCATGGATATTACGATCTATGTATATTGTACATGGCGATGACCACATATGTGATATCATGTATCATGCCTATTCATGGCCATTGTATTCTTATGTATCCAGGACTACTATATGTACTTGCAATTATGTGTAGAGTTGTATTAGTGTACTATGTTGATTGGGTTGTTGGTCTTCCATTTGAGATCCTTCGTCACTCCACTTCTTGTATGGACTTATAATGTATTTCGGCCATCGTATGACCCCTCTGACCTCATACATTAGGGGGCATCTATTATAGCTGATTTCACCACTCCAGGTGAATCACACTTTGTATGGCCTTCCCCTGTCCTGCTGCAGACTTCTTAGACCCTATGGACCATTTTTTTTCCTTTGATGTTTCCTTGATCATCCCTAAAAACATGTGAAAAATGATACACATGACTTTTAAACCTATAAGCGTGTATATACGTGGGTTTGACCACTAAAATCGTGTACATCGGGATGTGTGCATAATCCAAATCCTTTTGGAGTTTTCCTTGGAATGGATCCGACTCATTTGACTCCTGGCCTTCCCTATGCCTTGAGATTGCTCGGATTCGACCTTTCATTACCCCTTTGGAAGCTATATAAGGAACCCCTTGGTACATTGAAGGAAAGAAGAGAGAATTAAGAGCAAACAAACTATAGTCCATTGTTGCCAGAACTTATGCTTGAGTCTGCATCCCTTTGTCCCTTGGAGCACTAGTGTGTTCTTCCCAAGCTTTCCTTTTGCTTGTGAGCTTGCTATCGAGAGATGGAAGATTGAGGTGGTGGAGGCCCAAGTGGGGGATTCAGTTTCTCCGATTCGCAGACGTGTCATCAGAGGTTGTATCTTGTAATCTCTGATTTATATTAATAGAAATATATTTTCCTATCCAATAATGTGTGTTTGAATGAATATTTTATCCATGAGATTATGTCAAATGCTTATACATTATTGATTATATATGCTAGAATAGATCTAACACCATGATATATAGAATGCTTGTATTGTTTACTTGTTGTTGAGGAAGTAATCTATCAATTCAAGTTGAATATTGGAAAGCTCAACGGGGATCTACCTCACCCGTCCGGAATAAGGTACGAGGTCTAATCCTTTAGTGTTAGACATTTAATTTCTATTGCATATTGGAAAGGATTGATTTTTGGAGTCAAGATGTCTGTTGTGATACCCCAAGCCATAGGAATTTCTCTCCGTAACACATATCAGTCAGGTGTATGGGAACCGAGTTCATGGACATCGTGGTGTATTCGAGCAAGATTAGAAGTCGTGTTTACCCTCCAAGGCAAGAGGGGACTTGACATTGTGGTATCAGAGCTAATGGTTACAAAATTGGGCCTAGTTGGGCCAAGTTAAATAGTTGTAGAGAGAAAGCTGCAGCAAGACAGAGTGCTAAACCGCTAGCTCTAACTAACCCGACCAAATGTCCCAGGAAACGCTCGATAAAGAGCGGACTTCAAATTGACTGTGAATTACATAAATATTTCATGCTCCATAAAGTGATTTTCATACCTCCAATTTTTTAGTGTGATATCCAATGGAGAGGGGATGCATCATTTACGCACATTTCCTATCGTGCAAACAAATGTTTCTTTGTTCGCGCTAGTTCTCCTAGCGAAATCATTTTTAATCATTGATTTGCTTGAGGATCAACCTCATCCATTGGTTTGAAATCTCCTTCGTGGTGATTAGTTCCCATTTTTCATGACTCAACTCCCTTTTAGCCTCCTCGTCCCTTTATTTGTGAAATTCACCTTGACCATGGATCTAGTTCTACCATGATCTCGACCATCCACACCTGCAACGAATAGTCGGTAAGTTATTTTTGAATTCTGAGATTATCACGTAGCTAATAATGGTGTTTATTAACACATTTTGCAGAGTCATCATGCAGTTTGAAAATTTTGGTTTTTGGCTCGACCTTGAGAACCTACAGCATGAATGATGCACACGATCCCTATGAGCACAAGGAAGATGCTATGGGGGAAAAATTTTGAGTTGGAAATGCTGAGAAAGAATCCAACGGAAGGAGATATTAAGATAATGCACCAGATTTTGCATCCACCATGAGAATCCTAAGGGTGGATATACAAAGTTATAGAGAAGATAATGTGTTAACACTTGGTTTGCAATAGTCGAGTTATGGGCCTGGAAGAATTCAAAAGGGTCTTGTTCAGTGAATAATTATACAAACACCCTTTGGGTTATCCAATGGATAGTTTTTGTCGGCTAGGACCGTCAGATGAAGAAGAAGGCTCAATCTACGGTGGTAGATCCTTCCAAAGGTCAAGACATGCCGCAGCAAAAATGAGATAAAGAGGCATCATAGATCAACGATACGGAATCACAATGAATAAGATCGACAATAGAGCATGGTTCCATAGGTAGAAAGATACGAGGAAATATTTAAGTTTGGTATTTGTGGAGCCTGTTAAAGGGGACAAGCAATGAAAGGCCAAGATCAAGGTGAAGCTTGATCGACAACCCGAGACGGTTTCACTGGGGAAACATGCTCGGTATAAGGAGTTTTCCCAAATCGCGAAATAGGTTAAAAGGCAGAAATATCTGATGGTGGAGATGGGAGCATGAGAAGATCCACTGCCCTAGCTGATTTCATGATCCAAACTTGTGCGGATAAAGTCGCGATTCCAAATCGCAAAAAGTGGTACTGGCTGCAAAGATCAACGATCATGACAAAGCCAGGGATAGATCTACGGTCATGGTTCTTTTTGTGATCTGAACTAGCACGGATAAGTTCAGGGTCTCAATTCACAAAAAGTGGTCGATCTCAATCGATGGATAAAGAACATATCATGGTCTAAAGCTTCTCATTGGATCAAGGAAGGAGGGATTAGCGACAGAAGCTAAAGGAACGTGGACGATGGATGTGAAAGACCCCCCAAATCTGCGGGTTGAAAAGGACTCAAAGTTGTAGGTATCATATCCAGCGCAGAGCTGAGAGTAGAAGAGACGTTCCCACGCATGATCTTCCTCCCAACAGATTAATTGATTCCTCGAACGCCATTTGCAATAGTCCTAAGGCGAAGATCATGTCCAATGACACCAACTTTCTCGGCTCCATAGGTCTAGCACATGGCTCACGTATAAAAAATAGTAGGGAAGTAGCAAGTCCAGGTTTTTGAAGTAATGAATCTGGCATCTACACAAAGTAAAGAGATGTCGCAAACTGAATCCGTTCAGTGCCACCATCATAGTAAGTGAAAAGGAAAGAAAGCTCAGATCCAAATGCATTAAACCAGTGGGGCAGCCACCCAGGAAAGTACTTAAAGTCTTATCCATATCAGATAAGATAATTAAACATCAGAGGAGAATATCTCCGCCCCGGTATCACACATGATATTGTCACGATGACCGGTATTCCAGAGTATAGCCATCTCCAAGTCGTTTCAGCTTGCCCTATATAGTGCCATATTCTGAAGTTGTTGAAGTATGGAAATGTGCAGACGGTAAGAGATAAAGGTTGAATTACGAGAAGTGTTGAGTTCTTTCGCAAACAGCCATGGCTGTGTGGTTTGAGAAGCTAATTCGACACGGGGAATTAATGGTTGGAAAACATAAAATAACATTTCTTCATCATCTTGGTTATCTACACCAGGAAATCTCCAACCACCAGGGCAAAGATGTTAAATACCTAGGGAGGTTCACCTGTTTCCACACATCCCTACCTTCGTATGTGTTGTGTGTGGATTTTTACATCCCAGAGACGTCCCTCCGACACCTCCAATTCTGGTCACGGGCTCCAAACTCCCAACAGACAACTGTGGCTGAGTCGGGGCGAGGAGGAGGTCAAACACGTACCAAACTATGTGGCCTGTAAGAAAACCCTCCTCATAGGAATGAGAGAGCAATACAAGAATGATAAACCTCTTAAGAGGTTTATCATCATCAAATGCATGGCCACCCTTTTTCCAGTTCCCTCCTATAACAGTGTTACCAGATGAAGGAGGGGCTGGGAAAATGGCTGAGAACCAAAGCGCGGGTTTTCTTGTCAACCTTTGAGCACCATGGTCTAAAGGAGGCAGAAAGACATGTCTGAAGCAGTCCCAATCTGCAACAGACCATCAGCAAGCAACATAAAGATCATTTTCATACCAAATTACCAGAATGAAGAAAGCTCTGCGCTATCAATCCACATTACCATGCACTACAGCTCTATAATGTTTGTTCATATTTGTATATCGTGAAGATAGTTCCACTATCTAAAATGTTAGTGTTTAATTGTGACTTAACACAGTTTTTAGGTTTAGTTTTGGAGAATAGTCTCAGTTCCCAAATAGTATAAATGTACTCCCAGTAGAGAGAGATAGGGGATGGTTGGGGAAAACTTTCAATGGCTGAGGCTCTCCATTATAATTGGTCTCTCATTTTTCATGTTATGAATAAATTTTCAAAGGAAGGATTGTCTTTCATGGCAGAGATTTCTGTGTCATCTTTTCTTTCAATATGTAATCTTCTTACGTGAAATGTTCATCATGTTTTCATTCCAGTTTGTTAATTTATTTCATGTCTGAAATAAGTGTATAACTGTTTGGAATTCACACATGCTATGCTTCGTTTGTTGTTTCAGATATTCATTAAATCTTTCTTCTAAAGTCACGCAGAATTCATCCTATAGATGCTCTTCGTGATGGGTTGTTTTATCTGATCTACTAATCGCCTACTAAATATCTCTTGATTGCAAGATGGATGGCTATCTTGCCTCTGTTTGTAAATTTATGCCATTCTTTACCTCCTGCAATGTGTTTTCTGCCTGGATAGTCGACTCCATTGCCCAATGGTTCCCTTCCATGATAGTCCCACCTACATCTTACATGAAATCACCTGCCCTATTCAGGAGTCTGGCCTCCTGACTATTCTTGAAAGAATATCTTACATGAGTAAATTTGGAGAGTAAGCGAGAGATCCCTCTCTGACTGTGTCGGGCCAGAAGCGCAGTCTAAATTGGTTATGTTGTTGCGCAGGAGAGAACCCTTTTTCCGCCAACCTATGGGCTCAATCCCGGTGCTAACAAACTGGCGCCGTTGCTGGGGACGATATTGAAGATCATCCCTGGGAAGAATGACATAGTTTTATATTTGATTGTTGATGGTGAACAACAATCAAACACCAAGAAGGTTGTGCATTTTTCACCTGGTGACTCCACTCTTAAAGGATTCAGACTCAACGACTCCACTGGTGTTATGACCCATAAATCAAATTGTCAGAAAGAACTAGCAGACTTTGCTAGGAAAAAGAGCTCGTGGTAAGGCCTGAAAATGCATTGTGAAAGGGTAAGATACTCGAGTTTCTGTTTCTTCCAAGAGGCCTTCTCTTGCCTTGTAAGTTTGTTCTTATCCTTTCCTAAATTTATTAAAACATCCTTCTATGGTTCAATTCGTTCGGAACAGAGCTATGAATATATTCATGTATATCCTTCTCTACAAACCGAAAGCATTGCGTCGTCTTGTACATTTGATTTTGACCAAGATTTTTCAACTAAAGCTCATGACATTAAAGGTCACCCCTATGAACCTAATGAAACCTCAGTTAATAACGTATCTATTGTATCTAACCTGGTCTCTCCCAGTATTTCAAGCCGATACAAACCACTACAATTCCTCCTATCCTCCATGATTTTCCTGCGAAACATTACAAGTACCTCCCCAAATTTGATGGAGAATCCAAAGCCTTCACTGCTGAGAAACATTTACAAGCCTTTGAACATTTCTCTGACCTTTTTAAGATAGAACATGATGATGTTTGCATGAGGACTTTTTCCCATTCTTTGCAAGGAGATGCTAAAGAATGGTTCAAACACTTGCAGCCTAAGTCCATCAATACCTAGGAAGAGTTTTCTTGCACCTTTCTGAAATTTTGGGGTAAGAGAAGGCCACTGGATCAAATACTTTCAGAATTCTATTCCCTGAAGAGGCATGAGGGTGAGGCCATGTCTAGTTTTAACAGAATATTTGCAATCTTTTCTTATAACATTCCCAAGGAAGTCCAACCTCTTGAAAACACTGCTAAGATCTATTATGCAGCCACCTTTCCTCCTAAACTGTCACTACTTCTTTTGGAAAGAAAATCAACCACTCTGCAGCATATGTTTATTGATTGTTTGGAGGTTGAGGAAAACCTTAAGATGTCCAAAAAAATTTCAGGTCAAGACAATGGTGGTGAAATAAAAGATACATTAAAATTGGTTGGACCCTACAATCGGAAGGGGATAGTCCCTATTCAGCTAAAGCTTTCCCTTGCTAGACAGGAAGATGATCAGCCCGATATAGAAGCAGACAATTCTTCAGGCTTGTTTTTTGAAGGTTGCAATCTGCTCGACACCAAAGCAGTTAATGAGGGTTTTAAAAGAGATTTCGGTATACCTGTGTACGACGAGTATGAGGAGGAGTACCTGTAGGTTCTACTCGAAGAGCCATCTATAGAACCAAGGTCTGCTGATGAAGAAAATCAAGCTACAATCCAAAGTCAGAAAGCTGAGATAGGAAAGGATGATAAGTGCGTTGAAGGTGATAGTCTACCTTTATGTTATTCATCATTTGAATTAATAAGACACGAGCTTAAAGCCTCTAAGCAGAAGCATAAGTTAGAGGATATGGTGCATTCCATAAACTTATGTGGAATAGAAGATGATAAAGAGGAACAGTCATGTAGTCCCTCTCCGCTTATTGATGCATCAGGAATTTGTGATGAGGTATTGAGTCACGAAGAAGGAGGTATCAACCCTCAAATAAATACATTTTTTAATTTTCTGCCTTCAGGAATATCACCCCATAAAGGAGGACTATGCTTGCTAGGTTCTGTTGAAGAAAAAGATGATATCCATGATGAGGCATATAAAGAAGCTGAAGTTATAGCTTCAGAAATTTTGAACGAAAGGGTTGATATTTCATTGGAAAACAATTATGTGGGTCCCTTTCTATGATATTTCAAGTATCATCCTGACATCTCACTAGAGGAAGGGATTTCTGGACACCTTTCCCATGAACAGATGACAGAATATGCTTGAGGTTGTCGTGCTTTCTGTGACCCCATAGCAGAGTACATGGAAAGGCTGGGTAATGGTAGTGACTAGTCACATCTTTGCTGTAAATATTAGTTTATTTGTTATAGCCTTCTTCCATTATGCATTTCATTCCTGTTCATCAAGCATGAAAAGGGAAAAAAATTGTTAGGCAATCTGCTTGATTGGCTTCATTGGAAGTCTGATTTCACGTAATTGGACTTGTACACTAAATTAGGTAGAGTAGGTAGGAACAAATAAGCTCGAAAACCATCAAGCATTTCCTTCAATACTGTTCAGTTTGTTTTCATTTTCAGTTGTAAATACAGGATTGTAGTCACAACTATTCTCAGTTTCAAAGTATGGCTAAGGGCATAGTTTGCAAATTGACATAAATTTGTGTAGCAGTAGCTCCGAGCGGGTTGAAGGCTTCGAAAGTATGATTGGGAATTGCCCAAATGGATCTGGCACTTGGTCTATAGGGTTCCTGCTACCTCAGTAGGAGGATAGCGTCCCTTGTGGAGCCACTTGTTAACACTCCATTTGCAAAAGTCGAGTTATGGGCCTGGAAGAATTCAAAAGGGTCTTGTTCAGTGAAGAATTATACAAACACCATTCTGGTTATCCAATGGACAGTTTTTGTTGTCTAGGACTGTTAGATGAAGAATAAGGCTCGATCTATGGTGGTAGATAATTCCAAAGGTCAAGACATGCAGCATCAAAACTGAGATAAAGAGGCGTCGTAGATCAACGATCTGGAATCACAATGAAGAAGATCAACAATAGAGCATGGTTCCATGGGCCAAAATATGTGAGGAAATATTTAAGTTTGGTATTCATAAATCTTGTTAAAGGGGATAAGCAATGAAATACCAAGATCAAGGCGAAGCCCGATCGACGACTCGAGATGGTTTCGCTGGGCAAACATGCTCGGTAGAAAGAGCTTTCCCAAATCGTGAAACAGGTTAAAAGGTCAAAATATCTAATGATGGAGATGGGAGCATGAGAAGATCCATGGCCCTATATGATTTCATGATCTGAACTTGTGCAGATAAAGACGTCATTCCAAATCACGAAAAGTGGTACCAACTGCAAAGATCAACAGTCACGACAAAGCCGGGGATAGATCTATGGTCATGGTTTTTTTCATGATCTAAACTAGTGCAGACAAGGTCAAGGTCTCAATTCATGAAAAATGGTAGGACGCACTCCAATCGATGGTTGCATGGAGAGGTCGATCTTGATTGACAGATAAAGAAGATACCACGGTCTAAAGCTTCTCGTTGGATCAAGGAAGGAGGGATTGGCAATAGAAGTTAAAGTAACGTGGACGATGGATGTGAAAGACCCCCCAAATAAGAGGGTTGAAAAGGCCTCAAAGTTGTAGGTATCACATCTAGCACAAGGCTGACCGTAGAAGAGACATTCCCACACATGATCTGCCTCCCGGCAGATTAATTGATTCCCCCAATGCCATTTGCGATAGGCCTAAGGCGAATATCATGTCCAATGACACCAACTTTCTCGACTCCATAGGTTTGGCACGTGGCTCACATAGAAAAAATAGTAGGGAAGCAGGAAGTTCAGGTTTTTGAAGTGACGAATCTAACATCTACACGAAGCAAAGAGACACTGCGAACTGAATCCACTCATCGCCACCATCACAGTAAGCGAAAAGGAAAGAAAGTTCATATCCAAATGCTTTAAACCAGCTGGGAAGCCATGCGAAAAAGTGCTTAAATTTGTATCCATATTAGATAAGATAATTAAACATCAGAGGAGAAGATCCCCACCCCGGTGTCACACATGTTATTGTCACGATGACCAATGTTCAAGAGTATAACCATCTCCAGTTCGTTTCGGCTTGCCCTATATAGTGCCATCCTTCGAAGAGGTTGAAGTATGGAAATGGGTAGACGGTGAGAGATAAAGTTACAAGAAGTGTTGATTTATTTCGTAGAAAGCCATGGCTGTGTGAATTGAGAAGCTAGTTCAACAAGGGGTACTAATGGTTGGCGAACATAAAATTATGTTTCTTCATCATCCTAGTTATCTACACCAGGAAATCACCAATCACTAGGGCACAGATGTTAAATACCTATGGAGGTTCACCTGTTTCCACACAGCCCTACCTTCAGATGCATTGTGCATGGGTTTTTACATCCCAAAGACGTCCCTCTGACACCTCCAGTTGTAGTCACAGCCTCCAAATTTCCAACACACAATGGTGGTTGAGTCAGGGCAACGAGGAGGTCAAACACGTACCCAGCTACGTGGCTTGTAAGAAAATCATCCTCGTAGGAAGGAGAGAGCAGTACAAGAATGATAAACCTCTTAATAGGTTTATCCTCATCAAATGCATGGCCACCCTTTTTCCAGTTCCCTCCTATAACAGTGTTACCAGACGAAGGAGGGGCTGGGAAAATGGCTGAGAAACGAAGCACGGGTTTTCTTGTCAGCCTTTGAGAACCATGGTCTGAAGGAGGCAGGCTGGTCAAAGGAGGCGGAATGACATGTCTCAAGTGGTCCCAGTCGACAACAGACAATCGACAAGTGACATAAAGATCATTTTCATATCAAGTTATCAGAATGAAGAAAGATCTCCGTTGTCAGTCCACATTACCATGTATTGCAGCTCCATAATGTTTGTTCATATTTGTAAATCGTGGCGATAGTTCCACTCTCTAAATTGTTAGTGTTTGATTGTGACTGAAAATAGTTTTTAGGTTTAGTTTTGGAGAATAGTCTCAGGTCCCAAATAGTATAAATGTACTCCCGGTAGAGGGATATAGGGGTTGGTTGGGGAAAACTTTCAAGGGCTGGGGTACTCCATTGTAATTGGTCTCTGGTTTTCCATGTTATGAATAAATTTGCAGAGGAAGGATTGTCTTTCATGGTAAATATTCTCGTGTCGTCTTTTCTTTCAATATGTAATCTTCTTACGTGAAATGTTCATCCTGTTTTCATTTCAGTTTGTTAATTTATTTCATGTCTGAAATAAGTGTATAACAATTTGGAATTCATACATCCTATGCTTTGTCTATTGTTTCAGATATTCATTAAAGCTTTATTTTAAAGTCATGCAAAATTCATCCTGTAGATTCTCTTCATGATGGGTTGTTTTCTCTCATCTACTAATCGCCTGCTAAATATCTCCTGACTGCAAGATGGACAGATACCTTGCCTCTGTTTGTAAATTTACGCCATTCTTTAACTCCTACAATATGTTCCCTACCCGGATCATCGACTCCATTGCCCAATGGTTCCCTTCCCTAATAGTCCCACCTACATCTTACATAAAAGCACCCGCCCTATTCAGGATTCTAGCCTCCTGACTGTTCTTGATTGAATATCTTACGCGAGTAAAACTGGAGATTAAGCGAGATATCCTTCTCTAACTGTTCCAGGACAAAGGCGCAATCTAAAGTGGTTCTACTGTTGCCCAGGGGAGAAACCTTTTTCCTCCAACCTATGGGATTAATCTCAGCGCTAACTAACTGGCGCCATTGCTAGGGACGATAGTGAAGATCAGCCCTAGGAAGAACGACATAGTTTTAGATTTGATTGTTGATGGTGAACAATGATCAGACACCAAGAAGGTTGTGAATTTTGCACCTAGTGACTCCACTCTTAAAGGATTCAGACTCAGCGACTCCACTGGTGGTATGACCCAAAAATCAAATTGTCAGAAAGAACTGGCAGACTCTACTGGGAAAAAGAGTTCGTGGTAAGGCCTAAAAATGTATGGTGAAAGGGTAAGATACTTGATTTTGCATTTCTTCCAAGATGCCTTCTCTTTCCTTGTAAATTTTTTCTTATCCTTTCCTAAATTTATTAAAACAACCTTCTAGGTTCAATTTTCTCGGAACAGAGCTATGAATATATTCCTATATATCCTTCTCTATGAACCGAAAGCATTGTGTCGTCTTGTACATTTGATTTTGACCAAGATTTTTCACCCGAAGCTAATGACATTAAATGTCACCCCTATGAACCTCATGAAACCTCGGTTAATAACATATCTATTGTAGCTAACCTGGTCTCTCCCAGTATTCCAAGTCGACACAAACGACTACAATTTCCTCCTATCCTCCATGATTTTCCTGCGAAACATTACAAGTACCTCCCCAAATTTGAGGAAGAATCCAAAGACTTCACTGTTGAGAAACATTTACAAGCCTTTGAAAAATTCTTTGACATTTTTGAGATAGAACATGATGATGTTTGCATGAGGAATTTTTCCCAGTATTTGGAAGGAGATGCTAAAGAATGGTTCAAACACTTTCAGCCTAAGTCCATCAATACCTGGGAAGAGTTTTCTTGCACCTTTCTGAAATTTTGGGGTAGGAGAAGACCACTGGATCAAATACTTTTAGAATTCTATTCCCTGAAGAGGCATGAGGGTGAGGCCATGTGTAGTTTTAATAGAAGATTTGCAAGCTTTTATTATAACATGCCTAAGGAATTCCAACCTTTTGAAAATGCTGCTAAGATCTATTATGTAGCCACCTTTCCTTCTGAACTGTCATTACTTCTTTTGGAAAGAAAAACAACCACTCTGCAGCATATGTTTACTGATTGTTTGGAGGTTGAGGAAAACCTTAAGATGTCCAAAAAATTGTCAGGTCAGGACAGTGGTAATGAAATAAAAGATACATTAAAATTTGTTGGGCCTTACAAGTGGAAGGGGTTAGTCCCTGTTCAGCTAAAGCTTTCCCTTGCTAGATAGGAAGATGATCAGCCTGATATAGAAGCAGATGGTTCTGCAGGCTTGTTTTTTGAAGGTTGCAATCTGCTCGACATCGAAGCGGTTAATGAGGGTTTTAAAAGGGATTTCGGTATACCTATGTACGACGAGTATGAGGAGGAGTACCTAGAGGTTCTACCCAAAGAGCCATCTATAGAACCAAGGTCTGTTGATGAAGAAAATCAAGCTGCAATCCAAATTCAGAAGGTTGAGACAGGAAATGATGATAAGTGTGTTGAAGGTGAAAGTCTACCTTTATGTTATTCATCATTTGAATTAATAAGATGCAAGCTTAAAGTCTCTAAGAGAAAGTAAAAGTTAGAGGATATGGTGCATTCCATAAACTTATGTGGAACAGAAGATGATAAAGAGGAATAATCATGCGGTCCCTCTCTGCTTATTGATACGTCAAGAGTTTGTGATGAGGTATTGAGTCATGAAGAAGGAGGTAGCAGCCCTCAAATAAATACATTTTTTAATTTTCTACCTTCAGGAATATCACCCCATAAAGGAGGACTCTGCTTGCTCGGTTCTGTTGAAGAAAAAGATGATATCCATGCTGAGGCATATAAATAAGGTGAAGTTATAGCTTCAGAAATTTTGAACAAAAGGGTGGATATTTCATTGGAAAACAATTTTGTGGGTCCCTTTCTAAGATCTTTCAAGTATCATCCTGACAGCTCACTAGAGGAAGGGAGTTTTGGACGGCTTTCCCATGAACAGATGGCAGAATATGCTGGAGGTTATGGTGCTTTCTATGACCCCATAGCAGAGTACATGGAAAGGCTGGGTAATGGTAGTGACTACTCACATCTCTGTTGTAAAGATCATTTTATTTTTTATAGCCTTCTTCCATTATGCATTTCGTTCCTGTTCATGAAGCATGAAAAGGAAACAAAATTGTTAGGAAAGCTGCTTGATTGGCTTCATTGGAAGTTTGATTTCACTTAATTGGGCTTGTAAACTAAATTAGATAGAGTATGTAGGAACAAATCAAGCTCGAAAACCATCAAGCATTTCCTTCAGTACTGTTCAGTTTGTTTTCATTTTTCAGTTGTAAATATAGGATTGCAGTCACAACTGTTCTCAGTTTCAGAGTATGGCTAAGGGCATAAATTGTCAATTGACATAAATTTTTGTAGTCGTAGCTTCGATCAGGTTGAAGGCTTCGAAAGTATGATTGGGACCAGCCCAAATGGATCTGGCACTTGGTCTATGGGGTTCTTTGCTACCTCACTGGGAGGATAGCATCCCTCGTGGAGTGAGTTGTTAACACTATGTTTGCAACAGTCAAGTTATGGGCCTGGAAGAATTCAAAAGGGTCTTGTTCAGTGAATAAGTATACGAACACCCTTCAGGTTATCCAATGGAACGTTTTCGTCGGCTAGGACCTTCATATGAAGAAGAAGGCTCTATCTATGGTGGTAGATCCTTCCAAAGGTCAAGACATGTAGCAGTAAAAATGATATAAAGAATCATCGTAGATCAACAATCTGGAATCACAATGAAGAAGATCAACGATAGAGCATGGTTCCACAGGCCAAAAGATGCAAGGAAATATTTAAGTTTGGTATTCGTGAAACCTGTTAAAGGGGACAAGCAATGAAAGGCCGAGCTCAAGGCGAATCCCGATCGATGGCCCGAGACGGTTTCGCTCGGAAAGCATGCTCGGTAAAAGGAGCTTTCCCAAATTGTGAAACAGGTTAAAAGGTAGAAATATCTGATGGTGGTGATGGGAGCATGAGCAGATCCACGACCCTAGCTAATTTTGCGATCCAAACGTGTGCGGATAAAGGCACGATTCCAAATCGCGAAAAGTGGTACTGGCTGCAAAGATAAACGGTCATGACAAAGACAGGGATAGATCTATGGTCGTGGTTCTTTTCATGATCTGAACTAGCATGGACAAGGTTCGGGTCTTAATTCATGAAAAGTGGTAGGACCCACTCCGATCGACGGTTGCATGGAGAGGTCGATATCGATCGACGGATAAAGAAGATAACACAGTGTAAGGCTGGTCGTTGGATCAAGGAAGGAGGGATTGGTTGCGGAAGCTAAAGGAACGTGGACGATGGATGTGAAAGACCCCTCAAATTGGAGGGATGAAAAAGGATCAAAGTTGTAGGTATCACATCTAGCGCAGAGCTGAAAATAGAAGAGATATTCCCACGCATGATTCGCCTCCCAACAGATTAATTGATTCCCCCAATGCCATTTGTGATAGGCCTAAGGAAAAGATCATGTCCAATGACACCAACTTTCCCGGCTCCACAGGGCTAGCACGTGGCTCACGTAGAAAAAATAGTAGGGAAGCAGGAAGTTCAAGTTTTTTAAGTGACTAATATGGCATCTACACGAAGAAAAGAGATGCAGCGAACTAAATCCACTTAGCAACACCATCACAGTAAGCCAAAAGGCAAGAAAGGTCAGATCCAAATGCTTTAAACCAACTGAGCAGCCACGTAAGAAAGTGCTTAAAGTCTTATCCATATCAAATAAGATAACTAAACATCAGAGGAGAAGATCCCCTCCCTAGTGTCACACATGTTATTGTCACGATGACTGCTATTCAAGAGTATAGCCATCTCCAGGTCGTTTCGGCTTGCCCTATATAGTGCCATCTTCCAAAGTTGTTGAAGTATGGAAATGGGAATATGGTGAGAGCTAAAGGTTGAATTACGAGAAGTGTTGATTTCTTTCACAGACAACCATGGTTGTTTGGTTTTGAGAAGCTAGTTCGAAAGGGGGTACTAATGGTTGGTGAACATAAAATTACGTTTCTTCATCATCCTGGTTATCTACACCAGGAAATCGCTAACCACCGGGGCACAGATGTTAAATACCTAGGGAGGTTCACCTGTTTCCACATAGCCCTACCTTCGGATGCATTGTGCGTGGGTTTTTACATCCCAAAGACGTCTCTTCGACACCTCCAGTTGTAGTCATGGCCTCTGAAGTCCCAACACACAACGGTGGCTGAGTCGGGGTGAGGAGGAGGTCAAACACATACCCAGCTATGTGGCCTGCAAGAAAACCCTCCTCGTAGGAAGGAGAGAGCAGTACAAGAATGATAAACCTCTTAAGAGGTTTATCATCATCAAATGCATGGCCGCCCTTTTTCCAATTCCCTCCTATAACAGTGTTTTACCAGACGAAGGAGGGGTTGGGAAAATGGTTGAGCACCGGAGCACAAGTTTTCTTGTCATCCTTTGAGCACCATGGTCTGAAGGAGGCAGGTTGGTCAAAGGAGGTGGAAAGACACTTCTGAAGCAATCTGATTCGAAAACAGACCATCAGTAAGCGACATAAAGATTTTTTTCATATCAAGTTACCGTAATGAAGAAATATCTACGCTTTCAGGACACATTACCATGCGCTGCAGCTCCATAATGTTTGTTCATATTTGTAAATCGTGGTGATAGTTCCACTCTCTAAACTATTAGTGTCTAATTGTGACTAAAAATAGTTTTTAGGTTTAGTTTTGGAGAATAGTCTCAGGTCCCAAATAGTATAAATGTACTCCCGGTAGATGGAGATAGGGGTTGGTTGGGGAAAAATTTCAACAGCTGAGGCTCTCCATTGTAATTGGTCTATTTTTTTCGTGTTATAAATAAATTTGCATAGGAAGGATTGTCTTTCATGGAAGAAATTCCTATGTCCTATTTTCTTTCAATATGTAATCTTCTTACATGAAATTTTCATCCTGTTTTCATTCCAATTTTTTAATTTCTTTCATGTCTGAAATAATTGTATAACAGTTTGGAATTCATACATGCTATGCTCCATCTGTTGTTTCAGATATTCATTAAATATTTCTTCTAAATTCATGCAGAATTCATCTTGTATATGATCTGTGTGATGGGTTGTTTTCTCTCATCTACTAATCACCTGCTAAATATCTCATGATTGCAATATGGACGGCTATCTTGCCTTTGTTTGTAAATTTATGCCATTCTTTACCTCCTGCAATATGTTTGCTACCTGGATCATCGACTCCATTTCCCAATGGTTCCCTTCCCTAATAGTCCCACCTACATCTTACATCAAATCACCTACCCTATTCAGGAGTCTGGCCTTCTAACTATTCTTGAGACTATCAGGCAGGACAAGTATTGTTATGATTAGAATAAAGGAAAACCTAATGTCCATAAGTCATGAAAGGACAAGAAGAATAAAAATTTTGAACAAAGGAAGAAAGGTTTCAAACCTTCTCACTTCCGAAATCAGCAAAGGCAACCATCACATGTTGTGACTTAGCCATCCTGAGTGATGGGAGACAAGACAAGAGATCCAAGAGAGATCAGAGAGCCACTCCAATGTTAGTGATGTAGAGAAAACCATATGCATGAGAATTGTCCACTTTATAACACGTATGTAAGGCAATATCACAACGTTCAAGAAGCTGAAACTCTGGTTCAAGTGGAAAGGACCGTCCCTAGAATTTATCTAGTGCTAGAGTATGGCCAGGAAGATCATTAATCAAATGTGGTTGAAGTTAAAGGTAAGATTATTGAGCACTCTATTTCTATTTTGATTGACCATGGATCTACTCATAGTTATATCACTCCTAAAATTGTTGAGATTTGTGCTTTTAAGAGGTTAAATCATAGCAAATCATGGTTAGTTCAGCTAGCCACTGGAACAAAGAGAAAAGTTAGTGAAGTGCTAGAGATATGTCCATTAGTCATGGATGAGTTAGTCACTTGTAATGAATTGAATGTTCTACCACTTGGTTCTTATGATATTCTCATTTGAATGGATTGGTTAGAAGTGCACATATTCAAGCTTGATTGTTACAATAATACTTTTGAAGTGCTAGAGATATGTCCCACTGTATGTTCTAATACCATATTAATCTTGCACATTGATCTAGGAACAAATAATCAATCTCATCAAGAAATAATCAACAAATAACTCAGAAATGGTGTTAATCGAAACCAGAATGGTTTCCTCTCTATATATTCAATAAAAAATGAATAGTTACAATAACAATGTCAAGCAATTGCTTAAATCAATGAGGAATTCGAATACCTAAGGAGGTCATTCAAATTCAATGAGTGAGTCTAGCTTAACTGACTGTAAGCCATTGGTTCACACTTACTTAACCACTTGACCAAAACCCTAATTGAATCACCAAACCTTAACTGAAGTCGGAGTGCAATAAATGATTGAATCTCAACTAAAAGAGATCAAACACATGTCATAGCAAGCCAACCATCAAGTGCTAGTGCTTCAATGACTTCAATGAACCCCAATGAGGTTAACTCAAGCTGAATTGATCATTAGAAGTTGGTGGAGGCGCCCCTGTTGACTCCAGATCATTAAATAATAATAAATAATCATTAAATAATATATTTAATGAGAGGAGGCACCTTAACTAACTAGTTAAACTTATTGTAACCACCAGTTAGCAAATAGGTGCATTAATATCACTCAGATCACCCCCGGAGTGCTCCAGTTAGCCTCCTTGACTATAGGATAAGGCTAAGTTAGCCTCCTTGACTATAGGTAGGCATGGGCGTGACTGGATGATGTCAATTAATGCTCCACTGATGTCAATTAATGTCAATTATACTTAGGATAGTGGTTTAACTAGGCCAATTTGACCAAAAAGAGTGTGTATGGTGGTAAATGTCTCCAACACCCCCCCTTAAGCTATACTCAAGAGGAGTTAGAAAACAAAAAATCATAAAAATGCTAGGGCCTCGGCAACTAAGGCCATAGGTCACCCTGTACAATGCTGAAACTGAAACAATGCTCAAAACAAACTAAGTGAGGAAAAGAGGGAAAACCCAGTGGGAAAAACCCCCCCTCAAGCTGAACACTGAAATTAGTCTGAATCACCCTGATGAACTCACCCCCAATAGTGAACGGAGGTAAGTGAACTTCTTTTCTAAAGAGCACTTGGTGAAGATGTTTGCAATCTGCTCATCAGTCGGGCAGTTTTGCAGAATGATGGTCCTGTCATGCACTAGCTCCCTCATGTAGTGCATGTGAATCTATACATGCTTAGTCCTATGCCTGGTAACTGGATATGTGGATATCTTAAGGTTGTCACAAAATAGGACAGTGGACAAAGTACTACCAAGATATAAACTCTGAAAGAATGCCTTGCAACCAAACTACTTGGATGCAAGCATTCACCGCTCCTCGATACTCGGCCTCTGCTGAAGATAGTTCTATGGTAGCTAGCTTTTTGCTTAACCAGAAAATGGGGCCACCACCAAACATGAATACATATCTATAAGTTGACTTTCGATCAATAGAATCACCCACCCGATCGAAATCTATGTATCCAACCAGCTCTAGCTCGGATTCTGCAACATAGTGAATGTCATAGGTCCTGGTTCCCTGAATATACTGGAGGATCCTCTTGGCTGCCTTCCAATGAATATCATGAGGCTGCTTCATGTATATTGATATAGCATTCATGGCATAACAAATATCAGGCCTAGAATGTGTCAAGTACAACAAGCTACTAATCAACTGTCGATAGATAGTGCATTCCATGGGAGGTGTGTGTTTTCCTTATTCAAGGCTGATCCCTGAAAGGAAAGGGAATGGTGCAGGCCTACATTCAGCCATGTTAAACTTGACTAATAGGTATGAATTTTATTTGGACTGAGTGACCATAATCCCATCATAATTTTTCTCGATTTCGAGCCTCAAAAATTGTTTTGGAAGCCCCAAATCACTCATTTCAAAGGCATTGTGGAGAGCAGTTTTGATGGCTGAAATGGAGGAAACTGTGCTACCTGTGATCAGTAAGTCATCAAAATATTTAAAAATGATAATTAGATGACAATCATGCTGCTTTAAATACACAGTTGGATCTGATCTACATCTCTGAAAGTTTTGCGAGAGAAGAAAGGCATCCATCTTGGAATACCACTCTCTTGGGGCCTGTTTTAACCCGTATAGTGACTTATTTAGCTTGAAAACCAAAGATGGATCAGTGATGTAACCCTAATTCTACTTCATGTATATCTCCTCATGAATATCTCCATGAAAGGTTAACTTAACATCCATGTGATGCACCTCCCAGTGCTTGGATGCTGAAATTGCCAAAACAAGGCGGATGGAGTCCATTTTTGCAACTGGTGCAAAGGCCTCATGGTAATCCACTCCTTGGACCTGAGAGAAACATTTTGCTACCAGCCTTGCATTATATTTTCAGTTGCTTCCATCAGTAGCAAAATTTTTCTGAAACACCCACTTGCATTGAACCAATTTCCTTCCCGAAGGAAGAGAAACTAGCTCCCAAGTAGTGTTTTTCTGAAGAGAATTCATCTCTTCATCCATGGAAACTTGCCATCTCGGGATCATTCTGAGCATGGTAGTAGGATTTTGGATTTGAACTAATCATGAAATAGTAATTTTTGGACAGCAAATTATCAAAACAAGAGAGTGCAATACCTTCTCTTTGGAAATCAGACCGGGTTCTCCTTGGATCATCTGGATTTCCAATGTTGTCTCCTGCGGAGGAGAGTGTCTATTGGGCCCATGTAGGAAGATGATTTTGCACTTCAGGTTCTAATTCAGCATATGATGATTGCTGCACACTGATATCAGAAATCAAAGTATCCAAATTAGGTTCATTACCCCCAATTTTATCATCCAAATATTCAGTAGAATAGGAAGGAAATTCAGTAGTTTTCTCCTTCCTAAAGAGGCTCATCGAACTTGACACTTCTCTCGATATTGATCTGTTTGGTATTGATATATAGCAGCTTGAATCCTTTAGATTCATTAGGATACCCAATAAACAAACATTCTATTCTTTTCGGTTGCAAAGCCCTTCTTTTATCAAGCGGAATTCGGGCCCATGCAGTGGACCCAAACACCCGTAGGTTTGACACATCCGGCTTGCGTCCGAAGTATGCTTCGAAAGGAGTATTTCCTTTCATGGATAAGTGTGGAACCCTGTTCTAAATTTATGCTGCAGCATGCATGGCTTCATCCCACAAATTTTTAGTAAGCTTCTTTGACTCCAACATACAGGTGGTCATCTCCTTGAGAGACCAGTTCTTCCTTTCCGCTACTCCGTTCTACAGGGGAGTGTAGGGAATTGAATGCTGGACCTGAATACCACTTTGGGAGCATATGTACAGAAACTCCTTACTGACATACTCCCCTCCATTATCAGATATTGAGGTCTTGATTTTAAGCCCAGAGGCATTTTCGATCAAGGCCTTCAATTCAGAAAAATTTTCACATACTTCTGATTTCTTTTTGAGAAAGAAAACCCATGTATACCTTGAAAAATCATCAATAAAAGCAAGGAGGTACCTTGATCCATTCATGGATGTGATAGGCATCGGACCGCTGATATCAGAATGTATCAGCCCCAATATGTTTGTAGCTTGGTTTTCCTTCCCCCGATCGAACTTGTGCTCAGGGTGTTTTGCAATCACACAGCCCTTGCAAATTCCCGTGGTTGCCTTGATGACCGAGAGGCCTTCAACCATGGATTTTTTCTGTAATTGCTGCAAATATTTAAAATTAAGATGGCCAAACCTCTCATGCCATAGCCTACTAACCTCATTTCCATGAGTTAGCAGAGCAGTGGGCTTTGCATCCACAACAAAGTGAGAGAACTCATAGGCTTTTGCATGATGATTTGCAAGGCCTTTTGCAATGGGTTTCTTGGATGCAACTTATGTTGTCTCAGCATCATTTGGGCTGAAAGAGACTCTCTTAGGCATTCCTGTATGTGTCATCTGATAGACACTAAGGAGATTTGCTGCTAGAGACGGTACATACAAAACATTAGAGAAAAAACCATTTTCAAGATCTACAGTACCTTGTCCTTCAAAAATGATGGTGGAGTCATATCCCATGTGGATGGGGATGGATTTTCCGGTCTCCAAGGATGAAAAGGAGTATTTTTCAGCCATCATGTGATTTGAAGCTCCAGATTCAATCAGCAGTGCTTTGGACTTCGAAGTGCTTGCCATGAGGGCATGACCTTTCTCATGCTGTGGTTCCCGATCTTGGTGATCTCTCCTCCGAAAGCTCTCTGGAAGATTGATGTGATTCCTCTCAAGGAGAGAGGTTGCTTCATCAAGATTTTTCTTCATGCAGGCATGTTCAGGGTGAAAACCCTTCCTGCAGTGATAAAACTTGACTTTTTCTTTCCCACTGTGTCATTTTCCTTTGTTCTTCCTTGAGCTGGAAGATTCATCATGCTGCTGGTTTTCAACTCTAGGCTTGGGAGCATCAAATTTAGTTTTTTTATTTTTCTGCTGCTTTCCTTTACCCTTCAGATCTTTGGGCCCTGATACATGGAGGGCTTGATCATGGGAATATCGGATGATCCCCATCTGGACAAGCTTGTCATGTTCATTTGTTAGGGACGCAATGAAGGCATTGAGTGTAGGCATCTTCCATCCAGGGGTTGTGAGCTTCCCCGCACAGAATGTAGAAACAAAAACTGAATAATCAGCCCCGCGTTTGGAGAGTATGGAAAGGATGAGCTGATCATCCTCCTTCTCCACGTTGCATTTCTTCAAGACTAAAACAGTATGCTTGAACTTTGTAAAGAAATCATTCAGAGTGTTGAAATTGGAAGGTTGGAGAGACATGAGTTCATTTTCAAGCTAGTAAACCCTCAAGTCATCATGCTTTTCGTATAGAGATTCCAATTTGTCCCATATTTCTTTCGGTGTCTTCAAATCCATAAGATGGAAGAGAAGGTCTCGAGAAATAGAGAGGCACAAGAAACCGAAGGCTTCATCCTTCTTATTCAAGAATCTTGATTTTTCTATGGCGGATCTAGGCTCAACTTCAGTGTCCATGGTGACTCTAAAAAGTCTTTGTCCCGCCGTATGCTCTAATACCATATTAATCTTGCACATTGATCTAGGAACAAATAATCAATCTCATCAAGAAATAATCAACAAATAACTCAAAAATGTTGTTAATTGGAACCAGCATGGTTTCCTCTCTATATATTCAATAAACAATGAATAGTTACAATAACAATGTCAAGCAATTGCTTGAATCAATGAGGAATTCGAATACCTAAGGAGGTCATTCGAATTCAATGAGTGAGTCAAGCTTAATTGACTGTAAGCCATAGGTTCACACTCAATTAACCACTTGACCAAAACCCTAATTGACTCACCAAACCCTAACTAAAGTCAGAGTGCAATAAATGACTGAATCTCAACTGAAAGAGATCAAACACATGTCATAGCAAGCCAACCATCAAGTGCTAGTGCTTCAATGACTTCAATGAACCCCGATGAGGTTAACTCAAGCTAAACTGATCATCAGAAGTTGGTGGAGGCGCCCCTGTTGAATCCAGATCATTGAATAATAATAAATAATCATTAAATAATATATTTAATGAGAGGAGGTGCCTTAACTAACTAGTTGAACATATTGTAACCACCAGTTAGCAATTAGGTGCATTAATATCACTCAAATCGCCCCCGGAGTGCTCTAGTTAGCCTCCTTGACTGTAGGAGAAGGCTAAGTTATCCTCCTTGACTGTAGGTATGCGTGGGTGTAACTGGATGATGTCAATTAATGCTCCACTGATGTCAATTAATGTCAATTATACTTAGGATAGTGGTTTAACTAGGCCAATTTGACCAAAATGAGTGTGTATGGTGGTAAATGTCACCAACACAGCGACAAGTTGCAGCAGCAAATCCTTGAATAGAAGTAAGAGGGGTATAAATTGGAATAAGATGAACTTATTACCTATAAGAAAAGAATTTATATTCCAAATGTAGCAGACTTGAGGAGAATTGTTATGGATGAGATCCATCAGGCTCCATATTCTGGTCACCCAAGATATCAAAATACAATTGCTACAGCCAAAAAGCAGTATTTTTGGCCAGGTGTGAAAAAGTACATTGATGAGTACATTTATAAGTGCATGAAATGTCAACAGGTGAGAATTGAGCATCAACATCCAACATGTTTATTGCAGCCTTTGCAAGTTTCAAAATGGAAATGGGAAGTTATTTTCATGGATTTTATTACAGGACTTCCAATGACTTGGAGACAGCATGATTCCATCATGGTTTTGGTGGACAAGTTGACAAAGGAATCACATTTTATACTAGTCAAGTCCATGTATAAGACTAATGCCATTGCAAAAAACTTCATGAAGGACATTTTCAGATTGCATGGATTTCCTAAGGGAATAATTTCTGACAGGGATCCCAAGTTTACTTCCAATTTTTGGAAACGTTTGTTTGCAGGTTTGGGTACAAAGTTGAACTTCAGCACTGCCTACCATCCTCATATTGATGGATAGAAAGAAAGAGTTAATCATGTGATTAAATACATGTTTCACATGTATGTTATGGACAACCCATCCAAGTGGGAGGATTATTTACACTTAATAGAATTTGCCTATAATAATGGACAGCAAGCATCATTGGGAATGATTCCATATGAAGCCTTGTATGGAAGAAGGTGTAGGACACTAGTGACTTGGGATAATCCAGTGAATAGGATATTGCTTGGTCCATAATTGCTCAAGAAAATGGAGCAAGAGGTTGCAAATATCAAGCAAAACCTAAAAGCATCCCAATATAGACAAAAAAGATATGCAACTAATCATAGAGTGCATAGAGAGTTCAGTGTTGGGGATCATTTTTACCTTAGAGTGAGTACAAGGAATATTTCCATGAAGCTTGGAAATTGTGCCAAATTGTCACCTAGATATTGTGGGCCTTTTGAAGTGCTTGAAAGAATAGGGCCAGTTGCATATAGAATTGCATTTCCTGCTAGCACTAGAGCTCATAATGTTTTTCATGTTTATTTGCTTAAGAAATATCTACATGATACTAACCATGTGATGAATTGGGATGTGATTCAGGTGGAACCCGAGGGAGAGTTCCAAACCGGTCCATTGCGCATCCTCGATGGGAAGGTCACAGTGCTTCGGAATCGAGCTGTTGGACAGGTAAAGGTGCAGTGGGAGCACTACAATCCTGAAGAGGCTACATGGGAGCTATAGGATGCCTTGTGATTGGCACATCCCTTTTTGTTCAATTTTGCAAAGCACTGAGGATAGTTCTAATGAAGGGGGATGGGAATGTAACACCCTGGTTTTTACCCCATGGTATTAAAATTGTACATGATGTATATATTTTATGTAAATCATGGTAAGGAGCTCAAGGCCAAGGCCCTGTCATTGATTTGGTGTTTTATGTATAGGTGATCAAAGTTGATACCTATGTTTATAGTGCTAATCAAGAACAACATATTTTGAGATATCATGTAAATACACAATTTCATAAAATGTCATAGCTAGCTATGCACTGCAACATGAAAGAGATGGGGGTATGATTTCAACAGGAATAGGGAGGAGAGTTAGTCAAACTCTTGAGCCATAGGGTGAGACCAGATATCAATGGGGGAACCCATGAACCCAGCTACCTTTTTGTCCTCTGTCCTCAATCATTAATTCTTCCATAAGATTAGTTGAGGCAGTTAATGTCTTGGGTGGAGCAAGGCATGGAATTCAGTTTCGTGACTGAGCTTTCCTACAGCCTACAGACTGGGAAGCCACGTTCTTTCTTATTATGCAAGTAAGCATGTGGATGTGTACCAATCGGTTTCATGGCTGAGCTTTCATTTAGTCTACAGTCTAGGAAGCCGCGTTCTTTCTTATGACGCAAGTAAGCACGTGGATGTGTACCAGTCGAGAGGAGGGATTTTTTTTCTTCCTCATCATTCATTGTTGGGGGGATCCACAATCATTCACTCGTTCATTTTTCATTCTCCTTATATCACAGACGCACTGAGAGATAGTAGAGGATCATTACGCGATTTTGCAAGTATTTTCCTTTGTTGAGACCTTGGTTGATGGGTTACAGTGTTATCATGAACTACAGAGTGGTATGAGACCCTATTTATTTGTGTTACAGAGTGAATCCCTATGTTGTTGGGTCTCCATGTGGTTTGTTGTTATGTGCACCCTCGTTTGGGTTTGAACTGTTTGCAAGACTTGGGAGTGGAAGAGACAAAAAATGGGCTTGATAAACCTAGTGCAGAGAGGAACCTCATGAAAAGATAAGAGTGGATGGTGAATATTCTATGCACACCTGAAGACCACTGGAAGGGAAGGCATAGCTCGAGGGACTGTGGAGCAAAAAAGGGGATGCTTCCTTGTGTTGGGTGTGTAGGTATTGTGGATTCCAGGCCAGATATATCTTTTGGAGGTGTCCCTATCTCTTGAATGAACCACTAGCTTATCCATTCTACCTTTCCACTACCTTAGAAACCTGATAAACCCAAAGGAGATCAGCTTGGCTGACAGCCTGTGAAACCCAATTGTATATTGGTTGTGATGAGCAGCCTGTGAAACCCAATTGGATATTGGATTGGTTGACGAACCTGATAAACCCAACTAGTAGTTGGATTGGTTGTGTCTTGTTGTGCATTTGGCCATGTGTGACCCTTAGCTAGACAACCTGATAAACCCAAATAGTTATCTTGGTTGAATATCCTGTGAAACCCTACAATGAGATGGCTTGGTTGAGTATCCTATGAAACCCATCTATTAGTTGGCTTGGTTGTTCCTTAATGTGAATGTTGGCTTGACTATGTATAGTATGTGAAACCCAACTAGATGGCTTGGTTGAGTATCCTGTCAAACCCAACAGTGATATGGCTTGGATGAGTAGCCTGTGAAACCCATCTGTTTAGCTTGTTTCCCTGCAGCTTGATAAACCCAACTATGTGTTGGATTGGTTGGATAGTCTGATAAGCTCAACTGAAGGTTGGCTTGACTATGTGTGATATGATCTAGTTGTGTGTGAGTTTGTTGTTCCCTAGTTCCTTGTGGAATTCATGCCCATCTCGGGGGTGGCAATTGTGTTGAGATATTAATGAACACAACTGACCTATGTTTGGGTGGAAGGTTGCAGGGAAATAGCTAGTTGTGGGACAATTTCATGTTCAAAATAAGTATTCTATGTTATTCTTATTTATGCAATTTATATGATTATGAATGAATTCAATATGATGAATGCTTTCTAATGATTTCAGTAGAGTTTACTGTTGGTTAAATGTTCCTGAATTTGCATCTGTATATGCCTTGTAATTCTACTGCATTTTGCTTATGATCATGGAGTCTAGAAGCCTGGTTACAGGGTAAGAAATGCAGATATCTTAAGGCAAGATGTGTTCTTCCGCCTTCCTAGATCCACCTGCGGTAGTCGGGAGTCAAAAGGAGGAAATTTGAGAAAGGAACAAGGCAGAATGTTGGTTTCTGCACCCTAGAATCCACCTATGGAAGGTGGAATGCAGAAGTGGAAAAAAAGCCAAACTTTCTACGGTAAAGTGTGGATTTCCACACCTGGAGTCCACCTACAGAAGGCGGAAGGAGGGAGGAAAAAATTGGAAAGAAGAAAGACAAATGAGGCCAAGTGTTGGGTTTCCACGATCTAGAGTCTTCCCATGGAAATCTGGAAGGTGGAAATCAAAAAGTGAATAGGTGGATGTATTGTTTCATTGGTTTCCCACACCCTGGGATCCGCCCACGAAATGCGGAATGCAGAAGGAGAAAAGAGGAAGGTTGGAAGTCGAAAAGCAGAAAACCAAAGGATAAAGGTAAGCGATGGTTGAGTTTTCGGTTCCCTCGGTCTGCCTGCGGAAACGCAGAAGGAAAAATACGGAAGGTAGAATGTGGTCAAAGGATTTTGTCGTATCTTCAAGTTCTGATTCCCGTAATCTACATTCCAGAAAGCAGAAGGTAGGAAGGCAGAAAGGTCAGTTCATTGTGGAAACAACTTTCCTAGCTGCAGAACAGATCTATAAGCTGCGGAACAATTGTTACTGTGGTTTCTAAGCCTAAGAATGAATGTTAAAGGATGATTCATGACCCATGACTGTGTTAAAGAGAAACAAATAATAATTTTTAAATTATTTCGTATATCAGTCAAGTGCATGGGCACCGGGTTCATGAACATTGTGGTGTATCCAAGCAGGATTAGCAGTCGCACTTACCCTCCAAGGTGGGAGGGGACGTGACAAATATTTTATTTTTGTAAGAAAATTACATATTTTATGTGTTGGTATTATGGATTGCAAATCCATGATTTCTAGTTTAGGGAAACTACATAAGACTTAATAAGTAGCTTATAGGTTCCTTAATGTATTTTATACATAGTATACCTATTATATATGTTATGAGTCAGATCATGTTTGAGAAAAGGACATAGACATTAATCATGTGCTTAGGTACCTTCGAGGTACTATTGCTTATGGACATTTTTGCCTCCAGTGGTGAGGTAAAGTTACTTGCTTATGCCAAGTCCATTTAGGATGGCAATATTGCAACTAGTACCATAGAAGCAAAGTGTATTGAAGCTGGTACTACAGAAGCAAAGTGTATTTAAGATAGTATTACAGAAGCAAAGTATATTGTGGCTAGTGCTACCTGTCGAGATGCATTGTAGCTTGAGAAGATATGTGTTGGGTTAAAAGCTTGAGTTTACATTGATTTTTTTTTATAATCAAAGTTGCATCAAGCTTTCTGAAAACCTTGTGTTTCATGATAAGTTGAAACACATTGAGATGAGGTATCACTTCATCAAATACATGGTCTAGTAAAACTTCAGTACTTTGCTACTGATGAGCATATTTCATATGAGATTGCAGATGTGTTAACAAAGTCTTTGTTTGTGAAAAAATATAGGTACTTTCAAGACAAGCTTGGTGTTGTAGAGAATGTCTCATTTCCTGAGAGGGAATGTTAAAGATACAACATCACAATTCATTCTCTAATCCAATATTATGCAATCAAGATTGCATCCTCCCATATAGAGGAATCCTGAGATTAAATCAGGTACTTGGAGTAGATTCTTGAGTTGGAATCAAGAATGACTAAGCCTTCTATATAAATGTTATTCCTCATGTATTGAGGCAAATGCTTTGATTTATCAAAGTGATGATGTTGTAAATTCTTGTTGGCCAAGGCACCGTACTTGTGTATCAATTCAATATTCCCATGTGGACCTCCAGTTATAGTAGGTACCCATGGGGTGGACCTCACGTTATAGAGGTAATTAGATTGTCATGTGGGCCTCCAGTTATATTAGGTACCCATGGGGTGTACCTCTCATATAGAGGTAAATGCTTTGCATGTTGAAGTATTAATGTTGTGTGATGTATTACTAACCATGGTCACCGATTCCTATTAAGTATCCTTTAGATAATGGACACCTCTAGAGTGAATTACTTTAGCATATGATAATTTGTTCCGGGGAAATATAATATGAGTACAGCATCTCATAAATCCACTTAGTATAATCCAATATGATATATAGTTAAAAGTTAGCACATATTGACCATGCAGTAAAAAGATACGAGATAAAGATAAATGCATAGAGAACAAGAGAATTTGAAATTGCTTATGAAGACACTTCAGCTGATTAAAGTGAACTCAAATTGTTAAATATTCAATTAAATAACAATGCATGCCTCAATCAATGCTTCAGTTAAAGTATTAAATGTATGTAATCATTTAATTAAAGGAGAACTCGGTGATCAATTCAGTAAAATCAATCAACATGATTTTAGTTAAGAATAAGTTAACTAAAGTGCTAATAAAATGAATTAGTTAACTAAAGTGATTTGCATGATGACACTTTAGTTAAACTAAAAGATGACACTTTAGCTAAACTAAAAGACGACAATTATGGTTGATTGTTTTATGTGATTGAATGTTCTATTGATTCAAGTTTCACTATTTCCGCACTTAAAGAATTAAAGTTAAAACTCTTAACAAGTTTGCAAAAAATTCAACAACTAACTCCTACCTCTTTATCATGTGATTTATCTAAATATCAACCATCATCTTCAATTTAGAATCCAATCATTGAATGCATGTGGTGGTTGATGAGGAAATATACCTTGGATAGTTATGAAGACATGGAAGGGGCTAGGTAAAACCATCATGGAGAAGTGTAATATACCCCTACCTCATGGAAATTTGAACCCCCTCTATTCATTTGAACTCTATTTCCATTCTCAAAATTGGAATTGAATCATTCACTCATCATTCCCTCATATCCAAGCACCATTCAAGCTCTAAGAATTGTGTTAAAGTTCTTTGCGTTGATATACAAACATGTAAATGACCAATCTAATGATGAGAAAGAAACATGTCGATATATGAAGAGAGAGATGGATTGTTGTATCAGAGAATAGAGGCTAGTTTATTCAAGAAACACCCATTTTCCCTCTTAATCGCTACTCATCAGGTGCCTTAAATCTAATGTATGATGTTTCCATGTCATTCAAGAAGTTAAATAGTAGGATTGATCCTTTCTATTTAAACTAAGAGAATCGGATGGAAGAATACTTCTAAGGCATTGTAGAGAAGTGGAGAAGTGGAGAAGAATGTTGTGACTGTAGCAGGGATTTCTCCTTACTACAGGGGCAGGAATGGCTCCCTTTTGTCTATAGGACAGAAGGGTAGGTTCCTGCTAGTGGTAAATGCCGAAAATAAAAATGGAATGTAAAAGACAGTAAAGAAATCAAAGCAAATATGGAAACTATGGTGAACCCCTCTGCAAACACAAGTTAGGGTTCCACCTCCAAAGACCTGCAAGCAAAAACTAAGCTACAATGAACTGAAAAACCTGCAAAACAATGTTAAACATAAACCTGCAAATGAAACAAGGGTTAGAAAGAAAAAACAACTAAGAAGCAAAGAAATAAAACATGAAACATGGTTATACCTTCTCTAGTGGAAATGGGCCACCATGCCCTATCTTATGGAAGCACCTCTCTCTTGGATGGGGAGCAATGGCTCAATGGAAATGGAGGAGAGGGAGTGTGGGTGGCTTGAGAGGCAAAGGTCTCAAGGCATCCACAGGCAGCATAACAGTATGCAAGGGAGAAGTGTTTTGAGAGTGACCCCCCACCCTCCTTTTATAGCTTTTTCAAAGGGTTTTAGGGTTTTAAGCCCTTGGTCAAGGCTTTAGCCCCTTTTGGGGGCTTTTAGCCCCTTCTGCCCTAACTTTAGCTCCTTTTAGGGTTTTAGCCCCTTTTTGAGGGCGTTAGCTCCTAGGAGACTATTT
Organism: Pseudotsuga menziesii; assembly: GCA_001517045.1. Classification (NCBI taxonomy): domain Eukaryota; kingdom Viridiplantae; phylum Streptophyta; class Pinopsida; order Pinales; family Pinaceae; genus Pseudotsuga; species Pseudotsuga menziesii. The sequence continues at coordinate 115,541 of LPNX010320091.1, forward strand.
TGGGCTCCTTTTTGGGGGTTTTAACCCCTTTTCTTCATCCTTAGGCTATTTTGAGGGTGTCGGGGTCCAATGGAGTGATATGAGGGTCGTGAGATGGTGTCCTTGGGTGGTGTAGGCCATTGAGAGCTGAGTGGGGGATTTTTGTTTAACAGATTGCCCCCTGATGTGTGAGGGAAGGAGCTCAACGTATGGCTGACGGACATCATAAGATTTGTTGTGTAGAGGTGGTGCATCCGGGGCTGGGGCTTGGTGGCTTTTGGTTTTTGTATTAATATGGTTCCCATCAATGGGTGAGATACAAATAATGTGTGACATGTATATGGATGAGGTGGGCATCCCCATGCTTGTGACAATGTCAAAAGAATAATTTGATCTATGCTCTAAAATACAAGAGCCAATCATATACAACTGGTTTTACAATAATGGTTTCCTCCATGTGAGGCTGAATACAATGTTGATCTGGTACATTGGACGCATGGAATGCTATATCTTCATGACTGATGGCCTGCTAAATCTGAAACGGTACATAGTTGTATGCACTTGCTGATTGAGATTCAGAGTCTCTGCGGTACAAGTATGCTGTATCAATCATAAAGGTATATCGAAGCACTGCTGGGGATTCTTATCACTGTCTCCAACGCAACCCAAAAATCACAAGGGACATAACATGTTTAGGTCCCTCGGGTAGACTCACCAATGTGCTAGAGTCAGGTGACATCTGGGGTCTTCGACCAAGTATTGTGCGGACCAAACCCTGTACAAATCTCAACGGTGCGATGATGTAGTTGAAGTCGAGCCCGTGAGAAACAACCATCCCGAGAGGCACTAAGGACTCCTCTCAAGTGGTCCAAGGAACTCATCAATGATGTTAATGAAACCAGGATACAGGGACCTCTGGGTCTATCCTATGGAATACATGTGTTTTCATCGACAGAGGGAGACCTGCCCCTAGCTAAGGCAATGATGTTTCCTTGACAAGGGGCGCAAGGGAGATAGCCGAAAGGTGTGAAGCAATATGTGGACTGACTCACTGAATGGGGGGGGAGGGAAATATTTGAACAGGGGCAGGGGGAGTGCAGGAGACTCAAACTTCCTTTGTTCAGAGTATGACAACAGGGTGGACTAGGCAGCAAATGAAACTTGACTCATGGGAATGGGATCATAGCTGTAATACCGGGAATGTCACTGCAGATGGGAAACACTTGGAGGAGGTAGACACTTTTGATATTGATGGGATCCAAGGAAGACACATTGCAGAGTACTCTGAACAAAGGTGACCCAATGTGGGATTGCTGCCAAACTGTTTGCTGTGGGGAGGTGTCTAGGGACACTGTTATGTTACGATCTTGTGGATTTTTGGCGAGCCCGAGAAGGTAAATGCTCGATGGTGCTTTCAATTTTAGAGAGTCTGAAAGCACGAAGAAGACTCCACAGGGGGCTCTTTTTCGTTGGTAGTCTCCTATGCCCAAAAAAGCATAAAAGTATACATAGGAGAGCTCGCCCATCCTGTAGGGGATGGGAGACTTCTTTACAGTTGGTAGTCCAATCAGGATGGAAAAGGTTAAACCTATACTGACTGGACGGTCATTCAAATACTTTTACAAGCATGAACAAAACCAAGTTTGCTTGGCCATCTTTTCTTGTTGAGAAGGCTGGAAAAGAGCTTAACAACAACCTGTGGTGAGCTTTTTCATAGAGTGCGGGCCCTCTGCCCTAGAAAGCATAAAAGTATGCAGAGGGGTATGGTCTTGGCTTGAGTGTGCCAAGGATGTCCTTTTCAATTGATGGTATACATGGTCCGCAAAAGGAGGTAAATGAGACGATGTAGACACCCTTTCAAATACTTTAACGAGCGGGAAAGGAAGCAGCTGTGCACGACGATCTTTTCATTGTTTTAAGGAGTCGAAAAAGAGCTTAAACAAAACTCCAATGTGGTCAACCAATTGCAGTGGCACATGCGGTGCCCCATGTCGGGACGGTGGACAAAGGTCCAAAGGTCGTCCACACAGTATGGACAGAGCAGAAGGCTCTCAAACATACCAATACATGCATGAGATAAATCGCGGCAGAGGCCTACGAGTTGGTGCGACAGAGGCACGCAAACTGAGGTGGCTCTTGGACAGAGGTCAGGAGAGCGTGTGTGTGTGTTACGGTGGACAGACTTGACTACATGCGATGTGAGTGCAAGTTAGGGGGCACTTCTATGCCAAATACATGTAAGAAAAATAAATGGTTTTGTGGACGATGGTCCAGATGTCCGCATAAGGTGCGGTGGAAAAGACAATTATAAATACAAAAATAAAAGCAAAATTACAGTCCTTAACGAGTGGTGGCCCAAAAACTCGCATGAGTTGTGGTCGAGAAGTGTGATGCAAGTACAGATCCGTAGACACTTGCATCGTCATGTCATGGCTCGTAAATCGAGGTGACTGGTGGGAAATGGTCCCAAAATTGATTATTAAACATGAGATGATGGTCTCATAAGAAGATAGAATTTTGAGCCCGAAGGTGTGAGGGGTGTCTTGAACAGGTTCTGGGTGACTTTGAACTAGTAGCTGATGGTGCTGCCCCTGATTTTTGCTGAAAAATGTTGAAAAACAAGAAAATGAAGCAACTCATTGGTGATGTTTAAGCGTAAAATTTCTTGAGGTAGAGCCAATTGCAGGGGTTCTCCAAGAGTTGTCCATCAGATTCAATGAAGAGGTATTCCCCCTTGCCAAGACGAAGGTCATTGGCAAGGCAGGGTGATAGAATATGGTCTTTGATGGGAAGAACCGATTCCATACTATGGTTTAAAGGGAATGGAGTAAAACCAGAGGCGGTCTTACATATTTCTCCGTCATTATGTAAGTGGTGTCGTGATAGATCAAGTGGATCTTCCACTAGTGATGAGATGGAAGGGCGACTGGTGCTAGAGATCATGTAAATGGTATTAGTTGTGGTTTTTGTGGCCTTGCCCCCAGTCTCTGTTGGAGGAAGAGGGGTAGGCCTCGAGATGGTAGGAGTCTTTGATGGACCTGGAGGTACAGTAGGTGGTTCAAGGTACCACACAAGATCTCCCTGTGTGAAATCATGTAGATTGCGGGTTTCCAAGACAGAGTTACTCACGATCTCGGATGGTAGGAAAATGAAAGGGAAAAGGAAAAGGATCATGTTGATCGGGAATGAACCCCACTGTTTCCCTGGTAATTGAGGTTGAGGTTACAACTGAGGTTGCGGCTTTGGAAGGGGTTGCAGCTGCGGATGATGTTGTGGTTGTGGTTGGGGCTGTGGCTGAGGTTGCTTTTTGGGTGCAGCGGTGCTGGATGAAACCATGCACAAGTCCGCAGTTTCATTTTGTGTCGGTGGTGGTGAAACTAATGGAAAAGGAGTCGTCATGGTGGGATCGATAAACAACCCAGGGCCCACATTCAACGGTGGGGAGGCTGGTGTGTTTTCAACCATGGTATTGATTGCGGGGACGACATTGGTGTGTGTGGTCACCCCTTGTGGCTTAGTCGTGGTGATGGTAGGGATAACGTTGGCAGGTATCATTAACCCTTGGGGATCATGATAAGTGAGCTGATAAACCATCACAATATTCCCTTCATGGGGGAACATCATGAGATGGAAGACAGTTGATGTGACGGCTCACAGGGTGTACATGTAACTCCTTCCAAGGAGGAGGTTGTAGTCTAGTTGGGCATTGACAACTTCTATGTCGATCAGGACTGTCTTCTCGGCTAATGTGATGGGGACATGGGGGAGGATTCCTTGGGCTTTAGTGGGATGTCCATCATAAGCCCGCAGAGTGGTGGAGGACAGTTGCAGAATTGGTGATCCAAGTTTCTGCCAAACCAAGGTAGACATAACGAACGTGGATGCCCCCTCATCCACTATGCACCAATGCACAACCAAATTATGGATGGACACCGAGATTTGGAAGGCGATGGTCGATGGCATGCGCGATTCTTCGTTCTCCGTGTCAAAGGTGATCAAATTAGAGTCGGAAGGGTCTACTACCCCCAGGGCGGATAGCAAGGCTTTCCACTGCGTTGGGAACATTTTAAGTACCTCAAGAACAGACATAGTGGTTGGAATTTGGGCCAAATCATCCACAATGCTATATCTGACTGCAGCTCCAGTTGTGGCATTATTGGAAACTCTTCGTATGGGGGGGTGTGGGAACGGGGGTAACTGAAGAGGTAGGTTGATTTTTTTGGACGTGGATGCTGCTGATGATTCAGCAGGTTCGGTGGTGGTACCGTACTAATTTCGTGTGGTTTGCATGTTGACCTCTTCAGTTTTCATGGCTAGCAGGTGTTGAACACCTGTTTCGGTCATGGGAGGTGTCCCCAGAGTGTTGGGGTTGGGTTGGGGAGGGGGTGCGGTTGCCACCAATCCTTGGACTCGCAGTGGGTTTTGAAGCACCATGGGGGGAGGTCCTTGTGGTGCCGGGTTGGGTTGGGATTGATTGGCAACGTTGGCGGCCTATTGGGCCTCGTTTTGAATGGCCTGCTTAGCTCGATCCATAAGGGGACACTCGAATGTGTAGTGCCCATACACATCACAAAGTGTGCACGGTTGGTTTGTTCGCAATGGGGCGTTGCGTCTTGGTGCATTTTGTCGTGGGGGGTTTTAGGCTGGCTGGTTTGTCGTGGTATTGTTGGGAGGGTTTGGTTGTTGACCGCCTCCCTGCGGTTGGTTATTTCCTTGGTTGCGGGGCCAGTTATTTTGAGTTTTCCCTTGTTGATTGTTGGGGGCAGGCTGGTTGGGACGGTTTTGTTGTGCGAACACTTGTCCCAACGAAGCGGGTGGAGCGGGGGCAAGGGATTGAACTAATTGTGCTGGTGTTGCATAGTAGATTTGTGGGGGTGGGGGTGCCACAAATGTGGGCATTTTCCCCACATACTTCTGTGTTGGCCAAGCCATGGCCTGGGCCTGCTGCGGTGGCACAGGTTGTGCATAGGATGTTGTTGCTCTAGACTAGGACATCATTCTAGCGTAGTCCGGAGCTTGGTTTTGGTGAGCAACACTAGCAATGTTGTTTGGTTGTGGTGTAGCAGCTGGTGGTGTTAGACGGTGTTGTGGTTGTTGGGAGACTGATCCTATGATTCCGTCCGCGGCATGGGATGCCCTCAGTGCATCACGGTAGGAGGTATTTGGATGGGGGGTGTCTGGAATGACGGTGTACAAGTATCCAGACTGAGCGTAGATAAGGTCAAACTGTTGAGATTTCAGTATTGCCTCTTCTTTGGATTGAGGACATTCGGATGCAACGTCCTTTGCTATGGGTGGGAGCAAGGTCTTAAGGAACCAATCCAAGAAGATCTTGTCATCGAGTTGGATTTTGCATAGACTACGATCTCATCGCCGCTCATGGATATGGTCAGTTACATGAGTGGTAGTGCTTTGGCGATAGGATAATAGGATCTCCACCCCTTATTCATATCTGATGGGGAGTTGGAAATACTGTAGGAACATGAAAGCTAGGGAGTTGAAGTCCGGGTATTTGTCCTGTGGTAGCTCAATGTACCATTTGGCCGCAGCACCTGTAAGAGTGCATTGGAATAGCCTCAGCATGATGGAATTGTCTATGATGCTATTGGATGAGCACCATAGATGGAATGTCATTATGTGGTTTTGGGGGCATTCCCCTGATTTGCCTTTAAACTTGGGGATGTCTGATGGAAGCTTAGTTGGCATTGGAGGCCAAAAAGCTTGATGGTGAATGGGGTCATTTGTTATTCTACCCAAATCATCTAAGTTAAGACGAGCCATGAAGGGCAGATTTGACCCCAGGTTGATGTGGGATGGGGCTGCTATGGTGGTGGGGTTTGCAGGTGCATAATGCATCTGCGTAGCTGGGGGTGCTTGTGGTGGCACCATTGCAGATGGGCCAATTCCCCCAAGCATTGTGGGTGGGACAGTATGAGTGGCGGGGACATTGCCCCATGTATGACAATATGGGCAATGTAAGTGGACGGTACATTGCCCCCCTGTGTGGCAGGAGGGGCAGTGTGTGTGGAAGGGCCATTTCCCCTGTGTGTTGTAAGTGGGCCAACTTGGATGGTCACTGTAGGTGATGGCAGCTGACTAATGACAATCTGCATGACTGTGCCTGGGCCACTTGCCAAGTTGTGGGTGACAAGTTGTGATGTGGACATGGGTCCACTTGCTATGGGTATGTCGGAAAATGGATCTGGATTTGCACCAGCCATGGGGCTTGATGGTGCAGTATGGAGGTCTCGTTCAAACTGATATGGGTCTGAATCAGAATCATAGGTTGTGTGGCCTTCTGATGGTGTGGGAGATCGCTGAGAACAACTTCGACGGTGTCGATTGAGTGTTCCAAATGGTGGTGGTTCGCCTCTTATGCGTGAGGAAGAGCATGGAGGACTAATTGTGTTAGATTTTTTGTTTGAAACTAGTGGGAATGATGTTTGGACCCCGGTTTCAGTGGCCTCCTATTGGCTGCAGGTGGTCACTCAGCCACCAAGACTGCCAGAAGACAGCGGTTGGCTTTTTCCTCACAGGTGTTTCTACTCAATCGGAAGGGGTCGTTTCCCATTTCGCTTGGCAATTCCTCTCAGCGGCCAGCTACTTTGGGGTTCCTGTGGTACTCCTCACAATGAGTTTCTAGGCAGGGCCCAAGTGTTTCCCACAGTTGAAGCAGTCACGGACTTATGTCCTCAAGGACTGCGGATTTGTTTGTACCTCGTGTAAATTAGTAAATTTTAAGGCTCACTCAGCGTCATGAACTGAGTTGGGTTAATTAGTTGGTATGGTGTATTTGTTTGTATGTATTTCTGGTATTTGGTAGCTACAAATGGTTTATGAATTCATCATGGTAGATTTCATGTCATTGTGTATGCAAGCATTGAATAATGAATAGAGATTTGTAAACAAATACAATTTTTTAACCCTGAATGTTTGATGGCCTAACTGGATGAATACCTCACATTGATATTCCTCTTCAACCAAGAGAAGGTGTTGGGATCTCAACACAATGGAACTAAGCTCATTCATAGATCCTCAGGTCACCTTCCGGATGCAAGGTTGGTCAACAAGGAGGACGCTTAGCGCCGTGAGAAGCCCTCCTTCTCTACCCCCTCTACCTTCCAGGTCATTCGGTTTTAGTGGTTTGGAAAAATATTGGTGGAGTGCCTAGATCTATACAAGCTTGCTCTTCGTCGTATCCCAGAATACCCCGAAGGGTGATGACTAGGTACAGGAGGAAGGGTAAGCAAGACAGTTAGTTTTAAGTTGATTTTAGTTAAGCGACATTCATTTGATTAAGCCATTAAAATTTACTTAGGAATTTACACATTATTTGTAAAAGAAATTGCAGAGAATAGAAACAGAAACTTAAATTGAACCAGTGTGCTGGACAGAGGCAGCTGAGCTGCACTGAAAGTCCTATAAAACTGAAATTTAACTCCTATTAAACTAGAATTGAAGTTTTGTTTGACAGGCCACAGATTTCTGATCAAATCTGGCGAGGGGGCCGCAATATTTTTTCAGAAACAAGCAAGTGGGTCACACAAAATCCACAGACAGTCGCGGTCAATGTTTATGAGTCAAGTCACACTTATCAGGGGATTAAGTGCGCCCTGGGTCTGCCTATTTGGCCATTAAGTGCGCCCTCACCACACTTTCAGGCCCGATAAGAGCGACCTACCCTGGATTTGGGTTTTTTTGTGATCCAGAGTCAGATTAGGCTGACAGTAACTTGTACTTTGGCCAAATTGACTCGGTTTTTCCTAGTAGAGGCTTCGGCAGTACTGATAACTAAAAATAAAGTGAATTTAAAGTGAATTTAACAGGAAATTTGAAAAACTAGGGCAAAACTTGAAAAACTTGAAATTTTAAAAATTTGGCCCAGGGATTCTGTGGGATCGACCTGGTACTTTCGAGACAAGATTGGTGTTGTAGAGAATGTCTCATTTCCTGAGAGGGAGTGTTAAAGATACAACATCACAATTCATTCTCCAATCCAATATTATGCAATCAAGATTATGTCCTCCCATATAGAGGAATCCTGAGATTAAATCAGGTACTTGGAGTAGATTCTTGAGTTGGAATCAAGAATGACTAAGCCTTCTATATAAATGTTATTCCTCATGTATTGAGGTGAATGCTTTGATTTATCAAAGTGATGATTTTGTAAATTCTTGTTGGCCAAGGCACCGTACTTGTGTATCAAGTCAATATTCTCATGTGGACCTCCAGTTATAGTAGGTATGCATGGGGTGGACCTCACATTATAGAGGTAATTAGATTGTCATGTGGACCTCCAGTTATAGTAGGTACCCATGGGGTGTACCTCTCATATAGAGGTAAATTCTTTGCATGTTGAAGTATTAATGTTGTGTGATGTATTACTAACCATGGTCATCGATTCCTATTAAGTCTCCTTTAGATAGTGGCCACCTCTAGAGTGAATTACTTTAGCATATGATAATTTGTTCGGGGGTAATATAATATGATTACAGCATCTCATAAATCTACTTAGTATAATCCAATATGATATATAGTTAAAAGTTAGCACATATTGACCATGCAGTAAAAAGATACGAGATAAAGATAAATGCATAGAGAACAAGAGAATTTGAAATTGCTTATGAAGACACTTCAGCTGATTAAAGTGACCTCAAATTGTTAAATCTTCAATTAAATAACAATGCATGCCTCAATCAATGCTTCAGTTAAAGTATTAAATGTATGTAATCAGTTAATTAAAGGAGAACTCGGTGATCACTTTAGTAAAATCAATCAACATGATTTTAATTAAGAATAAGTTAACTAAAGTGCTAATAAAATGAATTAGTTAACTAAAGTGATTTGCATGACGACACTTTAGCTAAACTAAAAGATGACACTTTAGCTAAACTAAAAGACGACACTTAAGTTAAAAGACAACACATAATTTATGACACTTGAGATACACCTATTGCATGATGATACTTATGTTAGCTTGTTAACTAAGTGATCCTACATCCAGTAAGGAGACGAGTTCACTCTTAAGAATGTTGAGCATTATTTATTGTCAGATAAGAAAGCAATAACACATTATGTTTTGCAAGGATTGATGAACCCGAGGTGCAGTGAAATTATCCAAGAAGGAAATTCACTATAGTTTGCATGGGAGGCTACTTCTCCATGCGGTGATTCGGTATTCCTTGCATGGCAGTGATTATTGCTATTTATTAATGTGTTGGACACATTGGAAAGTTAATCTAGGTGTTCCCTCTTCTCTATTGCTATGTATCTACACCTGGGGTGTTTATATCTCTAGTATCTTGCACATGGGGTGTTTATATCTCTATGTATCTTGCACCTGGAGTGCCGAAAGCAATCTATTGTTGTAAAAGGCATTCTCTGTTATTTATCATAATTATACTGAGAAGATTTGTTGGGTTTTTCATCCTCATTATTTTGAGGGTTTCCCAAGGTATATGTTGTGTTATGGTTGATTGTTTTATGTGATTGAATGTTCTATTGATTCAAGTTTCATTATTTCCGCACTTAAAGAATTAAAGTTAAAATCTTAACAAGTTTACAGAAAATTCAACAACTAACTCCTACCTCTTTATCATGTGATTTATCTAAATATCAACCATCATCTTCAATTTAGAATCCAATCATTGAATGCATGTGGTGGTTGATGAGGAAATATACCTTGGATAGTTATGAAGACATGGAAGGGGCTAGGTAAAACCATCATGGAGAAGTGTAATATACCCCTACCTCACGGAAATTTGAACCCCCTCTATTCATTTGAACTCTATTTCCATTCTCAAAATTGGAATTGAATCATTCACTCATCATTCCCTCATATCCAAGCACCATTGAAGCTCTTAGAATTGTGTTAATGTGCTTTGTGTTGATATACAAACATGTAAATGACCAATCTAATGATGAGAAAGAAACATGTCGATATATGAAGAGAGAGATGGATTATTGTATAAGAGAATAGAAGCTAGTTTATTCAAGAAACACCCATTTTCCCTCTTAATTGCTACTTCAAGTGCCTTAAATCCAATGTATGACATTTCCATGTTATTCAAGAAGTTAAATAGTAAGATTGATCCTTTCTATTTAAACTAAGAGAATCGGATGGAAGAATACTTCTAAGGCATTGTAGAGAAGTGGAGAAGTGGAGAAGAATGGTGTCACTGTAGCAGGGATTTCTCCTTGCTACAGGGGCAGGAATGGCTCTCTTCTGTCTATAGGACAGAAGGGTAGGTTCCTGCTAGTGGTAAATGTTGAAAATAAAAACAGAATGTAAAAGAAAATAAAGAAATCAAAGAAAAGATGGAAACTATGGTGAACCCCTCTGCAAACACAAGTTAGGGTTCCGCCTCCAAAGACCTACAAGCAAAAGCTAAGCTACAATGAACTAAAAAACCGGCAAAACAATGTTAAACATAAACCTGCAAATGAAACAAGGGTTAGAAAGCAAAAACAACTAGGAAGCAAAGAAATAAAACATGAAACATGGTTATACCTTCTCTGGTGGAAATGGGCCACCATGCCCTAGCTTGTGGAAGCACCTTTCTCTTGGATGGGGAGCAATGGTTCAATGGAAATGGAGGAGAGGGAGTGTGGGTGGCTTGAGAGGCAAAGGTCTCAAGGCATCCACGGGTAGCATAACAGTATGCAAGGGAAAAGTATTTTGAGAGTGACCCCCCACCCTCCTTTTATAGCTTTTTCAAGGGGTTTTAGGGTTTTAAGCCCTTGGTCAGGGCTTTAGCCCCTTTTGCCCTAACTTTAGCTCCTTTTAGGGTTTTAGCCCCTTTTTGAGGGCTTTAGCTCCTAGGAGACTGTTTTGGGCTCCTTTTGGGGTTTTTAAGCCCTTTTCTTCATCCTTAGGCTATTTTGAGGGTGTGGGGGTCTAATGGAGTGATATGAGGGTCGTGAGATGGTGTCCTTGGGTGGTGTAGGCCATTGAGAGCTGAGTGGGGGATTTTTGGGTTAGCAGTGACTATTTGATGACAAGATAGTTGCCTTGAGTGTTTAGTTGTGAAAATTTGGTTGAACATAAGGGAAATTGGGTTGGGTTAGTGACTTGTCAAGTCTTTACCTAGTTTCCTTCACCTTAGTGGCCTCATATCCCAACTTGGGGGTGGCGTGTGCATTGGATGCCTCTGATTGGGTGGAAAAAATGGCCATACACAACTAGTTTCTTAGACCATCTTGGTGAAAAGATGAGTGCCTCATCTTTGCTCTTAAATCTCTACTTACAATTTTTCAATTTAACCTATTATATTTTGTGAATTCAAATGGATTTTGAGTGTATTGGGTTCAAATTTATTCTAGTATTATAAACCTCAGTCGCATCTCTACTCTATGGGTTGGCACAATCAATAGACAACTTCCATTGATTTTCCTTGAGTAATTAAAGTGAATTTGGGGATGTTTTGGGCATGTAAAGTTCAAAATTTACATGGATTTTGACATGGTCAGAGGTCAAACATCAACTAGAAACAAAGAAGAACCTTCAAATTCATTGAATCCATTCCCATTCACAAAATTGGGGCCTTCCCTCTATTTCATAGAAGTCCACATTTGAATGGCCTAATGGTCAAGCATCGAGACATTTTCTTTCGATTTCATGTTTTGTATCGAATTGTCTTGACAATATTTTATTTCGAAGTTCGAGTGCTATTTTGAATTGCCTTAATGGCCCTTTTCTTTCGAAGACGGGGCACTATTTCAAATCAATCTGATGGCCTTCTTTAAAATCAGTGCAATTTCCTTATTGGATACTGGCTTATTATTCTCTTTGAAAATGGCCCAATGACTTCTTTAAAAGCAATCCAATGAGCATTCTTTCAAAGTAGCCCAATTGGCCCTTTATTCAAATTGACCTGATAAGTAAAGTTTCAAATTGGGAAATGGGGTAGCGGTTCAAATTGAGTGATGAGGTGTCACATGCCCCAATTTGCAAAACATTTTATGTTTTAAGAAACATTATGATATATTTTATTATAAAGTTTGTAATTAATGACCAAGTGGGGTCAAGAATAATTTAATGTAATTGTTGAATATTTTATTAATAAATAAATAAAGATGAGACAACAGCTTAGGGAAGCTGTTAAATGAGTGTTTTATTGGTCACTTAGTGGAGTAGGCTGGGTTGAGAGCAGATTGACACTTGGAAGCATCCTCAAACTACTTCTAGTTGTTGCATGTGGCAACTTCCCTATTTTTGTGCTCATGTTCCCCAAGAAAGTGGAACAAGAGCAGGTGGCTCACTAAGTGAAAACTGACCCAAAAGACCTAGGCATGCTAATAAAACTTCCCATTGAAGACAGCTAAGGCTGCTCATTCTTGACTTGTGAACATTCTGGGTGAATGAAGTGCATAAGAAAATTTGACGGAGGGGACTAGCTGAAGTATGTTTTGAGAGGAGAGGTGTTGGAGACCTAATCTAGTGCAGCCATTCTAAGTTAAGTTCATACTGCTGCATACAGAACTGATTGACTGCTAACACTTAGTAGAGTTGCAGAGGATTACTAAACTACTTCTCTCACCATGTACTTCTACCAAGTGGACTAGGAGACAAGCTCGGGGGTCCTGAGATTTGCAATCCAGCTTTTCTCCAAGAGTTGGTTGGGAGGAACAGGTTCTTTAAGCTCTTGTCACCTCATCTATATTTCCAGGTTCTACTTAATATATCTAGATTTTTAAATGTCATTGTTATCTGGAAAGTTTAATTCAAGCAATGATAGGTTATGATACTATTCTGTTGCTGCTAGGGTAAGTTAAAAGAAATTATTTTACTGTGAAAAGATAGTTAAATGCTAGAATAGACAGGTCAAGGTAATTGTTTAGAAGAATTACTAGTTTTACAGATAGATAAGCAAAATACCTAATTGTATTTTTCCACACCTTTTATAAAGGTAGTACTCTAGTACAGTAGGTTAGATTAATTTTCAGATAAAGAATTGAATGAAGTATGCATGATTGTGAATTACTATCTTCTACAGGTTCATATGTGTGATTTGTATGTATGTTTTCATTTTATTTTAGATGTCTTTATTTAGTCAGAGTACTTGGATAATATATACATAATTGTTAGGAAATATCCAAAGGTATAGGATTACTTAGTCTGTGTAATGGTTTACACAGTAGATAAATTATTATTATAATAATTAACCGTTATTATATAGACAGAAATTAAATAATTAATATTAACTTTAAGAAACGGTAAACAAGGCTAGACATTTACTGTAATAAATTCATCTAAGTAAAAATGTAAACTAGGGTAATTTAAAATGAATTACTAACTATGTACTTAAACTAAGAGAAATTAGGGTTTTATAAATAAAACCTAATTATAAGAGACTGTAAATTTAAAATAACATTACTGTATCTTTCACTAATAGAGGGGTTAATATTTAATCCATAAAACAAATTAAAGCTTACATACTGTGTGTATATAACCATATGCATCAATTAAATGAATATAGGAAAATTAATACATCCTCCCCAAGCAACAATATTAAAAATTGTTTGAATAATTATACACAACATGTAAATAAAAACACATCAATATATTTTCCAACCAAGAAACAATAAATATACAGGAGATATTATTCACTTCTTTTAACCATTACTGACAGTAATAACCAAGTTATGATCTAAAAACCTACTGTCAGAACCCTTAGATACAGATTTACACATAAAACAAAATAAATATTAATTTAATTACCACAACCTCTGATAGGTTATATATCAAAACATAACTACAATCAATAAGCTACAAGCTTATTAAATAAAAAAAATCTAAACAGTATTTAAAAAAAAACGTAAACTGAAACATATCAATTACGGCCCTATGGCCCTTTACCAACAGAGTCATGGCTTATAAGCCAACTTTAAAATAACAAAACTGTAAACAAACTAGACCCAAATTTCATTCCTGAAGTCTCGGCTATGAAAGCCTAAATTTTTTCCATCACGAATTTAGCCGAAAAGGGCTTAAAATAAACTAAACAACTTAATAAAGTAATTGCCACACTACCCCTCAAAACTTGTTACAAAACAGTGTAACCACGGCCGTGCCGTAATCCAAATAAACAAAGCATCATATAGTCTCGGTCAAACGATTAAACCTACAACCACGTGGGAAATTATAACATTTACACCATACAACCATTGCAGGAGAAAACCCCAGGCCAGACCAAGGCTTACAGGAGGGTCATGAAGCCTAAAATTTCTTGTGTGGCGTTCTTTGTTTTGTTCTTCTTCCAGCTTGGAGTATCCTTATGAAACCTACACAAATTGTAAACAAAACACAGAGTGAGAAAATTATAAATAACAAAGTAAATAGTTTATGAATAAGGGTATGATAATTATTTAATTTGCAAACACTTTTCCTCCCCTGAAGAAAACTGTTCTTGGCCTCGATTTGGGTATTAAGAGCAAACCCAATTTACCAGAGCTTTAATGTCGAGCAACAAAGGAGGCACCGACGAGAACCCTAACAAGGAAACCCCAACTAACATTGAAGTAAACCCCAACACTGAACCTACCAGACAAAGTTTTGTCACTACATAGTGCCGAAGGGTAGCTCATACAAAGGCTTGGTATCAGCGACAGAGACCATGCACTTACAGAGAGAAAGAATGACAGTAAAACATGTACATGCAGAGAATGGCGAGGAAACGAAATATCTTCACAGGTATTAAAGGAAAAATAAAGAATCCAGTGTGTTCATTTGCAGCAGGAGCGAAGCAGGCAGGCCATGCGGCCATGAGCCTGCAGCTTGGAAAATGAAGATAGGTAAAATGTGATTTTAGGGTTTAAGACAGTCTTATATTGTTCCAAGGTCAACCCTAAACCCTAATCAATGAACATCAACCACGTGTTCTCGAATTTATTTGCAAATAGTGGGTTTCATGCAATAGTCAAGATTTCCTTGGAGCAACCTACACACATTGCAATTTTTACAAAGTAAAACTATGGTTAATAACCTTGGCTTAAATTCACAATTTCGTGATTTTATGATTATGCATTTCATAACGCTAACGGGTATAGTAGAGACGAAGAAATTTACACTAAGGTTTATATCCTTATGTTTGCAAACTTTGGAATGATAAAAGGTTATATAAGAATTTATTTAACCTTAATTGCATAATGAACAACAAATAATGAGAACCCATAGCATGGTAAGATCTAGTAAAATATTTAGACTTTTATATTTATGAGGTTGAAAACTTAGGAGGTGTATAGCTTAGCTTTGTCTAATCTAGGTATTAAGCTTAGATTTATATATAAATATCACTTGGTGAAATAAAGGCCATATAAAAAAATTGTACCATTATTTCTTCATCTGATAATTACTAGAACAATTAGAAGAACTATCTTATACACTAGGATTAATTTCCATATGTGAATAATAGCCTTCGTACTTATGATTACACTTAGAACATAGGATTCCTAAGTTTATTTAACTCATTAATTGTGAAAAACAAATACTCTTGAGTCTAACTCTGCATCAAGTAAGTAAACAAAGAAATATGTTATACAACTTCATTAGAGTTATACATAAGAATTAAACTGAAAATAGATTGATGGAAGTTAAAAGATCAAGTTTCAGCTATAGCAAGTTGGAAGGGTAACTGAACTTACTAAACTAAGTTCAGTTTACAATAATTTACTTATATTACTAATAGCTATGAAGGACATAAATAATAAGATCAATGATACCTCTTTTTTTGCTCAAAGTTGTAAAACAAATAAATATACTAGCATTTAATTCTATGCTAGTTGAGATAATAATCTCAATCTGGAAACTGGTAACAAACTTCTTACCTAAAAAGGACCTGTAAAAGAAGCATCACATCACTGCATTAGCTATAAGCTAAGTAAGCATCGATCTCAACTGAAGTTCTTTCCTACTTGTCATAAGACAGTAAACAAACTTAGTACTAGAATTTAAACATACGTTTCAATTCCTGTCATTTCAAATCAAAACCTGCTAAATAAAATCCTTTAACATGGAATTATGAAAACAAACTAATAAGTATACAGAACTAGAGCTTAACAAAATAATCAATTCTAATTTAATATTGTTTAAAGTAACCGTTAGCAGTTAAATGTTCTTAGGTAGTGATGACTACGAACATTATATGTTACATGAAAAATTTTAAATTTTTACAAATTTTTGGAGTATTACATGAGGAGATGTTTTCAAATGGCTCAATGGGCTTATTTTTTAAATGAGCCCAATAAGCCTTAATTCAAAGAACATCAAGGTAGTCATGACAAAGGCACTCTAAGGCTCTAAGACTAGGGACTAAAGAGATAGAGCTAAATAAAGCTCAAGATTTTCTCTTAAGTCTAGTTTTCATGGAGTCAACAACCTTACTACATGGAACTAACTCTACATCTCCTACTACTATAGTGAACCAATGGGAATCAATGGGAATCATCCATGGGGCTTACAGAGGGGCTATTATGTGACAGAAGCGCTTACTCATATAGATACACAGAGTGATACACGTAGAGAGAGGTCACCACAAAATGAAGTTCCCGATGATATATTACACATTGAGGTCACCATAATGGAGGTTAGGTTACACAATGAGGGTTCACGATAAGGAAGAGCACGATCCACTTGAGGTTACGCGTTGAGGTTCGATGAAGTTACATGATACAATGAGGTTGGGTTGGTTACATGTTGAGTACTCGATCAAAGCCATTGAGTTAAACGAATTGTATTGACAACTAATGAGTCTAGTGGATGAGGTTAAAGTTCACCCAATCCACAAAAGAGTTAATGGGCATTGCTCCCAAATGGCTCAATGTAAGCATGTAGGTGTTGTATGTGATCCTTAACCCACAATACCCACGACAAAATTTAAGGGGAAATTTAATTGTAATTCCAAAAATAAAAATGGAAAAAACAAAATTTAATTGTAATTCCAAAAGTAAAAATGGAAAAAACAATACATCTCCTTGCTGGGATGATAGTGGTTGTCGAGTATGTGACACCTTTAGGTAATAAAGTTCACTTGTATATATAATGGTATGACTTTTTCTATGCCCTATAACAATAGGGCATTGCACTCATTTATTAGTAATTCTCATTTCAATAAAAAAAAAATAGAATTTGTACAATGTTTTTTTCGAAATATCTTTCTTTGCATTAGTTTCCTAATATCTTTGCATTAGTTCATAACCAAAAGGGTATTTACGTTGGTTCATAGCGAAATAGACATGATTGCTCATTCAATGGTTTTATGATTTTTTTTAAAATAAGTATCATGTTCTAATGCATTTTATTGTTTAAGGATTCATTGTTATGGCTTTTACCTAACCGAGTCATTGCTTACCATTTACCTTTTCATTACTCTTCTTATATTTGCCATTGATATATAATTAATAATCATTGTGCTTCTACTTAATTTAATATCCTTACCCTTTTATAAATTATTTTTATAATTACATAATTTAGAAGAAAAAAATGTAATTAAATTATTGAGATGAAAAATATACTTTTTCTTCAGTTTTTACGACCTCATTTGTTAAGTACAAATTTTCGAACTTGTAAATAAAAAATTTCAAACTGGTTGCTATATTGTATACATCATCTTGCTCTAGCAAGAATTCGTTCAATGACTATATTCAAATTCACGGTAAAAGCTTAAGAGACAAGAGTCTTACATAAAAGGTTTGAATCACTATCTAAGTAGTAGTTTGGTAGAATCATGTTGAAGAAGATTTTGTAGAAATGTTAAATACCAAGGCTTGGAAATGTAAAATCTATCTTAAGGTGGGTTGTTCTCTTTAATTTATAATTAATAGGTTTGTATCTAATTTAATTATTAATTAATTCTTATTTTTTCATAAATTATATATATAATTAAAAAATATATTTTTTAAATAGTTAAAAAAAAAATATTTTATATTTATTTAAAATATTTTTTAGATTTTTAATAAAATTTTAGAATATTAAATGTGTTCATCATCTCAAGATATTGGAAGAATTTATTCAAATGATTATATTAAGATTCTTAATAAGACTTAAGTTTATAAAAATCTTACATAAAAAGTCTGGATTTTATTTTGAATTGTTTGGTAGAATCATGTTGAAAAAGACTTTGTTGAGGGTTAAAAAAGTAGGACTTGATAGCTTTTTAAGGTGGATGTTTTCTTTAAACTTTAAGATGGTTAGTATTTTTACTCACACAAAACAATAATGTGATATTAAGTATATTCATTTTTAAATTGAAAAAATATATAAACTTAAAATAATCTAAAAATATATAAACTTAAAATAATCTGTGTCAACAATAATGTGATATTAAGTATATTTATTTTTAAATTTAAAAAATACATAAATTTAAAATTGTTAATTTTGTTTTTAAGTTTGTTGAAAAATATGATTCCACATTAAAAAACATATCTTTTCAATAAATCAAGATCGGAACTACTAAGAGTAGTCTTAAAAAACAATGAAAAACCTAATAGTTCGTGGGAATTTAGTAATCATCGTACACTCAAGATGTTTTGACTTTTAATCCATTATTTGAAGGAGAATGTAGTATGATTTGATAAGACCATGTTATAATTTTAAAAGAATAATTTTAAAAATAAATAAAAATATTAATTGTGGATTAATGTGATAGGAAGGATGGTTAGGTTGAATTGGCTCAATAGTTTAGTTATCCAGGTCGGTGTCATTAATGGTGTAACGCCTCCTTACACTACATCGAACTAAAGTAGCATGCATCATTTTCTTTTAATTAATTGCATGCATAATTACAATATGCACACAATAGCGGAAGCATGAACCTCTAGCACGCATCATTTTTTTTAATTAATTGCATGCATAATTACAATATGCACACGGAAGCATGAACCTCTAACGAAATCCATAATTTACTTAGTCAAATACTAAATGCATAATACATATCTATTAAAATCATAGATGAAGAAATCTTTAACTCTAATTACGAAATGTGTTAGTCTCGAAATTATTGGCAAGTAAGAGCAACACTTATACCAGTAGCTATTGAAATTAACAACAACATTAAATAATAACAACACTTTTAGTAGCAGTTTGTAATAATTTGGGATTTTATCATTAATGTCAATGCTTACTAAATAACAATTTCAGAATTCTTCTTAATCATGAAAACTTAAACTTCATAATTCTTCTCTTTCCAATAAATTTCATTAATTTAAAATGGAAAAACATTCATTCCAAGTTAACTTATTTCTTACATTATCTTTAAGTACCAAAACTCATTCACAATTAAACCATTTATAATAGTAATTTTCCTTAACAAACCAGCACATGGTCTTTGTGAGCCATACAACCAATACACCCTTTTTGCTCATAAATTAAATGAACCATATCCTCTTTATTAATTATCACAAATTTTTACCATAATATTAAATTAACGAAATTTGAGAAATAATAAAAGCAATTTTCAGCCATGCCTTGATTCATTAAATCATTTCTTACAGTAAACTAATGTAGATTTTATTAATTTTGTAAATTAACTCATATTCCTAATACACAGCTATTTCTAAACCCATAATTCACAACTATTCCATGCTTACCCAAAAATAATAATCCATAAAATCTTTTTTGCACAAGAATTTATATATTCATGCACCAAAATGTGGTAACCATAAATTTCTAGAACATTCTTGCACATTACCAACATATAAAGGAATACCAATTTATAATTATGTAATTTCACCATCAATAATTAGAATTATGCAATACTTATCTAATAATTTTATTTTGAAAGCAGACAACTTGTTGTGTGAGAGCCAAGCTACTCCCAACCGTAGGACTTGTTCAACCTGTATTATTTCAGCTCCCAAGTCCACCCCCCAACCGATATCTAGACATTAACCACAGGTAATTCACCAACCCCCTGAGCTCACTCATAAGGATAAAATAGGGATAACTAAACAGTATGGACAAAACTATAACCATGCATAGGCAAAACAATACTTTTCAAACCAATTTCATGTCAATTTCACAATTATCCCACCAGAGCTCCAGACTCACAGTGATACACTTCACTGCAAGCGTCAGAATTCCACTTAGGGTTTCTTGCACAAATTGCCAAACAACTGGATGGATACTAAGAAAATTCAAGGTTTATAAAAATTAGAGTTTTCTTCCACCTCAGGAATTCAATGTCACTCGGTGATACATTTCACTACAAATGTCTGAATTTCCCTGAAGGTTTCAGCCACCACAATAGCTTCACATGCAACTATAATAGCAGGAAACAGGTATCTGCCAACAAATTGGTAAATGCAAGGGATTAGCAACACCAAATGACTGTAACAGCTAGTGATTGGTAACATCAATAACTTCCTCAGACAATTCAAATGTTTAAATTCTCTAGTCTCACGTTACAGTTTATTCTCTACCCAGCTCTCTCCTTTCCCACCAAAAATTACTAGCATTCCCTCTTACCAAAAATCCCAGCTCGATTTTCTTCAATCGCTCAAGAGGAACGTGTCCTCTTGGGTTTCCACGTGGTTGTCCCAAAGAAACCACGTTACCCTTCTCCCAGTTAATCACAAAACTTAATTAAAATTTAATTTAATAATATTTAATTATTAAACATTCTTCTTGTGTGTTTTTGGCTTAAAGGAACATGGGTTTGGGAGATTTAACATAAGGTTTTGAAAACAACTGAATAAGGTAACAAGGTACAAGGGTAAACCTTACCCTCTCACTAACCTCGATTAATATATGGATCTCATCTTCAGCGTTTTGCCTCATCACGCAACCAGCTATAATTTTATATTAAAATAATAGCATGCTATGTACATGCTTCATAGCAAAAATGTTTACAATGGGGGTATTACAAATGGTGCATCTTTTTCACTTCTTTTTGTGTAACTGAATTCTCTATGTTCCCAAACTCTTTCTTCCAAATTCTTATTACATATATTTTGGTGTCTTCTCTATCTAACCATATTGGTCTTGAGGTGTGATGAATCCAAATTGTTGGCATGTCAACGACAAAGTCCCAAGTTCTTTAGTCATAATGTGTTTTAGTGCATTTTTTATTGGGACCAATGGGTGAACATTGATGTTACATATTGGTCTTGAGGTGTGATGAATCCAAATTGTTGGTATGTCTGCCACAAAGTCCCAAGTCATCTAGTCATAATGTGTTTTAGTGTATTTTTTTATTGGGACCAATGGGTAAACAATGATATGAATTAAAATGAAATTTCAAATATTCATTTTATTTCAAAACTTTAGAAGAAAGTTTTTTGATAAATAATTTTGAAAGCATGAAAAATATTGATAATGACTTGTACATAAAAATACTTTTATGAATCACTTATGATAGCTAGTATTTCCAAACTTAAGAATAACCAACACCATTTCTATCTAGCATTGTGTGGGTCCATTGGATGTAGCTTGGGTGGTTGAGAGGAATGATTGTTACCCTCTCCACCCAGTTTCAATTCTCGTAAGTCCTTGAACCACGTTCAAAAAAAAACTAGCATTGCTAATCCAAAGGCCCATTGCATGTGACATTAAATACGCCTTACAAGTGTATATTTCTTTTTTCATTAACTGAAAATTTTGACACCATATAGGTACACATTTCTGCACATAGGTAGGATCATGGGATTTCCTAGTTTATTTATTTATAAAAAAAAATCATACATAGAACTCTTTATCGTCACCTCTTTGCATACAGTTAGGTACCGTTATAGCTTATTTTACCACACTTGGTAGATCATGCTTTTATGGCCTTCTATGTCCCTATGAAGACTCTTTGGACCCCCTTTTCCCAATATAAACTTTGATGCTCCAAAAACTCCCTTAAAAATTCATGTTTATTGGTATACGCGGATCACCAACCTACAGACCATGTGTACACACGGCTCATTCCACTGTGACTCGCGTACATCGAGAAATGTGCCCAAAAATAAAATATTTTGAGTTTTCCTCATTAATTCATGAATAACTTAACTATTGGTCTTCCATATGCCTGGAAACGCTCTAACTCAACCCTTCACCTCTTATTGAAGGGCGATATATTGAGCTATTTGGATGCATTAGAGGAGGAGAACTTGTGAGATCAAAAGAACTATAGTGGATTTGTGCCTCATTCTTACATACTTGAGTCTGCATCCCTTTGTCCTTTGAGTAATCATTGATGCTCTTCCCAATCTTTCCATTGTCTTGTGAGTTTTCTGTTGATATGGAGGATTGAAGTGGTGGAGGCCGAGGTGGAGGACTCGGTTTTTCTGTTTCGACGAGGTGCCAACAAAGTTTGTCACTCATATCTTTGTTTATAATCAATAGAAATATAAAATTCTCGCCGAGTATGTGTAACTATGAATGCTTTTATCCATGGATGTAGTTGCTTGATTTATATGTTGGACTATTATATGGTAGCGTAGGTTCTAACACTTAATATATATCATGCTTGTGTGTTTCATTGTTGTTGAAAATGAAATGTAGGTGCAAGTGTGGTTGAAAGCGCAACAGAGATCTACTACAAACATTTGAAACAAGGTACACTCTTCATCCCTTAGTGTTAGACTTGTTTAACTCTCTAGCATATTGGAAGTTTTCTCTGTAATAGGTACACTTTTGTGCATACAAGTAGAATCTTGGGCCTACCAATAGCCAACATTTGGATAATGGCTATGGCATAGCAAAGGTGAAAAAAGGCTCTTAAATGACATCTAGATCGTACCATGGACCAATATAAAAATTTAAGTATCTAGTTTTGAGGGTTACAATTACCTTACCAAGCAATTCAAATCCGGTTACAATGCCATAATATATGAAATAGGTGAGGTTGAGGGTGTGAGTTGGCTTATCATGGACCTCATTTTTTATGGGGATTGTATTATAGGTGGGTGTTGCTTTTTTAAGACCTCGTGCAACCATGCAACCATGGTGATAGTTCTACTTATCGTTAGACAAATCATTCTTACATCCAACATTAAGGCTGGCTCAGACTCTCAATAATCTACTCCAACTCTTTTTTTTTAGATGAAAAAGAGTTCAATCCTTTTTTATTAAGTAAAGGACCTGTTACATACGAAGATTGGTTTTGTCACCATTTCGACGATCAACAATCTGCTCATATACATGCAGTAATAGAAACTACCAGCCTTAGACCACAGGACTGTCTACGCACAAGGTTGACAAGAATAACTTACAGTCAAACAGAATTTGTAAAAAGCCTCTTACTGAATGACACCCAACTGCTATCTATTGAAAGAAAAGATTCATAGTAACCTCGTGGGTCAGTGGTCCCTCCGTAAATTCTTGTACATTGAGATTGCCGACAGTGAGTGACAGGGCTTCCTTCAATAGACGGTCAACCAATTGATTATGTTCGCGATAGATATGCTGACAGCCAAAAGAGGAGAACCATGAACTAAGTCAACAGTTCGATTACACCAGTGTTCTAGGTTGGTGACATTTAGCTTTGATTTCCCCTTGGCCCAGTGAATGACCATCATAGAATCCTCGTAAACCAAGATTCCAGGAAGGCCCATAACATTGGAGACATGTAATAAACCAAAAAGTGCCAAAAGCTCCGCCCTGGAGTTAGTGCTTATACCGCAGCCCAGCTTGATCAAGAAGTGGTGTTCATGGCTGATATACAATACTGCTCCAACTCCTCCAGTGATGGAAGTGACCGCTCCGCCAAAGAAACCCGTGGCAACATAACATTGAGGTCCCAATCCAATGACCCTGACTTTGTTTTTTCTCCTCGGGGGAGGAAAGGCCGCCACTAAATCAAGAACATGGATCGTTGTATAATGTGTAGAAGGCTTAATACCAGAGAAAAGCCACGCATTCCTACATAGCTATAAAGCCCAGCAACAAAAAATAGTAAATAACTAGGTTCCTCACCATGCTTGATCCAGTCCACAATGACATTCCGCAAGGTGTCCGTCCCAACACTGTGCACCAATCCCAGCTGATCGAAAATCAATCTTCGGGCATAAACACCGAGAGGACACTCGACAAGAAGATGTACGGTCTCAGCCTCCATGCAGCATAAATGGCAAATGTTAAGGCCTTTCCAACCTTTTCTCTGCAAATTGTCCCAGGTAGAGATTTTGTTGTTTAGACATTACCAAATAAAGCATTTGATTCTCAATGGAATCCGCCATCTCCATAGATCCATCCAATGCCAACTGCAGTCCAGATCCCCTATCGAACGATAGATAAAGAAATACGTCGACGAAGCAGTGACCTGCCCATCATTCTTGTTGAAAGACCAGTTCAGCAAGTCGCTATCCAAGGTGATCTGTATGCCAATGGCTCTCAGTGAAGCCATGTAATGGTCCCATTCACTCTTCAACAATCCACCCAAACCCAGGTCGATGGCCTTCAGCCAATGCGAGCCATAATCTCTACTAAAATTGGTTCTGTGGATATGATCCAAAGAGACATCGTCGCGATTGTTTAAGTGAGCAATGAGCTGATAAGACAATAATGAAGAATCCTCCATGCTAGCCACCGGGTCGATACCTATGCGAACCTCACGGCCTGACCCCACCCGCCAACTTAACGACACGTTGATCCATCCAATTACATGGAGAAATTCGTTCCAAACAATGGAGGTTTGCTGAATCAAGTATGAACCCTGCCTTAACCAGTCTGTTAGAGAATGATTGCGCATATATTTCTCCTTCAGGACGCGACTCCATAGACCACTGCCAATCAGAGCAATCCACAGGTTCTTAGTCCTAAGCGCATCATTGAAGCCCTTCAGGTCCTTAATATTCCAACCCCCCACTGCATAAGGTCGAGTCAGCGTCTCCCACTTAGACAAATGAAGGCCTTTGCTAACAGAAGTACCACCCCATAAGAAGTTGGTCATCAGTCTCCTCATCTGTGACAAAATGGAGGGAGGGATTTTAATGAGAGAAAACCAATACACCGGAAGTGCCTCCAGCGCTTCCTTGATGAGAACAAGGCGTCCGCCAAGGGTTAAAAAACGGTAAGTCCAATGGTTGATCTTTTGCTCAAAGCAAATCACTAGCCATGACAAATCGGCAACCCTATAGTCCAGAGGCTTCAAACGGTACCTCAGATATCTGAAGTCGATGTGGATAGGTTCCATCTTGTATGGAAAAACCGCCCTTATCTAATCAAGTAAACCAAAAGCAATATTGTGGTAAAGGAAAGCATATTTGACACAACTAATAGCCATACCTGTAGCTACACAAAAGAGGTCCACAATGTGTCTGAACTGTAACCATTCAGCGCAAAACCCATGCCCGAAGAGAACAACATCATCAACGACAAGATGTGTGTAATGGACATAGTGGAACACAGCCTAATTCCTCTGATCCTACCCATGTGCTTCTCTTTGTGAATAAGAAGGCTCAAGCCCTCCACCATCAGTAGAAACAAAAGAAGGGATAGCGAACATCCTTGACAAAGGCCCCAACTAGCAAAGGAGGGCAAAGGACATCCATTAATCAACACCGCGAAGTTAGCTGTGGTAACACATTCCGTAGTCCAATTTACCACCTTCGTTGTCAAACCAATCTGTAGCATAACCAATCGCAAGAAAGTCCAGTTTACACGGTCATATGCCTTGATCATGTCCATCTTCAGAATGAGGGCTTCAAGCTTCTTCACTTTGACAGAATGCAAGATTTCTTGAGTGATCCCCACCGCTTCGTGAATCTACCTCTTCTTAAGGAAACCAAATTGTTCCTCAGATAGGAACTCCGCCAGGAAGGGTTTCATACAGTCTGCAATAATCTTTGTAATTACTTTTTTGATCATATTACAAAGCGAAATGGGGCAAAAGTCAGAAAAAAGGCGAGGCTTGCCACATTTGGGTACCAAGGCAATGTGAGTCACATTCAAAACTGGAGGTAAGTAACCCCGGACCCTGCTGTACTCCACCGCCTTCAATATGTCTTCTCCCACCAAATTATAAACAACAAGGAAAAACTCAACAAGCCAACCATCTAGCCCCAATGACTTATCCTTCGCAAATCCTTTCAATACAACTTCAATTTCATCAAGGGTGACAGGCCTACCAATGCTATCAACTTCTTTAGCCGAGAAGTAACGAGGGTAAAGGCTAAGTACCTCTAACTTCTCCTATAAAAGAGCAGGAGTATCATCATTGAAAATCCGTGCAAAGTGTCGCTTACCTTCAACCAAGAGAGCATCCTCATTAGTTATTGGGTTCCGCAAGTGATCCTCAAGGTCCCAGACAGTGTTGAAATTCCGATGTGCACTGGCAAACTGGTGGAAAAACTTTGAATTGGCGTCCCCCAAGGCCATCCAAATTGCCCGGCTCTTAAGTCTGATAGAAGCAACCTCCCTAAAAAGAATATCATCGTTGCGCTTCTTCAAGTCCACTAGCAGAGCCAACTCATCTACAGAGAGAATCCCCAAGGGAGATGAAAGAAAGAGGTCAAGAATTTGCTCCTCAATCTCCACCAAAGCTCACTTTTGATTAGCTTTCATCAGTGTGACCCAAGGTGTAATAGCGTCCCTAAGGGCGTTAAGTTAATGGATCAAAGAAAAGATGGAGTTGTTTCTAGTGATGGAAGAGCATAGAGTGATCCAAGTGGATCTGATATAAGTCTTGAAGTCCTCAATCATAAACTGAAGGAGTCTGTGACTGACCATGTGAGTGGCGAGCAACCTCCTTAATCCTGGTTGATAATTGAATGTAGGTTGTATCACCCCCTCCTCCGAGCCCATACCCCAACAATCCGTCCTCGGCTTCTCCTTCCTACTACACCGAATGGTAACGTTTTCATGGCGAATGGAGGATAGAGGTCAAGTGTTAGGAGAGGCCTAAGGCTTGTCTGAAAAAATTGGAAGAGTAACCCTGAAAAAAAGATTCGTGAAAGATGGCTCTTTAAGGGACTCCCCTCATCAAAATCCCCCTTCTAACAAGGACCGACGACCTCGAGTGCACCTCCATCGAGCCAAAGATCAGTGCCCTTTCCCTCATCAAGACCCATTGCACCAACGGCTTGGTCCTTCGCATATTCAAGTAGCAGATCAACAGCAACAGAGTCAGGGGAAGCCCCCGACAACAACCTTGAGCTCTCAACCATCACACCAGTATCAAAAGAAGTCGACCACAAGTCCGCCCCACAGCCACTAGATCCCCGCCGCCTCTACCACAAGAGTTAGCCCCACTAACTCCCTAATTCAAAAATAAATAAACAAAAAATTAACCCAATAATCCACATTTAGTCTTTTTCATTTGTACTCTTTCTTGGTAATGTGGACGCCTCGACCACGGGCAAGCCCGGGTACAGTGATTGTTTATAAAACCTGCTATTTTTTCCCATTAAAACCTAATAGGTATGTTTCACCCATTCTATTGCCTCACCTCTTTCTCTTCCTTAACTTTGTCCTGATCTGAGCAAGCCAGTCTGCAAGGACTAGCACCTGTTTAGGCATATGTACAAACTCTTTGCACCATTCAATAATTTTGGCATCTGTGCTCAAGCCATTGATTTCTGACAGAATAAACTATATTGACAGAGACAGACAATTGGTCCTCCATAGTTCTCAACTGGTGGAGTGGCGCACACTTGCCGGATTGTATAATTGATACGCGTATCCCTGTGTAAACTTGTTTGTGTTATACGTCACATCAATTTTTGAGCCTCCCAAGAATTCCCCACGAACTATCAAAATCCCGCCTTCAGACTTACCTAGTGCAATGATTGAGATTCCTCCCGCCCTTCTCCGGAGGTAATAATGGCCCCACCGCCATATCCATCGCCCTTGCCTTGAATTTCCTCCTGAACACTCATATTGTACAATCAAGAAATCCATTTGAATTTCCTCTTGAACACCCATATTCAATATTGTACAATTAAGAAATCCATATTTAGAAACCCTTCTTTCTTTCATTTTTAAAACATCAACTGTGCTTTGACTATTCATAATTTTCATATCCTCATAGCCGATTACATTATTAGCTTCGGGCTATATCATAGGCTGCTTTTACTATTCATATAATTCTCATATCATTCATTATAGCGGATCACACTATAGCTTCGGGCTACGTTTTAGGCTAACTTGTAACAGTGTTTCCCAGTACATTTGCATTGATTGTGCAGATAGTTTAAGTGATTTACTGGCAGTGGCATCATAGGAAAAAAGGAATCCACGTTGTAAATGTTTAAATCATTTTTCCCTCCAGTATGGTGATTAGGATCTTAAGAAAGATGGAATGAAATGAAACTTACTACTTATTTCGATGGAATGAAATGGAACTTACACTTCGAATCATGATAAGATCACCAAAAACCAATGCACCAACATTAACACTTCTTTTTAAGGAAGAAATGCCAATGACAAGAACACCACAAACTAATGCGCCAACACTTCTTAAAAAAGAAATGCCAGATATTACTAAAAATATCTACAAGCCATCAATAGGCAACCAGGTATACAAAAGTTTCCCCAAAATTTACAATAAAAAACACTAAAATTAACAAGAATTTAATTGCTTATACGAACTTTGACCATTTGGCATTTCAGAGTCCAAAACTGGATTTAATTACTTCTACCATCGTTGATCATTTGGCATTTCAAAGTCCAAAACTGGAGCCACATACATTTAGATTAATACAAAACTGTGAAAGTCTCCAACACACACATCGCAGTGTTTACTGACCTAAAAGTGGCATTTAATCTCCAAATGCTCTACAAAACGGAGAGCTTAATTTACAGGATTCAATTAATTATTTTATATAACAAAGATAATTTTTTGTGTTAGGAAGATATTATTCCACTGCTCGGAGCCTCATCTTCTTATTCATATGGATCACTTGCAACCCAAATCATAGACCACAGACCCCATCAGCTCTGGTCCGTTGAGCCGTGGATTGTTATCAAAACTGCGATTTACAAATACCATCCGAATTAGAGGGGTCAACCACCAAATAAAATACAGTGCTTTAAAATAAAAACAGTATATCCTGTAGATACCCACCTCTTCTCCGAGAATTTAGAGAACGCCCCAGATGTTGGAATGGTACCACATAAATCATTTTCGGACAAATCCCTGAAATCCATTTTGAATCAGTCAATAACACATCACAGAAAACGATTACATTTCCAACATCTTGTAAAAATACAAGTTCAAATGCACAAAAGACTAGGGCTACGCACAGTATTTTAAGGCTGCTCAGACTCATGAGCTCTCTTGGAATCCGTCCAGTGAGTTTATTTCCATTCAAACGTCTGCATGCATTAAACAGTCCCAACCATATGTTAGAAAAAGCGGTTGAGCAGGCATTTTCCTTGATTTCTTTATTGCTCCAACTCTAAATAATAAAACTTACAGAAATCTTAGGGACTTGAGATTTCCCAGTGAAGAAGGAATGTCCCCTGAGAGACTATTGTAGTATAGGTCAAGGCTGACAAGACTCTTCAAATTACCGAGCTCTTTTGGAATTCGTCCAACTATGTTGTTTTTGTAAAGCTCGCTGTACACACAGTAAGAAATAATGGTCCACAGTCGGTCATGGTAATAATAAAATAGAACACGTCAATCATACCCATGTCTTTCTAAATAATGGTCCACAGTCAGCCATGGTAATAATAAAATAGAACCCATCAATCATACCGTGTCTCCATAAATTGTAACAAAAGGAAAAGGAGAATCAAAAGGACTAAACCGGACGTGACCACCATGAAATTGTTGGAGTGTGGATACAACAGCATGGTTATATCTTACTGTATTATTATGAATTTATTGGTGATAGCATTCTGTGTTGGGTTTCAAATATTTATCAACATTTACAAATTTTGGTGTAACGATAAACTTTACAAAAATCAAAATAATCTTCAACAAACATTTCAAACTTCTATATTAACACTTACTAAACATTAAACATTTTTCATACTACAATTAGCTTCTCACTTGAGAGCTTCAAGAAAAAATACATAGCAGAATTGACGCAGCAAACTGGATACAGCAAGTATTACTAAAATAGGTTCATCATACTATAGATTTATGAAAGATGACAAAACATCAAACACTCCTCAGATTTTTTCGTACTACAATTCGCTTCTCACTTGAGAGCTTCAAGAAAAGATACATAGCAGAGTTGATGCAGCAATCTGGATACAGCAAGTATCACTAAAATAGGTTCATCATAATTAGATTTATGAACGATGACAAAACCTCAAAAACTCCATGATTTAGCAGATATTTTTTTTTCACGATTTAAAATAGACTATCCTAAACCTACTTCCAATAGAGATGCTACATGCAACAGGGAACAGGGAGTTGCAGCTTGAGCGAGTTTTTATTTAAGAAACCTTGAATATCATTAACGGAAAATAAAGAACCCCTAACAGCAAAGCATCTTGCCTGGAAATAAAAAAACAAGACGAGGATGAGTCAAACTATAGCAACGTCAGCAACGTCACTTACCTTTGTGCCGTGTAAAGGAGGATATAAACAGTTTCTATTGTCAAATAAATGTTTACTACCAATATTTTGTGGTTTTAATGCCATTATATATGACAGTAAATGCTTCAAACCTGACATTACTGTACTCTAAGATATTTTTTCTTAACCGCATTCAATGAGCAGTGAATGCCTTCGTTAATTCTAACTTACTGATCTTTAATATCAATGTATCATTCAATGGGGCAGTGAATGCTTCAATTACAAGCTTTTCATCAACTCGATCCTCCTGATCTTAATGTCATTAAATGGGCAGTAAATGCTTCAAATCCAAGCTTGGTTTACTCAATCTTACTGATCATACTAGCATTAATGAGCAGTGAATGATTCGAGGCTAGCCTTCGTTTACTCAATCATACTGAACTTAATGGCGTTTACTAGTTAGTGAATATTTTCTGCCTAAACCATTACGTCAAGTACATACTAAAGTTATGGGAAATTATATTTTGATCTAATCCACTGTTTAACGTCAAGGTTCCACTGTTCGCAAGAAGGCTCAGACTGATTTTACTCTGCAAGTTTATTGCATGGGTCATGTTTAATTGCAAGTTACAAGTACCTTGAAGGATAGCAGAGTGATCATAGGGAGATGAAGCCGCAGGTCCTCTTAACTGAAAAGTAAGTAATAGTGCAGAGAATCAAAGTGTGAAACAGCTACTCAGTGGGATTCTTACATGGATATCATAGTGTGCAAGTACACCTTACTGTGGCAAAAGAATAGATTATGCCAAAAAATAACAATTTCAATACCACTTGAATGGTGTCTTTGCAGTAAGATCCAGTCAAACGTCTATTTCATGCTTTCACCTGTTGTTTCATGCAGGAAAAAAAAGCTGACCATTTCTTCAGTACTTTCGGCAGAGAATAAGAAAAAGCAATTCTTTTTTATTATAAAATCCAGAACTCATAGACTGGCCATTCAATTTTCCTTTACCATGTCACATAATTTTGTAAAAACCCAAATAAAATCACCAAACTAAAGTGAGTTCAGAAAAAAAGAGGAAAAAACGCAAAAACCAACCAATCCAAAACAAACCCCAAACGTTCAAATTTTACACATATAGCAATAATAGGGTTTCTTGGGGTTTTTTAGGGCGGAGCTTACAGGTATTGGAGGTGAGTGAGCCTTCCGAGATCAGGAACAAGAGATCCAGACAGTCTAGCATTTCCCAGGTCCCTACACAGTAAAAAAACGATTAACTTGCTAGTTCAAAAGAGCTGTAATAAAATACTGTGACTAAGTCCATTGAACTCACAGTCTAGTGACACGGTTGTCCCGGTCACATGTAACGTGGAACCAAGTACAGGGATTCACAAGAGTTGGATCCCAACTCTGCAGCACATTCCCTGGGTCATGCAAGTTTCTTCTAAGAGCATAGAGTGCATCACCTGCAAACACAACTCTGAGCACTAATTAGTACAAATCGCAACACAAAAACATTAAAGACTCAAACATTCATACAGGCTACAGTCCTCCAAACTAGACGAATTACATAACAAAACTGTAAAAAATGTATGCATGGTATATCTGTTCAAGCCATAACAGTGAGAAAAAAACACTAGGATTTGGGTTTCTTGGCCACCTTCAGAATTTGCAGCCACGTTTACAGCAAATACGATCATTAACATGGCTAGAACCCAACAATCCATGCTTTCTTCCAGCTGGGCTTGCTCCAACTGAACAGAATAACACCAACCCAGTATGTTTCAACTTTCAACAACTCAGCGCTACAAGGATATGCTGCTTTGCTTATGCACAATGAAGGTGAGAGGAGTGTATTTATAGGCAATAACTGCACTGTACACGACACACCTCAGCCTCTTGCGTTCAAATAGCTACCGCGTGCCCTTTAACGGTTACAGCCCTACAGCTCATTTAATTCTAAATGCTATAATCATCTACAGTGACCGAATTTTCCGGACTTTTTTTTCTGGTTTTGCAGATTTAGTATGATTTGGCAGTTAATTAAAAGATTAACTACCAAAAAGCAAAGCATTAATCTTCAATGTCGTTCTCTTTTTGGGTGGTTTACTTTACGCGTTTTTCTTCTTTTGATAAAGTGTTATACTATTATTTGTTTGTCGACATTCGCCTCGACTTGTGTTCTCCAGGACTTGTGAGATGTCTGAATTTTGAACGCCATTTCAATCTCTAATCTTTGCTTGTGCCAATTTTACTGGCGTGAGCAAGCAAAACCCTAAGTTTGTGGCCGCCATGAAAGACACTGCTACACTGGGTCACCTCACATGCATGAGATGGACCCTTCTTGGCAATTTGTGACCGTTGACTATGATCACCTCTGATGTGAATCTCACCGTAATTACATCGTTTCTTGTGTAAACATCATATGACAGTGAATCTCATCGTTTGTTGTGAGTACATCATATGATGGTGAATCTCATCGTTTGTGTGGTGGATTTGCAGTGTGGAATAGAGATGTTGTATGAAGCATTGTCAATATCCAAAAACTTTATTGACTAAAAAGTTGACAAGTCCATGGCTAAAAGTATTATAACAATTTTTTTCCCTCCAATTTCATATTGACAAGATTGCTTTTTCATAAGTGCTTAGAACATCGTTTGTTGTGTGTAACATCATATGATAGTGAATCTTATCGTTTCTTTACTGGATGTGTTGTGAATAACCATTGTGAAATGGAGATGGTATATGAAGTATCAATTAAAAGTTGACAAATCCATTGTTAAAGCATAATAACAATTATTTACATTCAATTCCATAGTGACTCGTTTCTTTTTAAAAGGTTTGTGGCATTGTTTTAATCATATGATAGTGAATCTTATCGTTTCTTTACTGGATGTGTTGTGAATAACCATTGTGAAATGGAGATGGTATATGAAGCATCAATTAAAAGTTGACAAATCCATTGTTAAAGCATAATAACAATTATTTACATTCAATTCCATAGTGACTCGTTTCTTTTTAAAAGGTTTGTGGCATTGTTTTAATATAGATAGATAGAGAGAGAGAGTATGGGGTTTGAGGTGAGGAGCGGTCTCATGGTTGTCTCAACAAAAGCCTAGTTTTTTTGCGGGTAGTCGTACTGGCCGTGTCGCCGTGTCATGTGTTCTTGCGAAGATTTAGCCTGGCCCTGCGTCGTGAGTTTGGTATCCAGGTGGCGCAATTGACAATGCTCGTTGGGTGGCTTGGAGAGGTTCCCACGCTTAGAAAATAATATATATATCTATATCTATATAGTATGAGTGGTATTTAGAATGAGGGTAGAGTTTTGTCTCAATCTTTTTTTTTAAATTCAATATTCTAATAAATTATAAAAAGGAGGGTTAAAAATGTCATCGAAGTTTATAATAATGTGGTGAAACTTTGACTTCCAACAAAGAGCTTGTATAATTTTGGAGGCAATTTCTATTAAATAAGGGGATGTTATAAGTGTCCCTTGTCTCACTTTTATTAAAAAGGTTTTTTAAAAGATGTTAATAAAACAAAGTTTAGAATACAAACAACCAAAGCAAGAATGGAAGTGAATTTGGAGCTTGCATGTTCCACTTACATGTAGGGTTTGCCTTAATTCCACAAACAACCAAAGCAAGAATGTAAGCAAACGCGTATCTTGTCTCCTACACTTAGCTTGGGATTTCCCTAGTTGTCACAAGAGATCTGCTCAAACTTGACATGAAAAGAAGAAGTGGATTGGCAATTATCTCCTAAACATCACCATTGAGCACCCAAATCTAGATGTTATTTTGGCAAGCGAAGCGATGAGTTTCAATCACTCATTGTTGAGTCAAAAAGAACGAAACTCTCCTAAAGTCTTCGAGATAGAGTTTTGTGTAGAAAGATTCATAAATATTGGTCATAGAAATTTATACCACATCTCTTAGACACGAGGCCCTTCTTTTTGCAAAAGGTGTCAATTGGTAACTCGATGGACCAGTGGTAGAGTCATGATATTATAGAACTTTATTTGGAAGAATATTGGCATATAATGATGCAGGGAACCCTCAACTTCTTCATGTGTAGACATGGATATATTACCTATGTCTTCCAGCACAAGAAAGACTAAAACTTCGTATTTGGAAGCAAACCATACTTTCTAGGGCTTGAAGGTCTTTATTTAAATAATTGAATGATATATTTTAATGTTGTAGAGGAATTCCAAGGGAAGTTCTAGTCTAGATACATCTTATACATCTTCCTTTGATATTCTAGTATCACCAAACTTTTCATGCCATTAACAACATGGGAGAATTTATAAACAAAACGGTGTAAAAAGGCATGCCAATATTCGTTTGCAGAATTTGTACAAAGGTGAACTTTCAAAGGAGCTTTGTAAAGTAATATTATTGAATCTCAGTGGTTGGTGTTACATTTAAGAATTGGATTATGAGAAACTCCTTTTTAAATGCAATGTTTACCATGAGTATGGCCACTTTAGCAAAGACAACAAATAGTGAGTTCCCCCCCACCCCTCCAGAATAGATAATGCAAGTGATTACAACAAGAAAATGTCATCAACCATCTCCTTTTCAACCCAAGACTAAATTCCCTCCTCCCAAAGCTGTGACTAATAAATTTGAGGTTTTAAATGAGGGTGCTCAAGATCTAGAGGATGTAGGGTGCATGGAAGAGGACACAATTGAGAAGGAATAACAAGAAGGAAATGAAGAAAAATATCAAGAAGATATGTAAATTCCTTAGTCTTAGGAGGAGCCAAAGGATGGCTTCTAAACCTCACATATGTCACGCTCCTTAAAAAAAATATCAACTCCCTCCTTACAACTTGGGGAAGAATCTAGAGAAAGCACAAAGAAAGTGTACTTAAGCACAACAAAGTAATGGAATGACAATCATCGTTAGTCAAATATGGTTATCCATTATAAGGTTCATCTCAAAGTTATATTGTTTGTCATTTGATCTTGTTAAAATGTTGGTGTGTTAAGCAATAGTAGTAAGAGTAAGAAATTAGGGAACATAACAGTCCACCTCCCATATCATGTTTGGAGAGTGGAAAGTCTCAAGGATCACTTGATTATCTTGGTTAGCTATAGCCTCCCTCTTTTCTTAATATAATAAATTGGTCCTTAAAATTAAGTCTGAAATCCCTACAAAATTGTTTGGGTAATTAGCTAACGCTTCTTAAATCCATACATGAAAGAATTTTTGTGTTTTTCCTCTCAATTTTGTTCACTACACCCAAACACCTTATATTGGAGCACTCCCCAAAAAAATATTTATGGGTGGTCCTAAAGTAGAAACTAAATATCCACTTATTACTTAGAGTAAGATTTGTATTCATTAGCCAAGTCATCATAAGATGAAGTGTTTCAATATTTGTTTCTGCAGTAAGCCTCTTTAACATTGGCATTATAAGACCACCTTGTAAACTTTGATTTGGAAGAGGAAATATGTCATGCACCTCTCATTGGAGGATATCTCTTAAACTGTGATTTGTCCACATGGCTCCCACATCTAAAACAATGTTAAAAAGGACTAGGACAACTTAATTCATGAAACTTCTAGGAATTTCGAGATAACAAGTCCACTTTACTTTGTACTAACTCCTTGAGCCACTTGTTGACCTACTTACAACATTATATTGATCCCTTCTGGGATTTCAATATGAACCCAAAACTAATAGAGATTAATTTCCAATTGTTTTAAGTGGAAGAAAAACAAGAAATTACATATGCAATGTCATTGGTTTTCAAAAAATGGAAGCACTTGAATTCCTAGCCAATACAATTTCCATAGGACTCTTGTCACTACCCGCCAAATGTGGCAAGAACTAGAAGAAAGGATAATAACTTATAAACTTAGGTTATATATCCTTGATGGGGAAAATAGGATTAACTAACTTTATTATTAGACATGAATACACACAACTAATGGAAACCTTTCAACTTTGGAAAAAGCGTTCATTATGGAGATATGGAACTTGGACTATTGGCCAAAGATCTATATTGGGATGGAAACAAAATTTCACATGGCATAATTTTGTAAATGGGTTTTCTTGGGCCATCTGTTGGCCATGGGTAAGTTTATTAAGTTTTGTTTTTAAGCTGGGAAACCTAGTCCCAGTGTGAATGAGGTTGCAACGGAGCAAGTCTTGAAACGGTTAGCTCCGACATTTTCTGCAATTTTTGTGGAAAAGTAATTGCGTTGACAAAGTCCTGGTAAATTCGGTGAGTTAGTTAGGAGGGTTGTCCACTTTTGGGTAGTGGGTGCGGGATGTAAATGCAAACAGTAGAGCCTATAAAAATGTAAAGGGTTGGGATTTTGGGGGGTTCTATTCGGAGAAAATAGGTTTTGGTGAGAGAAAGAGTATGCAATGTTATCAAACTGTTGTGCATTGTATGAAAAAGATGAATAAGAGTCGATGATATATTATCAATCCACAAGCTATGTGTGCGGACTAAATGTAATGGAGATTGTGGAAGAAATGCCTGTAAGCTATGTGTGCAGACCAAAGCGTTCGAGATCTGACTCTTTCTAATTAACAAACTCTTTTGTGGTTTTTCTCTTATGTGTTTCCACATTGAACTTCCTATGTCAAATAATGCATGATAATTGTGTGATGTTTTATTTTTTGTATTGTTGTGACTAATGATAATATGTTAACTTCGGAATAAGTAATTAAATCGACAAGGATTTAATGGATTTTATGAATATGTTTTGAGTTTGTGCATGGTTTGTAATACTCTGTTGTGGTAGTTATGTGTTGGTGACCTGTCTGTCAATATTTAGCATGAGGATATCCCCTTTACCACTGTGGAAACTTGATTCCTGTAGCTCTTATAGGTGTCTTGGGTGAGACTTCACTTGTGTCACAGGTGTTTCCAATGGGGTTAAACCCTGCCAGGGTGATACCTTTGGGTTTTGTTGGTCCAATCGGATGTTGAACCTAGGACACTCGAAGACAAGCCAAAAAATGGTTCCATTGTTGGGATCGGGATCATTGTGAAGGGGACATGTTTTGGATAAAACAAAAGGCTTAGTAATTTGCGCAAGAAGAAAATCGAGGGTCGTGACTGACTCCAGGGGAATGGTTACAAACGTACGTTTACTCAAATATCCATGATATTTTCTTTAGTGAATTCCATGTTATATTGTATGAATGGTTGGAAAGTTTAGCACTTTAGCAGAAAAATTTTCAAGGAGGTGAACCTAGGGGTTGTACGGTTCAATTGATCAGATGACTGGAGAGTGTTAATAATACCATCTCCAAGGTTGTTCATTTTTGGATTGACAACATTCTAGAAGGGTATATTACTGAGATCATTGTGGATACTATTAAGTCATATAGTGAGGCTGAAAGAGAATTTTTGAAAGGTCCCAAAGGTATTCTGAAGTCCTTAAAATTGTGGATTAAAATGTTGGTATGTGAAACAGGAATTATGCGGATGGATTCTGACAAGTAAATCATTGTGTGCGGAGAACATGGGAAGTGTCGAGAAGAAGGTCTAGAAAAGATGGGAAGAGTGAGATGAAATGTTTCAAGTTGATAATGAGACTGATGAAGAGGGTGGTTGCCTAAGGAGTGGGAGAATATTCCAATCGAATAAGAGGAGAAGGAATGTGACAAGGAGAGAGAGTTGCAGTGCGACTGGAAGAGGGGACTACGAATTGATGCCACGTCTCGATGAGG
This sequence comes from Pseudotsuga menziesii, assembly GCA_001517045.1. Classification (NCBI taxonomy): domain Eukaryota; kingdom Viridiplantae; phylum Streptophyta; class Pinopsida; order Pinales; family Pinaceae; genus Pseudotsuga; species Pseudotsuga menziesii. The sequence continues at coordinate 153,612 of LPNX010320091.1, forward strand.
ACTAGGAGTATCGGCTTATTTCTGAAAATTAGGAAGAGGTGTCAGATACCTACCAAACCCAAGACTACGACATACCTACGACTCCACATACATCTTCGGTATCAAAGGTAAGAACTAAAAATGCATCAAAGTGTTTCTTGTCGAATCCCAGTAATAGTAATAATCAAGATAGTGGTTAAAAATTTCCTACTAGTTTTCCATCTAACTCGGGTTCACCAGTACTCCAAAGGCATAAAATGGATTGGGACGACATGAAATTTCCTATATCTAATGGAAATGGGTTGGAAGACCCTAAGCAACACTGTTTTTTTTGTGAATCTGTTTAGACGATGCAACAGGTCCAAGATGAGGTGGTAAAAAGGGATCAAATTATCATGACCTTTAGGGGTCACTCTCTAGATGTTATATGAATTTATCTGTGGTTCTTACGGGAACACCTAATAATTCATTAGACCAAATCCAAACTAGGTTAATAGATGAATTCAATAAGCCTAAATCTAAGTCGCAGTGTATTACAGAGTTAAAGGAGATTAAATAGTCACCGGGTGAATCCTTCTGGGATTTCAACCAGAGACTCAAGACTGATGGCTAAGGTAAGTTTTCAAATGTACGATGTTCAACATAAAGAGTGGTTTATTGTTGTGTTGTTACCCAATATTCGTTTTTCCCTAATGCAACAGAAGATAGTGTCCCAGATATAAGCTTTAGATATTGCAATGAAATTAGAAGCATCACCTGTCGAAGAAACTAGTGCAGGAATGGAACAAATCTAGTTGCAATTGGATAATTTGTCATTGCATATCCAAGATATTAAGAAGGAAAAGGAGATTCGTGAATCTATTTGGTGCACAAGGTGTAAAACAAAAGGCCATCATAAGGATTTGTGTCTATATTTTCTGGATTACATTGCTTTGGGTGCTCCAAATTCATTAAGTTCATAAGGGATTCCATGATGTAGAGTATGTCAAACCAAGGGACACAATTTATAAGAATGTTTGTATTTACAAAAGATAGTAAGTGCACCTGCCAGTCTTTATTGTAAGTTTTGTCAATCTGGGGGCCATGATGAAAATCACTGCAGGGCATATCAGTTGCTATAGGAAAAAACAGTGGATACCTAAAAGAACGATGAGAAAACGCAAGCTGAGAGATCACATGTGCAGTTCCCTCAACCCAGGGGGGTGGTAACTTTATAGGTTAAGGAAAAGGAGGAGGATTTGGTTAAGGAAGACACTAGGTCATATGCCATAATTATGGATAAACGAGACACTATGCCAAAAATTGTACAAGTCCTACATCGACATGTTCATATTGTAAAGCATTGGATCACACTATTGAGGAATGCCCACAACTTATTGCTAAATGGAAAGCCAAGGTCACTAGGAATCAGAACCAACCCTCGAATGCAAATCAAAATATTGGAAGATCTCAGATGAGCCCCAAGACAAACTACCAATTGTTGATGTGTTAACCATGGGAGGTCCTGTGACTAGATATGATAAAGGAGAACCATGGAAAACTATCGGAGAATACGACCTGTGGCACAAAAGAAAGTGCCATTTGATGTCCATAAAGAAAAAAGGGGTATTCTTCGATGCATGAAGTGAGTTTGTGGATAGGAACTGTTCCTTAACATCTGATGTTCTTCTGATATTTGATGAAGGTCCAGTAATCGATATGTCATCAAGATTTGATCAATCAATTCCAAAGAAGTCGACAGAACATGTGAGCATTCTAAAGAATTTTTTGAATAGTTGTTTAACAATTGTTAAAAATGAGATGCTCTTGTAGAGTTATTATCTCTAATAGAATAACCTAAGAGAGATCTTCGACAAGAGAGGAATGTAAAAAATATTGATAAAAGAAAGAAGACTAGTCAAGAACTATGTGTGAATGCTCAAATAGTTTTATTATGATATGGATTTTATTTTTCTCAACTTGGGTCATATGTCAACATTTTGACAAAACAAAAATGGAAAAGCATGGGGAATCCCATGATATTATGGTCACCTATTCAGCTAAGTTAGCTAACCAATTGAAGGTTCTTCATGTCAGTCGATTACCATAGGTTCATGTCGAGGTGGAAGGGCTCTGAACCTATGCAAACTTTGAGGTAATAGAGATTGTTGGCGATTCCTAGTGATCTATTGGGATATCGAGAACTAGACTTTTATTGATTTTAAAAAGAGGATCTTATCATTTGAATACTAAGATATGTTGGTAGTTGCTCCAATCAACCCTTTGGAAGGCCAATTCTATGTCGAACCAGTAAGAGGTGAGTATCATGAAGGGAATTTGGATAATATTTATAATACATAATCCATATAAATCCTACAGCTAATGGTAAATTGATTTGGTGTAGTGTTAGTTCATGTTCATCAAATTTAGGGGAAGCATTGGAAAATTAGTCGAACCGCTTGCATGAAGTGTCGGTGAGGAAATGCGCAAGAATCACAAAATCCTTGAGATGGGTGGGTACCGAGTTATGTGATATGCCTATGTATGAAGGATTGCCTAATTTGGACATGTTTCTATTAGAATTTGAAGATAAGGTACTGGAAACCCAACGACTGCTAGATCTTGATGTGGCCCTTAAATCTACACCAGCAAGACAGTGGGTTTCCCATAAACAATCCATCTCGGAATGGCCTCACTATCGAAAGTTGTTATAAATCCGGTTTGGTGAGAATATTCCTTATGTTGGTAATAAGTATACTAGATTAAGGAGTCATGTCGACCATATTGATAATTGTTGGGCAACATGGAGATTGGTGCCCAAGTAGAATTGGTACATTTTTTCATACATAATTTGGACATGATACCAATAAATCCGTATAGATCGGTCGAACTGCAACAAGGAACTGTATATTGGGACGAATTGGCTAATAGCTTCAAACACACTTTTATCTTTCTGGATGAAAGTTCATCGAGTGGTGTTTCCCTACAAGTTATTAAAGCCAATATTTTTTAGGAAGTGTTTATCCCTTTGTCAAGTCTACCACAATGGAATGTGACAGTTCAGAATCTGATGGAGTGTTACAATATATCTGTAGAATCTGAAGATGATGATCCACAAGACATTCACATCCCTGAATTTGTAGGTAGTCAAGAATTAAGGGAAGCGAGTCTATCATCTGAAAAGTTTTTGAAGCCCCTTAAAATAAAATAATAATAAAAAGTGAATATTGGGTCTCCTAAAAATCCAAAGTTTGCAAGTATTGAGGATTACTGAGATGATGAGATTGTTGGGAAAATCATTGATTTATTGTGTGAATTCCAAGACAAGTTCCTGAAAGACTTTACAAAAAATGAGAGGAATTATTGGGGACCTAGGTGAAATGGAGATTCCCCTAAAACTGAATGCAAAGACTATCAAGCAGTGACCATATAGATTGAACCCAAGATACAAAGAGAAGGTTAAGGCGGAGCTAGACATAATGCTGGATGCGGGGATTATTGAACTTGTTGAAGAATCAGAGTGGATCATCCCAATGATAATATAGGATAAGAAAAATGGTGAAGTCTATATTTGTGTCGACTTGATAAAATTAAATGATGCTTGCCTACATGATCTATTTCCTACACCTTTTACAAATGAGGCCTTGGAGAGTGCAGGGGGACAAGAGGTATATCCATTTACTGATGGATCCTTTGGGTATCATCAATTCAAGATAGCAAAAGAGGATCAACATAAGACCACCTTCGCGACAGAGTGGGTTGTTTCCATTACACGGTAATACCATTTGGTATTAAGAATGAACCTGCTATTTTTTCTAGGATAGTAGTAGCTGCTTTCAAAGATTTTATTCATAAATTCCTAGAAGTCTACTTTGATGACAAGACATTATATGGGTTATTTAAGGACCATATTGAGAGTCTTCAGATGATGCTTGAATGTTGTAGACAATTTCAATTTTTTTTTAAATTTGAAGAATTGAAATTTTTGTGCTCCTTTTGGTATTTTGTTGGGTCATGAAGTATGCAGAGAACAAATGCCAATGGACCCTGCAAAGTTTTCAATCATTATTGATCTACCACCACCTTTGTTGGTTAAACAATCAAGGACCACATTGGGTCATATTAGTTACGAACGAAAGTTTATCAAAGGTTATGCGGCGATTACAACTCCAATGGAGAATTTGTTGAAGAAAGATGTCAAATTTCAATGGAATGATGACTGTTAAAAGAGTCTTGATGTGATCAAAGAGAAAATGGTTTCAACACCTATTATGGTATTTCCTGACTGACGAAAAGAATTTCATGTGCATGTTGACGTCTATTGCATTAGGAGGCGTACTTGCACAACCAGGGGAGGGATCTTTCGATCACCCCATTGCATTTGCTAGTAGAAAGTTGTTGATTGCAAAGAGGAATTATATGACAACTAAGCAGGAGGGACTTTCTAAGGTGTATGCACTTCAAAAATTTCAACATTATTTATTGGGTGGTCATTTTAATATGTTTACGGATCACTCTTCCTTAAAATACATGGTCAATAATCCTGTGTGGGGGAATATTTGTCAATGGCTTCTTCTCTTCCAAGAGTTCGACTTTGAAATTGTTGTAAAACCAAGCAGGTTGAATGCAGGTCCCAACCATCTCTCAAGGTTAGAAAACATGGAATCACCCACCAATTTAGATGATAATCTTCTCGATGCACAACTATTCGCAGTGAAAATGGTTGGTGGTTATTATGAAGACATCATGCATTTCTTGACTACATGAAGGGAACTATAAGGGTTTAATATAGCGTAGAAGAAACAATTAGTTGTAAAAACAAGATATTTTCAGCTTATAACTGGACAGTTATATAAGATGGACCAAATGAGATACTACGTCGTTTTGTTTTGGAACATGAGCGACCAATAGTGTTAGATGAATCTCATGCTGGAGTGGCAGGGGGCCACTATGCAAAGAAAGAAACGACGCGCAAAATTTTACAGGTAAGATTATGGTGTCCTACACTCCATTCAGATGCACTTGACTATTATCGGAGTTGTGACGTTTTCCAATGCACAGCGAAACCATCCTTATGGGATGAAATTCCATTGGTATCACAACTAACTTTGCAGGCATTTGATAAGTGTTGTCGATTTTGTGGGTCCTATTAATCCACCAGGAAGAAGGACAAGTGCTCGGTATATAATTATTGTGACAGATTATTTAAATAGATGGGTTGAAGAAGCACTAGTGAAAGATTGTACTATAGTGACTGTTTCCATGTTTTTGTTTGATCATGTGGCAACCAGGCTTGGTTGTCCAAAAATCCTAGTAAGCAACTAGGGTACACATTTTGTTAATAAATTGATTGAGGAACTAATTAAATAATTCTAGATCTAGCACAGGAAGACAATGCCATATCATCTCCAAGCAAATGGAACTATTTAAGCTTTTAATAAGATCTTGGAACATGCACTTACTAAGATTTGCAACATGAGTCACGATGAATGGGATCATAAAATATTTGCAGTATTATGGGCTTATTGCACGACATGTAAGAAAATTACAGGACAAACTCCCTTTTGATTAGTTTATGGATAATAGGTCTACATGCCTATGGAATATATTGTACCTAGCTTAAGAATAGTTGCAATTACTCAGATGACATATGTGGGTGCAATTGAAGAAAGATTTTTTTAGTTACTATAGTTGGAGGAATATTGCTTCATTGTGAGTTATCACCAACGAGTTGAGAAGGAACGACAAAAGGCGTGGCATGATCGACATATTAAGTTCAAGCAATTCCATCCTGGTGATTTTGCTCTTTTTTAAAACATCCTGGTAAGATTCAAACACATTGGTTGGGACCATATGTTGTTGAATATGTTACATATGGGGGTGCAGTTAAGCTGCATAAGTTAGATGGTACACCACTCGACGATTTAGTAAATGAAAGTCGACTAAAACCTTATCTGGATAGTTGTATGTCTCTCAACTGAGTTTGAAAAAATAATTTGTTGTCTATCGTAGTCTTGTATATAAGTCATGATTTGCATATTGAAGTCTTGTATATTTATTGTAGTTTGGGTGTCACATTCTAAGTTACCTATCTGTCGCAATTAGTTTTTTGTTGTAGTGGAATTTGGCGGTGTGATTTTCTATCAAATCCACATTCAATGCATGGTAATAACTGCTTTTATGGGAAGTGGAGTAGTGTCTTTAATGGCAATTTGTCATAAATGCCCAAAAATATTTTCGTGTGCGAAGGGATTAGTCGTCATTCTTTTTATTTAATTAAATATAGTTTCAAAATGACTACCCACGAGGTCGGACTAATTTACTGCATGTATATATCTATTTTAATACAAAAAGAGATTCAGTTGTCTCATTATGCCAAACCTGAAGTGTATTGAGCAAGATAATTCTATGTAGCCAACTATTCTTTATTTAATTTTTCGCTATGGAGATACCTATGTCAAGCTCTAGCACTGTTTGGGGGTCAACTATAGAAATCCCGTCGATGATACCTATTTTCAAGGAGGAACCATAGGTTCTGTCGCAGTCAGTCCCTGTGAATCCACCAAGAAAGAAACACGCGGCTAGTGGGTAGTTCATTCATAGCAAAGATTTAAAGCCACCCATGATGCTGAGGCTTTCGGGTATGGTTCAATGACCATACTATTGGGATATATTACACCTCGGAAGGATGATGCTCCTCATGTAGTCATTCAAAAGAATGCCAAATATTCGTTAGTAAATCCAACCATTTCTAAGGGAGTTCATATGACGATGGACATTATGGATAACTTGAAGAAATTGTCGTTATCTTATCACGACTTGAGGAAGTTCCCTGAACTTCACATGTCAAAGTATATGACATCAGTGCAGCTGGTGGAAGGAAGAACTATTCAGTTGGTACCAATGGACTGGGATCGTGGTTTAGATAAGTCAGGGATTCTGTTGTTGATGTACATGCCCCATTTTGGTCGAACTGTTGAAGTTAACACATGCGTGAAACAACTACTTATTTGTTTTTGTGGGGGATTTATGTGGTTAAATACATGAATATTTGTTGATGTCGACCTAATAGATGCTATTACAGACTTACCCAAGGTAGGAGTTAATCTAGAACCATTCTTTGTTGGACAGGCATAGGGAAAAAGCCTTGTTGCTCAGATGAAGGAAAAATATAATCTCACTCAAGATAAGCGGGGATTTGATATAGCCTCCATTAATGATTAGGGTGTTAGATTTGCAGCTAAGGTTTTGTCAAGTAATCTGCTACGAAAAATGTGTTCAAACCAGTGCATTGTTGGTACCATCACTGCAGTAGAGCAATGTGTTGTGGAAGTTCAGATGCATTGGGTGACGTTCCTACTAAATGAGTTATTGGATGATGCTATTGATGCACATGAGAAAGGTACACCTTTTACTTATTCTAGGTTGTTCATCTTAGTTTCTTTTGTCGCATGGGAAGAACCGTCAAATTACCAAGGGATGGAAATGAATGTCCCATGTCGAGGGGGACAGTGTCAAAATCTATGGTTCGGTGATAATAGGCGACGACAACAGGAGAATAATATTGCATTTTATGTGCATGTTTATGCATTAAGGCATCACATTAGAAGTCAGTCAAGAATTGTCGCTGTGATTGTCCAGTGGTACAAGAATATCATTAAGTTTACTACAGGTACTCACCATCTACATATGCAACCCAAATGAGATCCTCGACACCAATGGTTAAGCACTACGTTTCAACTGTTAGAGGAGGAAATTGATACAATAGTTTGGGATTGGGTTGTTAGAGGAGCAACCTATCGTGGATGATCTCACGATGATCTATTGTCTGCTGAAACTAAGCCACGACAGGAGGGTAGATTTGGGACCCAACCTGGGGGCCCACAAGAAGAAGACAACCCACATAGCTCTCATCACGATAGTGATGAAGAGTCGAGCGCTACCCCTGACAGATCTGGATGTGGGGCCAAAGCAGAAAGTGGTTGAGTTAGAAAAAAAGGGCAGGAAGAAGCAAAAGGTCCTTAGGGACTCCACTCCTATCGAGTTAATTGATGATGATTATAATCTATTGGCAGATCGAATGGTTGGAGTTGTTGATGAAATGTGGAAAAATATTGATAGCTAGCATACTAAGCTCCTTGAGGGAGTCACTGACTTACTTCAAACTCTTTGTAAGGCCGTGAAGGAAGTTAGAGTCGTGGTTAGTACGACACAGTCATAGGAAGTTGGCCCATATGATGATCATTTAGCTGAACTACAAGTGTCTCGGAAGCATCGTAAGGTCTAGGTGGTGTCTAAAGCGCTTGAACTAGGCACAACGAAGCTCAACAATATGGTCCAAGATATTGGTTATGTCAGGGTATACATGTCTATGCTACCCACATTTATGTTACACAACATTCAACAGGTCGTATTTGAATAAATCAATGCACGAGAGCATATGGTGTGTGAGCAACTAAAGCAGACGAAGAACACTGTGTCATCACTGCAAAGCCAACTAAAGGATAAAGAAAATCAAGCACAAAAGTGGTAAGGATAGGTAGCGACTGGAGCAAGCTATTTCTATTTCCTGTCAGGAAGTTACAGAGGTTAGGGTCCCACCCAAAATGCTTGTTGAAACTCGTGTAGTCAAATTGGGAGAAGTTACTAATGACTTTCACCATAAGATTGTAGAGTTAGAGTCCAAGATTCTTCCCAGTGCACCTACTAGAGTATTGGAGCGACGAAAGACAGTTGAAGAGGATATATGATAGATTCAGGAGGCTAAGTCACTTTGTGCTAAGGCATATGAGCATGTGTCCCATGCATGAGGCCTTGATGGATGATGTAGAGCTGTAGGAAATACCAGAGAAAATTCATGTAGCAGGTTCAAGTCTAGACGATCTGTGAAACTCATTGCAAACCTTATCATTGGTCGAGAAGATGAGTAAGGTTGTTGATATTAAACTATTGCAGCAACAAGTCTCCAAACCCTAAACAAAACAGCAAAGAAGAACCGATCATGTCATGGAGCTTCAAGCTGAAGCATAGCAGGTAAATGCAACTATTCACCCAGTCCATGTTGAAGTTAAGCAAGTTGTAGATACAACTATGGTGGATGTTTCAGAACATCTCAGTTCTAAAATTCTTGTTCAAGTTTCCAAGGTTAAGGAGGATGTTCAGTGACAGATCAAGGATGTGACGAAAATATTTCAATATTTTCAAGCTAAGCTGAACACGAGATAGATTTTCGTCGGAAGTGGCCTAAGAGGAGCCACATGTGAGTGTTGGGGGCATGTTGGCCCTAGGTAAGTTGATTAAGTTTTTTTTCTAACCTAGGAAACTTGATCGTAATGTGAACACAGTTGTGACGGAGAAATTATTGAAACGGTCAACTCCAACAATTTGGGCAGTTTTTAAGGAAAAGTAATTGTGTGGACAAAGTCCAATCATAAAGTCGGTGAGTTAGTTAGAAGGGCTGTCCACTTTCTGGTAGTGGGTGTGGGATGTAAATGCAACTAGTAGAGCCTATAAAAATGTAAAGGGTTGGGATTTTTGGGGGTTTGTTTCGGATAAAAATAGGTTTTGGTGAGAGAAAGAGTCTGTAATTTCATCAAATTGTTGTGCATTGTATGAAAAAGATTAATAATTGTGGATGATATATTGTCAATCCGCAAGCTGTGTGCATGGACATCATGTAATGCAGATTGTGGAAGAAATGTTTACAGGCTGTGCGCGCAGACCAAGGCCTTTGAGATCCGACTCTTGCTAATTAACGAACGCTTTTGTGGCTTTTCTCATATGGGTTTCCAAGTTAAACTTTCTGTGTTGAATGGTGCATGATAACTGTGTGTGATGTTTTGTTTTGTGTATTGTTGTGACTTATGATAATATGTTAACTTCTGAATAAGTAATTAAATTGACAAGGCTTTAATGGATTTTATGAATATGTTTTGAGTTTGTGCATGGGTTGTAATACTATGCTACGGTAGTTATCTATTGATGACATGTCTGTCGATTTTTAGCATGAGGAGATCCCCTTTACCACTACGGAAACCCAATTCTTGCAACTCCTATAGGTATCTCGGGTGAGACTTCACTTGCGTCGCAAGTGTTGTCGATGAGGTTAAGCCCTGTCAGGATGGTACCTTTGGGTTTTGTTGGTCTAATCGAATGTTGAACCTGAAACAATCAAAGACAAGCCAACACCATCTCATTGCTCCATGTGTCTAGGTGACTCTGAAATGACTTACCATCTTTTCAGTACTTGCACTTATTATTAATGCTTATGGCATTTGACTATACTTGGGTTATCATTGTCATTTCTAAGCTAGAATGGTACTCTAGTGTTCCTTTTTCTTTATCCTAGGGGTTATTTTTTGCTCACAAATAGGATTGTGAGTTGTGACTATGCTTTATAATGTCAATTTTTGTTACTTTGAACAGTTATCTTCAAGAAACAAATCAACATATTTAATGGAAAAACATATCCTCTCTCTTTTAACTAAGGAAAGATATCAAGAATATCACAAAAACCATGCTTTCAAAAGTATGGAAACTAAAATACCTCCTTGGCATTTACAAGTATCAATCACTTTATTTTCAAAGAGTTGAAGTTTTTCCTTGCTTTCTATGACTAAAGCAAGCAAGCAAGGGGATTACGTACAGATCTACCTGTACATGATCATAAAGATTTACAACAATATTTATTTATCGATACCACTATCATGTGATTTCATACGAATTAGATATGGGCATCAGGTGCTACATTGAAATTCAGATTCAGATGATCCAACATTGAAATCATAGATTTAAACATGTCAAATTTGTCCAATATCTATTATATTTAAGATATTGTTTCAGTATAATGACACTTTATAGAGCATACTTAATACGATTTTGGTCCGAGCTTTCCAAAATATAATAGAAAAACAAAGAAAAAACTCGCTTTCCTGTGGTCTATCAGTGGATCTACAGTTCCAAAATATTCCCGGCCATTTAAATCCTTCATGTTATGTTAGTCCCAGTAGATTCTCAAAAAGAATTTGTGTTTCACTGGAATTAATTGATATTTCATTAAAATTTTAGAACAAGTATTACTAGGCTTTTGTCGTAGCAAGGCACTAGCAAAGATTCTACAAGCATTTTTGCCATTTACATTTACGGAATTATTTTTTTATTATTTTACATTATTTATTAATCTATCATTAATTTATATTTGTATCTATATTATTTTATTTCAATGATTGTATATAGGATAAACTATTGAGAAATATCGCCTCTTGATTGACTTGAAGAAAGATAAAAAAAACAATTTTTGGTATTTTTGGTTATGTTGGTTTTAGGACAGAAAAACCAGCCTTGATTTGTTTTCATAATATAATATACTATTTCATTTTGAAAAAAATTAATATAGTTTAAACAAATTATATGTAAACAATGTTTTTGTTCAATGTCATAATTTTGAATTATTTATTTTTATATTATAAATTTCATTAAAAATTTAATATTTTTTTTAACATTTTTTTTAAATATGTAATAATTTATTTCTTTGAATGCTTGGGAAGTTGGAAGGCGCCTTGGGAAAATCGTTGATCCCTTCATTGATTGGAAGCTCGATCTGCAGGATTGGGCGTTGAAGGACGCTGGTTGGTCGATCTGAGCCTCCTAGATCTGCCCTCGTTGTGCTGGATCTGCTGGTGGGCTGCCAGGAGCTACGCTGGCCACTCAGGCTCTGATTAGCCCCTCCACGAAGGAAGATGACCATGTGCTGAGTTTGGATCTGGTAGGGTAGGCTGATGGCGCCTGAGGTGGATACATCTGAGAGATCAGATGCTTTCAATCGGCTTTTAGCTTCTCAGTCCCAGAGATCCGGTAAAGGTGAACCACCGAAATTTGTGAAAAGAATTGAAGACGTGCCAGAAGTGGCCCTGCCTCCGGAAGAAACCATCCAGGTTTCCCTCTCTCTGGCAGACCAAGCTCTGATCGGTCAATTCACGGGACTATGACCTTCGCCAAAAACAACGAAAAATTGGATCCAAAGAAACTGGAGACCACTGATCTCAAAAAATGTGGCCTCATACTCTGTCGGAAGAGGTTACTTCCTCTTCGACTTCGAATCTAAGGAGGATAAAGACCTAATCTCATGGGGCCGCAGGGCCTCTATCTCAACGGATGGTCCCCGGACTTTGATCCGGAGGCGGACATTCCCAAAGCTGTCCCAGTCTGGGTCAGGCTCCCTAATCTCCCCATGCACTGCTGGAATTCCAAATCTCTCCGAGCCATTGGGAACGCCCTCGGGAAATACATTGACATGGCTAGCCCCAAGGACCAATACTCCTGCGCCCACATCTGTGTGGAAGTGGACCTCGAAGCTGGTCTCCCGGAAGCTATCAAATTAACAGTGGGGAACTGGGCTCACTTCCAAAAGCTTGAATATGAACAGCTCCCATTCAAATGCAGAGGATGTCACGAATATGGTCACTTCATTTGGAACTACCCCAAAAAGCTTGAGATCCAACAAAACAAAGCGGAGGGATGGCATAGGGTGAATAGGGATAAATCTAAAAATCAATCTGCTGAGGACCCAAAGAAGGGTGAGGGGATTAGATCCACTGCCCCCGTTGAAGGATCCCAAGAAATTCCCCCCCAAAACAAAATAATCATTGAAGTAAGGGATGAAACAAACGAAATTGAAGAAAAATCTAGTAATGGAGACAGCAAGGAATCCAGAGCAGCCACTTCAGATCACCAAAGGAAAGATCAAGATGAAGCCACACCAATGTTAAAAGAAGGAGATAGCATGGGGCAATTAGAGGAAGAGCTAGAGCCAGAAACGGATGAGGAAGAAGAGGAGGAAGGGGAAATCGAGTCGTCTACCCCTAGACGGACTAAAACCAAGGGAAGGAAATCTAAAAAAGAAGTAAGGGATCAAGCTACCTACAAGGACAAGCTGCAAGGGTCCCAGTTAACCATAGAAAAGATGATGAAGAACACTAGAAACACCCGCCTCCAGGGGCATGCCCAGAAAGGGATGCCCTTAATTCCCAAAAGTAAGTAATGAAGGTCCTCTCCTGGAACTGCAGGGGTCTCGGTAGCAAATCAAAAGAAGAAAGTATGACATATTTAATATCCATTCATCAACCGGACATCTTGCTGGTCCAGGAGACCAAAATGGAGGAAGACATATTTCTCCAAGTAAGTCTGAAGTTCTGGAAAAAAAAAGGCAAAGCTGCAACTAGCTCAAGGGGTGCATCTGGCGGCATTAGCACCCTATGGGACGATAAAAAGTTTGAAGCCGTAGACATCAAGCACAACACCTTCTGGATCCTCACCCAGCTAAGGCAATTAGACTCCAATATCCTGGTTAGTATCTTCAATATTTATGCACCAAATTCGTATGCTGAAAAACAAATTTGTTGGAGTCTCCTCCGTGAGGAAAGGAGTAATCTGGATGGAAACATTATCCTTACTGGAGATTTAAACTTCATCCTGAGCCAAGATGAAAAGAGAGGGGGCTCTCTGGTCAGATATCCTATCAGAGAAATGGTGGATGACATCATTATGGACTGGAATTTAATGGACGTAAAGCCCTCTGCCGGCAAATATACCTAGAATAATAAAAGGATTGGGCTGGGGCACATCGCTGCCAGACTTGATCGCTTCTTGATCCAGGACTCTTTCCTCCTGCTTGGGCTGAACCTGTCCTCTAAAATCTTACCTTTTGGAGGCTCGGATCACAAGCCTATTCTACTAGAGATGGAGAATGGCAAGAATTTGGGCCCGATTCCGTTCAGATTTAACCATTTGTGGGCCAATCGCCCTGAGTTCCTAAGAATTGTCACTGAATCATGGTCCCCACCAGTCACAGGGTCCTCCTTCTACGTTTGGGAGGAGAAGTTGAGACGTTTAAAGAAATCTTTGAAAGAATGGGCCAAGTCGCTACCTCTTCCTGCTCAAGCTAAAACTCACACTGCCCTAGCACTGGAGCTTCATCAATCCAAAATTGAGGTGGAATCTGTAGATTATAATGATCTTCAATTGGAGGCCAAGCTCCACTCAGACCTCCACGTTGCATGCTAGCAGGAATCTAAATGGTGGAGGCAAAAATCAAGGTGTAAATGGCTTAAAGATGGCGATCGGAACACCAATTATTTTCATAAACAAGCTGTGGCCAGACAGAATTTTAATTATGTACATGAGATACTAGTCCAGGATAAATTGATTACCAACTTTGAAGATATCAAAAAGGCAGCGACTACTCATTTCCAGGAATTGTACACGGCCCAGTCCAATCTTGAAGACGCCGACCTCCTAAATCTTGTTCCTAGAATTGTGAAGGAAAAGGATAATGAATTGCTGTTAAAAGCCATCACGTTAGAGGAAATTAAGCCAGCTGTTGATGCTATGGAGGATGACCTAGCTCCGGGGCCAGACGGTTATAATGTCAATTTTATAAAAATCTGTTGGGACATAGTAAAACATGAACTCTTCAAAATGATTTCTAAATCTCAGAGGTGCAACAGACTTGGAGGTAGTACAAATTCTGCGTTCTTGGCCCTCATCCCAAAAGAGAAGGATGCAAAGTCTTTTGATAGATTCAGGCCAATATCCCTGTGTAACATAGGGTATAAAATTATTACAAAGATCATGGCCAGTAGATTAAAAAACATCCTGCCTTATCTGGTTCCGGAGAACCAAGGAGGATTCGTTAAAGGTAGAAAGATTTGGGATAATGTCATCTTAGTCCAAGAGGCTATTCACTCTAGTCAGCAGAATGGGGATAAAGGAATGGTGGTCAAGCTCGATCTAGCCAATGCTTTCGACAGGGTCAACCACACATTTTTATGCCAGGTAATGCAGAAATATGGTTTCGCTCCTGAATTTATCAGCTGGGTCACGGCCTGTATCAGTAAACCGTGGAGAGCCCCTCTAGTCAATGGAAGAGCAGCCCCCTTCTTTCAAGCTATGAGAGGACCGAGGCAAGGGTGCCCTCTCTCCCCCCTGCTTTATGCCATTCAGGCTTCTGTCCTTAGCTATCAGCTGGAAAATGCCAGGCAAGAGCAGGACCTTCCAGGCATCAGAATGGCCAAAGGTGTTAAAGATATTAATCATGCGCAATTCGCGGACGATACCATCCTTCTTGGAGGAGCTAGTCCAATCATTGCCCGCCATTTCAAGAGTGAATTGACACGTTACTGTCAGGCCTCTGGCAGTAAAATCAATCTAAGAAAGAGCCACATCTATGGTTGGAATATAAATCCCAGGGAAATGCTAGAGATCTCTCGGGTTCTTAACATGGAAGGAGTTGTCACCTGGGAGTCCTTCAAATATTTAGGAGTGCCTCTCTTCAAAACTAAGCCCAATAGCTTAGCCTAGCAACCAATTGTGGATAAAATTAAAAATAAAATCACCGAATGGGGAACAGCCTGGCTTAATTTGGCTGGGAAGGTAATTCTAATCAAGGCCGTGTTGAATAGCTATTTACTATACCAATGTTCTCTGATTCTCGCTCCGGTCAAAATTATTACCCAAATTGAGGGACTGATGAGATCTTTTCTGTGGCAAGGTGGAGCTAATGGCAATAAAAAATTTGCTTTGGTAAATTGGAAAACTGTTAAAATGCCTAAACAGGAGGGTGGCCTCCATATCAGAGATTTAAGAACTCAAAATCTAACCATGGGATCTAAGCTGCTCTGGAGCATGCTAGACACCAAACCGTCCTGGTGCAGCACTATGCTAAGATGCAAATATTTCCCAAGCCAGCGACTGAGATGCATAGATGAGGACAGTCACGTTAGCAGCGGTTCAGCCGTCTTCAAACTTTGTAAGAAAGCACTGCCTCAATTCAGGGAGGCGCTGAATTGGTTACCGGGAAATGGTCAGTGCATTAATGTTTGGAAAGACACAATCCTCCACAAAAATCCGCCCCAGCTCCCACGCTTTCAACACTGGATGGAGTCAATGGGACTCACGTCACTCTGGGACATTTCCTCATGGGAGGTCACTAAGCCAAATCGATGGAGTGGTTGGGCTGTCCCAGCGTGCCCTGAGGAGATGGAGGAAGATAAAAATCAGCTGCTTCAGCATTTGGCAGGGCTTGCTCCCATTTCTAAATTCAGGAAGGACAGGCGTGGATGGGGATCTGGTAATTATACAGCTGTTGAAGGGTACCGGCGATTTGCAGCTAATTACAATGTGCCGGGAAATCCAAAGAAGTGGAACAATTTGTGGAAATACAGCACGTTACCAAAGATTGAGCTGTTTATTTGGACATTGCTGCATGAGAGAATTCTCATGGGGGAGAACTTGGAGAAAAAGGGGTTTGTTGGGCCATTTCGTTGTCCCCTATGCGCTGAAAATTCTGAGAATATAAACCATCTTTTTTTAAACTGTCCTTATGCCATATCAGTTTGGAAGGATGTGATGAAGTGCTGGGGAGTTGGAATTCAGTTACCGGCTAACATTCAGGTTTGTTTTCTTAGTTGGGACAAATTCTATCAGGGAGAGCTGACCAATAAAAAAGGTTTGCAGGCCTGCTGGATGAAACTCCCTAAAATAATCTGCTGGGGTCTTTGGATTGAAAGAAATCACAGAATTTTTAAAGAAAAAAACCAACCAGCCTGGAAGACAGCCACAAAAATAATTGTTCTGTTTAAGGAGGTTGTTAGAATTTCAAAAATTCCAAAAAATAAAGTAAATCTGACTGTCAATGAAAAAAATTGGATGCATAGTCTTGATATCACGACGGTAAATAATGTGGATGTTAATAAGGTGGAGGATTGGGAGATCAGGTTAGACAAATCACAGTTTGAGAATTGGCTTAGAGAGAGGAAAATCTTTAAACTTTTCTTCGACGGATCCTCCAAAGGGAATCCTGGAAGAGCGGGAGGAGGTGGTGTTATCTTTGATCTTGGAGGAAACAAGGTGGTAGAATACTTCTGGAATATCGGATATGATTCCAATAATATGGCTGAGGCATATGGGCTTTGGCAGGCTCTTATTCAGTTAAAAGATAAAGGAGTGGATGAAGTTATGGTTTTTGGGGATTCCAGAATAATTATTCAGGAGCTGAATGGTGGTAGTAGGGGCAAGAAAGAGCGAATTGCAAGGCTGATTAGGAGAATCAGATTCAAGGCTAACTCGTTCAGGAAGATTAAATTTTTCCATATTCTTAGAGATCTTAATGTTCAAGCGGATTCGCCAGCCAGTAAGTCCATAGCTATTGGTCTTAACGAGCTAAATGTAAATTATGTTGTTTCCATTGATATCCCTCCCTAGATCTGCTACAGGCTATCTGTCTGGTACAAGCTGAGATTTGGATGTTGGTTGTAATGTGTACCTCTGATCAGTATCTTCCTTACTTAGATCTTCAATATAACATAATTGCTCTTGTTAAAAAAAATAATTTATTTCTTTTAAATGAAATTAAATCCAACCCTTCATCTTTAATCCTGCAAAACATTTCAATCAACATATTTTACAATATGCTAATAATTGTCCTTATAAAAAATTGTTAATAAGTTTTCCTTATTATCCTTCCTTTATACAAATATTTCAAATATTGTTTTTAAGTAACAAGATATACTTTTTAATGTGCTGTTAATAACTTGCACTAGTTTTCCTTATTATCCTTCCTTTATACAAATATTTCAAATATTGTTTTTAATTAACAGGATATACTTTTTAATGTGCTTTCGGATCCTATTCGAGTTTCTTTATATTTTTTAAACTGTCTCTCATTTAAGAAGCTATATACATTAATAATAAAAAATCATTAAAAAAATACTATTATATCTTTATTAATGCTCTTTTCTTTTTAAAATTATTATCCATTTTAGTTCCTTTATTTAAACGGTTGAGACTTTTAAACCTACCACATTACATATTTAATAGATTAAAAAAATATAAATTAACTATAAAAGTAAGAATAATCATAATCGAGAGAATAGATCCAACATACAACCTACACATAAAAATTGAGAGGTTAATATTTGTCTAGACAAGTTCAAGCTATTACTAATGACTTAATTATATTCACTAAGTAAAACGTATATTTCAAAGCAGCATACATTTTAAAAATTCAAAACAATTTATTGCTCGATATTTTTATACAATGTCTCTAAAAGTTTGATACTCAAAGTAGTACATTAAAGAAATCAAGCAATATATAATCATCATACAATTAAGAAGTGAGAGGCTAAGGATTCTTTTCTACAAGTTGAAGCTATTTCCAATGGCTTAATTAAGCCTATGTTTAAGAGCCACATACACTTTTAAGAATTCAAACCAATTTATTGTTCATTATTTGTATATAACGTGGGAGGGGCTGGGTTTGTGATCTATCTCAGTGAAACCCATTATTACTGTTTTTCTGTGGGCTATGGGATAAGCACCAATACTCGTGCCGAACTCCTGGCTCTTTGGTCTGTCCTCGGAGTGAGCCATATGATGGGTCTGCCCATTCAGATGATATTCGGTGATTCTATGGTGATTATCTCATGGGTAAAAAGACTTTCTACCCTAGATTTACCCACGTTGAAACATTGGTGCGATGAGATATTTTCTATGCTGCGACAGGTCCCACCGGTGTCCTTTAATCGTATTTTCAGGGAGCACAATTCACTAGCTGATGGTCTATCAAAAAAGGCACTAAATATGGATGTGGGCCTTGGACATTTCACTGAAACTATGGATGGTTTGGTCATTGGAGATGGCTACTTTTCTCTATTTTGATGGTTGTTATATCTCTTATTTACAGCATTCGATTATTATGTTTTGTTTTTAATGTACTATTGTCTGTTTTGGGAGACTTTCAGCTAGTTATGCCATTTCCTTGGAATGTATGTTTGAAGGACATCAGATTTGCTCGGAAAATTCTGACCTGAGTATTCAGGGATGATGAGAAAAGTCTGCATTGATCAGACTTTGTTATGTTTTTCTATCCATTTTGGCTGGTTGTCATGCTGTATATGTCTATCTATATGATTGAATGGGTGGGGATGGACTATTATGTCATCGTTCATGATGTTTGTATAAGATGTCTTTTTTATTCATTTGAATAACAAAGACTGGTATATATNGATTACAATGACTTCGAGTTGGAAGTATATATGATGAATTTTGGTGTAGTTGAGAAGATTTTATTTGTGAATTGAGTTTTTAAGCCTACACTAAACCTTTTTAAAGCTTTAGTGCATTGAAATACCAACACACTTAAAGTTGATAATATCTCATTACATAATCTCATGTAATTAATGACTATTAATTCTCATGAGTGACCCTTCACACACAATTACTTCATAATTTATAGTGTGCCAACAATTATGCCCTAAAAGTTTTTCTCTTACAACATGAACACTCTACCACATATCACTTGGAAACCTTCAATTGACTTGTAAAAAATTATGCAACCCACTAAGAGTTCTATGAAAACATCCAAGTTGACAAACAATTATGACATTGCATATTGGACAAGTAATATAATTATACATTCCAACTATAATCCTTTGCAATTTTTTTCCTTAGATTTTTTTACCCAATTTATTATTTATAATAAACTGTAATGTTCAGGGCTTCTCTAGCCAAAGCATACATATTCTTCTATCAAATATTTTCTCCAAAAAAAGGTTTGTAGATATTGCCATGCTACATCACTCACAAGTAAAGATATGCATCGACAACATATTTTAGCATCACTATAAACTAGCCAAAAAACCAAAATTTTCTTTTACAACCTCTTCATTATGCTACGGTCTTACAATAAAAAATGATCAAAGGATATTTTTCAATCTCTTCATTCAGGTGCCTTGTGAACACCCCGAAAGATGAATTTTGTAATTGATCCCCTTCCTTCATTGCAGGAAAGGTCTAGGGTCTAATTCTTGAAGATTGTCATTGACTTGTTCCCACTGAAACCAAATGCCTTCATTTACCTGTAATCTAAGCTTGGATAAAGTAAAGTATCAACTTGTTCATTCCTCTCCCTGTAGATGTGTTGGAAACTAATGCCTTGAAATAACCCAACAATATGAATTAGTGTTTCCAATAGAGATTTTAAAAACATATTCTTGGGTGCTTTCATGTTGCTCATCCAATCTACTACTAGTTTTGAGTCACCAAAAATCTGTAGCTTATTAATTCCTTTAGAGATGGCAATGAGCATAATCAACTTTAAATCCCTCAGCTTTGCATAGTTATTGGTGCTCAAACCCAATCCAACAACAAATTTGAAACAATGATGATTATTGAGATGCAAATACCTCCTTCTCTCCCCCTAGCAGTATCTCCTTGGGCTTCCCCATTAGCGAAATCCCAACTACCATCCTTGTTTATAACTTCATCCACTACTCTTTTAACCTTAGGAAATATATATGCTTGTGGAAAAATCCCGAGAGTGGCCAAGTAATCATTAGCTATGAAGGAAGGAGGTATAAATAATCTTCAAAATTTTCCTTATTCCTAGATAACCAAGTACCCCAAATGATAAGAGCTAGAAGAGCAAAAAAATTCTTCATTAAATCATTAGTAACCCAACTCTTATAAGCTTCATGTAGGTTAATTCCACTCCATCTAAACACATAGCTGAAATTCTGAGAAGCATGAATACACACATTCCTGATATAAGAGCATTTTAGAAAGAGATGATATATTTCTTCACAAATCTCCAAACAGAGCGTGTATCTATTGGGTCCAATCCAGTATATGTGAGTCATAACCTCCCATACTAGAATTTTATTGTGAAAGGTCAACCATAAGATGAATTTGACTAGACATAGAGCATATTTATGAGTGCATTCCAATTGAATTGGATGTCTAACTACAACAATTTCATCTAGTGATCAAGAATACATGTTGAAGTTCCAATGTTGTGGAGAATTTAAGGAATTAACCTAGCACTTAGTATTGGATTGACTATTTTGGACACTTGTGGACATCAAATAAAAGATTGGAAACATCGATATGAAGTGGATCCAACCTTTGCAAAAATTTAGATAGATATTCTCTAAGGAAAATCATGCTAAGAAATTTAATCTATACAAAAACTTCTTTTTTTTCCTTGGGAACATGTGTTGCAATCATAAACAAGCATGGTGAGCTTCTTTAGGAGGCATATTACTCTAAATCAACAAGTTGCTTTAACATCCACAAGACTTTTATGATTTTGTAGAAATATTTCTACCAACCTTACCTTTACACTAACATTGAAATATACATAAAGGATTTTGTTTCTAGTGCCATTGTAAATTGGCCAACAACACAAGCAAGGGTTGTAATGACACCTTCACTTGTTTCCTCGTGCACAATATGGAAACCTATGTTTGTATATTTTTCAACTGGCCTCCTAAACACATTTCATAACTATGGTGTAGCCATTATCATAGTCGATCGATTCTTAAATATGGCATTTCTTATGCCCTATTAGAATACAAAATAAGTGTAGGCCAAAATTAAACATGTTTTTATACACATGTAGATTAGTTTTGGCTTACCTAGATCCAATATCATCGACAACTATCCTCAATTCATCTCCAACTTTCAAAATTATCTTTCAAGTCTTAATTGACACAAAGTTGGGCATGTTTATAGGGTTTTATTCTTAAACATATAGAGATACATATATTGTGAATGAGGCCATCATATGCTTACTTGGAATGTACAACCATTGAAATTCTCATATATGGGAGAGCATTTAACATGAACATACATATATTGTGATCATAACCTGTATAAATAATGTATTTGTAGATACTTCTACCTCCACACATAAAGAATTTCACATAACAACGTGCTTTATTGATCATATCCAAAATATATTGTGTTATGTTGATGGAATTCTAGGATAAACCTTAGAAGATTCTAGGAAGTTCCATGACAAGCATTATGTCCAATATAACTTGTCATTTAGGATAAAGTACAACATCACAATTATTGCAAAAAGATATGCATGCTCACATTATAATCCCAAACCATTGCCATATGGTCCATACATCATCACTAACCATTGTGGTGGAAAATGACTTTAATCTTGATATGCTAGTATACCTTTGGTTGCATCCAATATTTAGTATTATTGCTTTATGACCTTATTGCCAGAGAACTACACAACTTGAGCCTTAAATCAATATAAATATAGAGATTGGCACTCTTACCACCTTTTGATCACGACCTTGACATGAAACACAACAAACTTGCCACAAAGCTATATAACCCTTTATGATCGTCAAAGCATGTTGATTCATTGCATAAGCATAGTATTTCACACTTAAGCATGTGTAAAAGAGACTTCCTCATTTGATGGAATTTGTCTTGAAGTTTTCTTGTAAAACATAGAATTTAGATGTGAAGGGGCCAATGTTCATTTCTATATTTGTTGAAATGGGAACAACTTAGGTGAAGTAAAGATCTATACATCAATGCCTTGTTGGTCCATGTTAGGTATTGTTAACCCTTCAGTATGCCAAAACACTATCTCTCTTGAATTTAATTGAAGTTGGTCATGTGACCAACACTTGTCCTCATCTCACTTGACATATCACATGAATCCACTACTTGATCTCCAATGCACAAATGATCTAGCTCTTCCACTTGATCAACTTGATTCTAAACCAACACATAGATCAACAAATCATTTGGCATTCCACATCAACAAAATGACACATATCAAAGGTTTGATGTGCCATATAACTAGTTAGTAAGGGGGTTAAAGTTGAATAAGTCAATCTAGGTTCTTCAGTAGTGATCAAATTATACAAATTATGGGCATGCCCAAATTTACATGATTCTATGGATTGAGGGAATAATTATTCCCATTCATTATGCATCAAACTCACTTCTACCTCTACTAATTCATTTGATTCAATCATGTATATAGTTACTTATATAACATTGTACATATAAAGAGTTCCACTCATATTTGTAAGCTCTTGGCATATTGATTTTGTAATTATTGTATTTTTTTTTGCACTTAAACTCCACATTCATCTTTATAAGCAACTCAAGTTGGAAAGTTATTTTCTTTTTATAATTATAATAATACTTCAATTTACTGGATTTTATTTATACTTATTATATAATATTGTTCACTTCAACAATCTTTACTTATCTAATTCATTTCTAAAATATATTTTCCCAAATTTATTAACTTTTAAAAATTAAATTATTTTTATAAATAAAAATTAATATTATTTTTAAAATATTTCTCAAAACATATTCCTAAATTGGTGCATCTACATAAACAAGTCACTTGTTAAAACAAATCAACTACAAATCCTACTTACAACTTACCAAAATTGTATGCACAATTATTCACATACATGTTTTACATCCAACATCGATGCAAGGAGAGGGGGCATATATAATGATTATGTCTCACATATTTATATCAAAAGGATTCTATGATTGATAAGAAACCATATATCATAGAGTGATGAAGATGTCAATAGAAGAGAGATAAATCATTGCAAATATTAAGAAACTATGGAATAGTGTTTCACTGTACACGTTGGAAGTGCAAGGCATGTGACCCCTGTGTCCTTGTGTATGTTAAAAGACAATAATGAAGATCAATACAAATCAAATATGAGTGAAAAGGGTGACAGAGATTCAACTTTTGAAAGAGATATGAATGCTAATCAGGTCAAAGGTGGACCATGTGATCACTCAATTGATGGATTCCCATGTTTGCCCCCTACGTGGAGCATGCCCCTCTTTCTTAAACCATAAAATTGCTTCCACCCCATACTCCACAAACACACCTACACATGCAATCCCTTGTTAACTATATAAATAAAATTAAAATTGCTTCAACCCCACACTCCACAAACACACCTACACATGCAATCCCTTATTAACAATATAATAAGTGCCAATCCGATTGTCCTTCCTTCAATTATGTGAATGCTTCCATTTGTAATACTTAATGGATTGGAAAATATGTCGGTAACTCTTTGACTTTGAATTTGAAATTTCATATTTTGACATGACTCGACATGACACATTTGGACTCCCCTGCACCGAAGGTACTCTAAATTATTTTTTTGAAAAGTGAAGTGTCTTTTGAAAAGCTTCCACCTCTGGATGTGTAACTTAACTTCATGTGAAACAATTATTACAATCTTCCCATCTTTTTCGCCTATCCTAATCAATATCTACTCAACTAGTGTTTCTCCTATATGCACTCTATTTTTTCATAGTTAAAATAAAAAGTATAATAAGGAAGAATACGTAAATGTTTATTGTTGTATGGTGAGTAGTAATTTAAAGAAGTTATCCCCATAATGATCAAAGTTTAAATTTTAGTGGTATGATTTGCCTGAGCTTTATGGGATGTAGATGTGTTTTTTTAAATATAAGGTTTTTTTTGAACTTATCACAATTAATATAAAAAATAGTCATAAATAGCCGTGTGGTTTATTGGCAGTTTCATTGTTATGAAGTCACTTGTTGCAAATTGGAGGTCACGAGATCAATCCCAACCGGGTCATGTCTTGCGGCAGGTGTGGGGGGTTATAGTGGTAGCGGGAATGGATCCCTGAACCTCGTGTCACGCGATTACCCCCAGTTGCCGATTCCACTAGTAAAAAATAAAAACATTTTAAAAATAAATTTTGTTTTTTTAATATTTAATAATAAAGATTAAAATTGATTTGTTTGTTTTTATTTTATTTTACATTATTATTATTATTATTGGATATTACTGTGTAAATTTATAGTTTTGTTTTTGTTTTTGTTTTTTTTAAATTAGCGAGATGTAGAGTGAAGCTATTTAAAAGTGGTAACTAAAAAATAAGGATTAAAATTGGTTTGTTTGTTTTTATTTTATTTTACATTATTACTATTATTATTATTATTATTATTGGATATTACTATGTGTAAATTTATAGTTTTGTTTTTGTTTTTTTTTTAAATTAGCGAGATGTAGAGTGAAGCTATTTAAAAGTGGTAACTACTTCAAAATAATGACTTCAATATCACTTATTTAAAACATGCAACAATTAAAACTAGTTTACTAAATTATTTTTTTAGTTATATATAAAAGATTTTAAAATTTTATGTTATTTTCAATTTTCAGCGAAACAAGTGAAAAATTCTAAATATTCTATGTTATTTTTTTTTCCAAAATTGCAATTTTGGATTGATGAGATAGTTGTTTGTAATACATAAATAGATTAAACATCATTGAATACCCTTACCTCAATGAGATTAAGTAATGTTAACATTTGATATCTACAATTTTATAAACCCTAAATGGTTTTTGCTTATTTTGAAAGAAAAATTATTAATTTCCTTTTTCCATACTTTAAATTAATCAAAATAACCAATTTTTAACTCATTTAAACTATGACTAACTTACTTAAGATACAAGACCAATTTAAGAATAAATTAATATTCAATAAGTATGAGTTTTAAGTGAGACTTCTAGTTCAGGTTTTCTAAAGCTAATTTTTTCCAAAGGAAAAAATTCGTTGATCAATTTTATTAAAGAATGAACCACATTGCTCATTTACCATAAGGCCTTACATCAAAGACTTTTCAATGAGTGTTTACTTTATTGTGGTCATACCACCAAAGAGAGAAAATTCCCCCAAAAAATCTACCATTTAACATGTAGCAAAATAGTCAACGAGTAAGATACATAGTTTGTATCTGAAAATAAACATACATATGAAAACCAACCAAAAACTGGGATATAACTGAGACTATAGACAAAACTAAAAAACATATTTAGTTAGCATAGATGAGGACCTAGATCATGTTCATTGAGGGTATCATTTGTCACCTCCCAAACGTGTCAGGTGCCATCACCTACTTGTTGCCCGTCCTTAGAGAGTTGATATGCCAATACATTCATTTCCTTGTAGACATGTTGATAAGAACCAACTTGAAATATACCTGCAATTCTGATAATCTCATCATAAAGCGGTTTAAGAAAAATATTCTTTGGTGTTCTTTTCAATTTCATCAAGTCTCAAACTAACTGAGAATTCCCGAATATATATAACTGTTGAACTCCTCTTGAATTGGCCAATAGTAACACAAGTTTCACTACCATCAACTCAGCCCTATTGTTTGTAGATCGCCCTATACTTGCTGAAAACTTAAATTAGTGAAGATATTACATGTATGATATCCCTCCAACACCCCTCATACATGGTCTTCCTTGTGATGCTCCATCGAAGTAACACCAACATTTAGTTTTGTCTATACTCTCCTCCAAATTCCTCCTCTGTTTTTTTGGACCAACTATCTGAGGGAAGAAATTAAGAATAGCCAAACAATTAGCTGCATAAACATGTGGGGGGGTAAGAATGTCATGGAAAATTACCTTGTTTCAAGCCAACCAAACCCCCCATATCAATAACATTGGGAGAGCCTTGTAGGATGAGAAGGTTGCATTATTTAACCAGACCTAGAATGCCCCTTGTAGCTCATCACCATTCCATAAAAAAATGAATTCATTTTACCTATGATACAAAATTTCACATGATCATATATGTGAAGGAAATGAAGATATGATTAATGCTTTCTCCAGCTTCCCTGCATAGTGAACATCTGTTAGGACCACTGCCAAAATTTCTAGCCAAATTGTCCCATACTGGAACTTTCCCTGCTAGAGCTAACCACATGAATAATTTATTCTTCAAGGGACATTGTATTTTCCTAATCTCCTGGGACCACCACTCAGGTTCAGGTAAATATTCCTCTTCTCTGATGATTTTGTATCCCAAACCGAGGAGATAATTACCACCAGTTGCATTTCTAGACCAGATAATATTGTTGGCACAATCCACTAAACAAATGTGACTATCTTAGAGAGCTTTAATATAACCATCCCAATGGATCCTCTCCTCTGCCTCAAATCACAGATTTATTGCAGACAACCAAACTTGTCTCAAGGGAGTAGAGTTATGTAAAGCCTGGACCTTATTAAAAAAAAGTATGCCTCTATCCAATAAAGAGTCAACCCTTCTCATAGGAATTCTATGAGCATTTGAGCTCCCTATCCAAGGATCATGTCTAATCCTAACACTTCTCCCATTTCCAATCTCCCAAGCTAGTCGATCCCCAATAACTTGTAAAGCCAAAATGAGAGACTTACACATGATGGATACATTTCTAAGAGGCTTGTCTCTAATTCTAAACCACTCTTCGATGGTAAGGGGATAAATATATTTTTGGTAAACAACTCTTACCCATAAATCTTCACCTTTAAGAACTCTCCAAATCCCTTTGGCGGCAAGCGCTCTAGAAAAGCAGAGATGGTGTTTCAAACCCCACTTACCTAACTCTTTTGGGAGAGTTCTTTTTTTCTAGGAGATCCAATTATAAGACTTATCTTCACACTTCCTTTTCCATAGAAAACAGAACCACGACTTCTTGATACTTTCCATTATATTTGTAGGTACATGTGCAAAAGACACCCAAAAAGCCTTTCTATTACTAAGAAAATACATATAATACAACATTGTCCATTGGCTAATTTGCAAGTTGGGAAATCAAATTAACCATAAAGACTAGTAAGTATCAACTTAAGCATAAAAGAAAACATAGCATTGTCTTGAAGATATAGGGCTTGTGTAAAAAAATGGGAAACCAAAGCTTGTTCTCTTCCTCATAACTATTACTAAGAAACCCCTGGAGAATGCAACCTTGTGCTCTTTTCTTCCTTTGTTCCATAGTCAATTAGGTCTACTTATGCATGTTCAATTTCTTGACGGATATGCCAGGGGGTCTCCCTACAAAACCTTTCTTCCATTGTCAAGGGTTGAAATCCTCCACCTTTGCAACTACAAACTCGTTGTTGAGGCATGGGGGATCCTTTGTGAGGAGCGCAAACAAAAAACCAAAGCCAAAAGACGTGCTTGTGCAGGACGAAGTTTGAGGCCTTGGAGAGTGTAGGGGCACCAAAATGTTGAGAATACTGGTGTTGATCCCTGGAAAGTTGAGGACAACCAAAAACTCCCATGCTTTAGAGCTTAATGACCACATGCGAAAGAGTAAATACAATGTACTATAAAGATCGAGGTCTCATGCACCTCCACCTATGCGCCATTAATTCCATATTCCAGATTAACTAAAAAAATACTTATTGTTATATTGATTAGTGTTCATCATAACCAAATTTAGGTCGAGCTTTGCTTGCCCCCTGCTACCAAACACGCTTTGCACCTACCACAA
Source organism: Pseudotsuga menziesii (assembly GCA_001517045.1). Lineage (NCBI taxonomy): Eukaryota > Viridiplantae > Streptophyta > Pinopsida > Pinales > Pinaceae > Pseudotsuga > Pseudotsuga menziesii. The sequence goes on from LPNX010320091.1 coordinate 181,728, forward strand.
ATACCTGCTAAGCATGCCACACATGTAGAGTGACAGGATTCACATCCCTTCTCACTCCATCCAAGGGCAACTTATAGTTGAGTTGGTTAAAACACCTTTCCCTAAAGGATGCTAATTTGGAATTTATTTAGCAAAGTGACCATTAAATTTTTTACCTTAACTATCTCTTGTATCAACCTAGTGTATAATATTTTGATGGCATTTTCGGGTCTTTCTTTAGGTTTTTTTTTTGTCTTGAGCGAGTCAACTTTCTTCTCCGAGTTATCTGCTTATCTAATGTTTATGCCAGATATAGTTTTTCTGCCTTTCTGTTGTCGTGTGAGGACATGTAACATAGTTATTAGTTTTTTGGACACTTTGAGTTTCATGTAGTGTTTTAATATTTATATTATTATTAGGTATATATATATATTTTATGAAAAAAAAGGGACACTTTCACTTTCATGTAATGTTTATTATATATTTCAATACGGAGTATGATTTCTTTTTCCTTATGAAAAAAAAATAAGATACGTATTTCTTTGCGGTGAGGGAAAACCATTGTGGGCATCGAAAATATATAAAGGTTAAAGTTAAAGTGCGGATAAGATTTGACAGTACAAAATACAGTTAAAGGGTACTCGTCTTCAAATATAATCATAACGAGTGTTACATCATATCCATATTAATCGAGATGTTAGGATAATTAAAACAATTTTTCTCACGTGCAAGAGCCTTAAACACACAACGTTGCAATTATTACAATCCTCTAACATATATATGATATCGGAATATTTTCCTTGTGAAAAAACAATATTAATGTCGGAATTAATTTTATGTTGGAAGAGGGTATTATAATGAATAATGTTTGGTATTTAATCATAACCATTTTATTATGCACGTAGATAAAATATTCTGTATGCAAATTCATAATTATGTAATTAGGCTTCATTATCCATTTTTACGTTATCATATTTTAATGATTATAACATAATACTTTTATTTTAAAAGATTTGTTTATTTATTAAATAAACAACGGTTTTTACCTTTCTTTTACCATGTTTATTTAAAAAGAAATTAACAAGGCTTCATTATCCATTTTTACGTTATCATATTTTAATGATTATAACATAATACTTTTATTTTAAAAGATTTGTTTATTTATTAAATAAACAACGGTTTTCACCTTTCTTTTACCATGTTTATTTAAAAAGAAATTAACAAAGTTATTATTAGAAAGCATTTTTTTGATTGTACAATCGAGTTTGTAAGTACAATCTATATATATATGTAGATGTGTAACTGTCTCTCATGTCATTACACTAATAAGTTTCTTTGTATACAAATTTGTTATAAGTGGGGATCATATGACTACTTTGGATTGGCCTATTAGTTAAGCAAGGATGCTAATAAATGGAGGTAACGTAGAAAACAATATTGTTTTCATTTTCAGTTTTTTCATTTTCTTGTTGGGCTTTTTTAAATTTTTTTTTAATCTTTGAAACTTGTTTTTCCATCTTTAATGGGAAACATGAATTTTCTTTATTATATGGGGTACAATTACGTGATACTATTGATTATGAAATGATTCAACCTTTTATGAACCACTTGCATAATACCCCGTTATCTACTTACGCAGGATAAGATCGTCCCCAAAGCTTGCCCCACGGAGGGGACGTCTCTACTATTGAGCTAACATGGATCAGGCTGACATTAAATAAAGGTTGGCCTCTATACCTTAGGCTGCATTGAGGGGTTAATGACTGGCTGGCTCGATTATGGTCGTTTTGATTACTTTGCACGTAAACCAAAACAAATTCTAAGCTTATATCTTCAATTTTATATGGAGAGTTTGAATCAAACTTTTTATTCAAACAATGAATATCCAAACCCTCCTTTCTACACCAATCACCCAGTTTAATCTCTTATTTTCCCTCAAGATTTAACCTCTTATTTGGCCTCATATCGAGGCTCAATGTGCATTACCAATAAAAATTTTATACTAGAAATGGGCTTGAGATTTAACCTCTTATTTGGCCTCATATCGAGGCTCAGTGCGCATTGTCAATAAAAATTTTATACTAGAAATGGGATTGTGGAATTTTTTTGAAACCAAAATAATGCTAAGATTTAGGCTAGCATTACCTTTGTACATTAAATGTTATGCTACAATACATTATGGATTACAATGATACTTCTCCCATGCGCACCGTCTTGCATTATTTCACCATCGTGCATCTGTTATGTGGTTGCTTTGCTATGTGGCACTTTCATCTACTATGTGGTTTCCTTGCTATGTGGCACCACCTTGCAAATATTATGTGGTAGTTCTTTCAACATGGCTCTCGTTAAATTCTACATGAAGCACATACTATTTATTTAGTACATGTAGGTTCTGGTTAAATTATTTGGCTAGGAGTCCATGAACACTATCTGATCCATGGTGATGCCGATATAATCTCCAATGCTGCGACTAATATGATTATGGTGATTCTTACCAGCTTTTACTGCTACTCACTAGGTATCGGGAAAGAGCATGTCTTCTGTAGCAGCAATTCATCTTCAGGAACTCAACATAATTTTCTTCAATTGAACTAGAGCAGTGCTTACTTGTATTTTTCTCACCCTCTACATCTTCTACTTGGAAGGCATGTTCTGATGCTCTATATTCCAAACAATAGACTTATATTAAATTTAGATTATCTAGGAAGCTTACTTTAACATCTAACCTTCATCCTAAACATGTTAATGACTAAGTAGAAGTCTTAAAATGTTTAAGGCCATTATGGCTAGCAATAATAGAGCCGCAAGGTATCTGCAAGAGAGAAAAACTAGGAATTGGTAAGAGAGCGGTAGGAGAAGAGACTTACCCATCTGCTAAGAACAAATTGCCTTAGACAAATCTCAGATAAGCTTTAGAAAAGCCTCAGAAGAGCTTTGCAAAACCAAGGAACGAATAACTTAGAAATGCCACAGAGAAGGAAAAAAAATCAATCCATGGAGCTATGAATCCATCAATATAATGTTTCTGAGTGAGATACAAAGATAACAACATCACTAGCAAAGAAAATAGCTTACCTAGCAACAGTCAACCGAACAACACCCATCACTATAGCAGTTTGAGCAACACCCCCATTAATAGAAGTTGATCTCGATCCATCTAGTAGTTGATTCTATTGAGTAAGCAGATTAAGCAGTTGTTGATCTAGTTGATTATGTAGTCGGTTCATTGGATTCTATTGATCCCATTTTTAGCATATTTAGATCCAAATTGATATGCACATTTTTCCAGAAATAGAGTGGCTCAAATTCGACTAGCATCTTGCCTAACATCTTAGCCAATTTTCTTTAAATAACCACCAACACCTGTAGAGGTAGAATAGGCATAGATTGAACCAAATACATATCTAGATCCATCTCGAGCAGATTTTGTGCCTGTTATTTCTCCAGATCCAGATCAAGATGCATATTGAATTCCCTGGTAAATGATCCTTTTGCAAACGATGAACGAGGTATGATTTCAAATTTTAAGATACACTCAATAATTTTATTTATTGCCTAGAGGTTTTATTTCATTCCTATTTAAAAATAGTTAAGATTATATCAGAATTGGTGAAGGGAAATGACATTCTCTTCGTTATAATTTGATCATAAACTCCTCATTGGTTCTAGTTGATTCTCCTTGTTTGTGTTCCTACTGGCTATGGTAGATTTGTTTCGGAATAAGGGTGTGCACCTTCACCACGGGGTCTCAATTTTGACCTGGGTAACAAATTTACATTTTCAATCTAACTAGCTCGCTAATAAGCTCTAGATTTGGAGCTGCATCATTAACCAGTTTGGATCTTTATCTTTACCTTAAATTGCCTCTGCCTTGTTGGTGGTGTTGAATATTTCTATGGAATTGGGAGTTAGCAAAGTGGTGGTTGTAGAGAAGTTAGATCTTTGTTAGACGCGGGGTCTCGATCCAGAAGGGATGCAAGTTGCACTGCTTTCTGTGCATGTTATGAGTCAACTGCTATTGGTTTCACCTTTACCTCTTACACTTTACCTACCACCCTTCCATCCAAGAAGACAACCTGCTAGGACAATACGATCGATGGGAAGGACAACAAATGAATTCCAACACTTGGGTGAGGGCTAAAGCCGAGGGTGGGGAGGATTGACTACCATCCACAAAACAACTACACCCATTCTTACAAACCGTAATTCCACTTTTGCTTTAAAATAAACTATTCTTACCTCTTTGCTTATGGTATGAGTTTCTTGAGGAGCAACTTCACCCTTCCTCTAGGAACTAATGAACTATTCTTTTATGTGAATGGATCCCTCCCTTGATAGTGATGGCTGGATGAATTAAATGAATTAAATCTTGACTTAATTTTGTCTTGCTAGATATGTACTTAAAAAATTTCTTTAGTTCCACGTTCTTGAACTATTTTCCATTGTCCTATGGGAAGGCGAGGACAAAGAGACTATCTAATTAAGAATAGAGAGATATGCAATTTGATCGTGGAAGCATACAACATGTACTCTACACACTTGATGAAGTACTCCATTATTTTAGTAAGGAAAAGAAAAATACTTAAATGATACAAAAAAGCTATTATATTATTTAATGAGAAAACAAAGGAAAATACTTTATCTAAAGTATTTTATGAGATTTAGTAAAGTTGATTATATAGGAATAAATCTATGGCTCCTCGAAGACCTTGATAGTAGATGTGATAAGCCTTATAATATTTTTTAAATGATTACTTGGAGCCTTTCATGCAACATTCCCAGAGTTGAATGAATGGTAGAAGAGACGATCAACGAAATGGTTACGATGCACCTTTCCCCAAGGCCATATTTTATATGCATTTAAACAATCACTTTGAAAGATTTCTTCACTAAATTGCTAGATCAGGAAACCAACAAACAAATTGATAATAGTAGAATTTTTGCAGCTAATGTTAATTATATATTTGTGTTGCATTCACAAGCACACAATTGACAACAATTGTGTATATTGTCACAACAGTCACATCATATGGATCAATATGATGGGAAACAACCTTGTAATTGAGATTTTTCTCAACAAACAACGTTTGCAAGCTCTCTAAGGCAGTTACTTGCAAGCCATAATGCATGCAAAATTTCAATTGTCATATTAGCCATAACTCAAACTGCATATGTGTGCGCTTTACTAAACCATTATGATGCCTTTGTGCAGCTCTCGATATGTCCCACATTTTTCCAAACGCTCGGAAAGAAGGTCAAGTGCATGAATGAAGGAGAAAGGATAAATAAATAAGGTCAAGTTGTCCAATCTAGATAGAGTACACCTATCCATGGTGACCCATCCACTGCCTACCAACACACATTCACAAACATATTTGGTTTCACTCAAGCTCCTCTACCTAGAACCAATTTGCTGCAAAAGGCACACAAATCACTGGATTAAGGCTGAAGTCTTAAAAGAATTTTCCATGTAGTAAGGCCACCATGTTTGAGGAACTAAACAAATATAGCCTTGATTATCTCTTAAGTCACTTTCTAGATATCCCCGTATCTATGTGTAGTCGATAGAAAAATGTTTTGTTTTACCATGATTTAACCAAATTCTCAATGTAGTTATTATATATAATGAATAATATATATTATTATTATTTTTATTCAAAATTAAAGTTAGATGGCCACGCATTTAGGATACCAAAAGGTAAATTCTTGTAAATAGGGCAGTTGGTAAGACGATTTTTTCTACAGCTGCCATTTTACAACAGAGATGACCAAAATTAACTTGGTCTCCACGTGGACATGCAAAATAGCATGGAAGTGATAGTAGGCGACATTGTTAGATATTAAAAAGAACACTCGTCTAAGTGCATGGTCGTGTAGGGAAAATAATAGCTTCCTATGAGTCTTACTCCATAGACATCACCTAGGGCATACTGAATCAAGACATTCATAGTGATGATGTTTTATAGCAGATTTTTGGGGCTTCTTTATGCCTCAGAGATATAATTCATTTCATTGAAATCCATTGTACAAACGAAAGAGTGAAGCCCATCCCTGAATCCTAGTACATGCAAGAAAGAAGCACGACGACATATGTACAAATGGGGATCCCTTAAGCAAAAATTATGCTCAACTTTATCATACTTGGGTAATTCCTTGGGTATAAATTCTGTGTTGATTCCATTAAATTTGTTTTGTTTGTTACCATCCTAGGAAGGTCACAAGGCTATGTGTGCCAGAAACGCCAACGAAAGTTGGCAAAGGCTAGAGGAAACCTCCCAAGGAGGCACATATGCCAGAAGATGGGTTAGACCAAACCAACTAAGAGCTAGATTATTTATTCTAGATGCGACTGTTGTTTCGAGACAAAAGAATGACAAAAGGGAAATATATATTTACAGGAAAGAGGAAATGGAAGCCTCAATCAAAGTGAGTATATGATCCTTTTCCACCCTTTGCAACAGCAGGAAATCAATCTTTTGAATGAAACACAACTAGATTAGAAATTTTCTTTCAATCCATAGCAAATAACGCATTTTTTTGAGACTTTGGAAAGGATCCTGACCCATGAAAGACGTTTCATACAACTTATCACCAAGGAAAAATGGCCAATAGTTCAAAATAAACTACCCTAACCAAATAACCAACAGACAGATTCAGAAGAAAGAGCAAATCGATGAGCATTTTCTCGATACAACTCAATCGAGATATTTGATTGTATAGAAGACCAGTTTGCATGGGATCGATATAAAGGAATTTCCTCTCTAAAAAGAACTCAACAGACATACCAACATAGATATATTATTTTAAATTTAAAAACCTAAAACCGAAGAAGTGAAAGCGCCTAGCTCAACCGTCGACCCTGTTTTGCCTTCCAAAGCAGAGAAGGATCCTGAAGGGTAAGATGACTGCAAAATGCAGTGGTATTTGTGATTCAAGGATTCTTTCAGTTAGTAGGTTTTCTGATATAGCTTTCAACGGCCTCAACATCGTGGAATAGACCGCACGACAAGTTCCAATTCAACTTCAGCATTGTGGAGAAGAAATGTGCAAGATACACAATTACAGGTCACGACAAGTGTCTTTTCAAATTTCGAATATTTCCAACAATGAAAATGAAATAAAAAATGACTAATTGAACTCTATTAGGTAGGTTCCATAATAGAGAACAAAACTTTTAAATTCCAAAGAGAATTCCAGATATCATGTTAACAGTTTGTAGTTTTTACATTTTTTTCCAACTACAGGCATGCTCTTGGGCTTCTTAGGAGCAACCCGTGTACTGCTCGTTTGTTGCATACTCATACATTGCTTGTTGCATACTCAGACATTGTGCTCCCTGGATGTTAATGAGAAACTCACACATTGCTTGCAAGTGGGATGCAAACAAGAGACAAAGTAGGCATTTCTCACTGGAATGGCATGCAAGTATTAAAGATCAATAAAAACAGTTTTATTTTGAAATCTTTAAAAAAATTTGACATAAAACATAATAATTTGAAACAAATTTACTCATTTCATTGTGTGCAATTGTTTCCTTGTTTGTATTCCTAGATGATGCAACATTGTTTGCAGTTGTTTCCTTGTTTGTATTCATGGATGATACAACTGTTGACCTTGTTTGTATTCATGGATGATGAAACCGATGAAGGTTGTTTGTAGTCGTTGATGATGAAGCCGGTGAAGCTCCTTGTTGAGTTTCCAAAATCCCTACTACCCACCAGAGAAAAGGTGAAGTCAATTAAGGCGTGAGGGTGAAAGATCCTCTCTGAATGATCTCAATTCCACGAATGACCTGACCTTAGTTCTTAGTTCATTAAGGCCAGATTCATATATTCACAAACACTATAAGAAACTCCACCGTTATCTTAGTTTTTTGCTCATGCTTTTGATTCCTCTTATTTCTCATAGAATATTTCTCATGATTCTATGAGTTGATTCTAGGTTTAGAACGTAGTAGTCCAAAACAGTTGGTTGCACAGTTTGTGGAAAAATCAACAAAGCAGCTGAGTACGGTATTGGCAATTGGACAGTTGACTGCATAGTTTGTGGACAACTCAACAAAGCAGCCAAGTGCAATCTTGACAAATTTTAGTTATGAAAGGTTAAGTTAGGTTTTATATTTTGGATTTCAGTTATGAATGGTCAAGTTAGGTTTTACATTTCGGATTTTTGTGTTATTTGTTTTCCTTATATCTATAAGATTTAATATGCTAATTTTTAAATGTACAATATTTTTTTTTTAAAATTCTATTATAAAATATTTTTTTGGGTAAAACAATTTTATTATAAAATATTTTTGGGTAAAAAATGTTTAATAATTTTTGAGTTTATATATCTATTGGTTTTTAATTTACTAAGGTGTTGACAAAGCTATCTTATTCTTGCTAATATATATGTTTAATTAGTAGAAGGAGCTAGAAATGTTGGATAGTTTATAGTTTACGAGGCTAGGTAGACATTAAGTGAAATCTCCTCTTGTTGTTGATTTTTATTAAATAATGGAAACTAAAGTTATTCACGAGAACTTTCCATTTACATTTATTTATTGGCATGAATAAATTGATGTGCCAATTCGCCTAGATTGGTTTTCCATGGAAAATGAGGATACCAAAATACTTGAAAGAGTCTGAATCTTCTGAAAAGGAGAACTCAAAATGTGAGGCTAATCTTATAATTACATGAACCAAGCTATGCAAAATAAACAAAAGATTATTTTAAACATAGTATGACATTGAGGATTGTATGAGTTGCCAAACAAATTAAAATGCATTAAAAAATGAAATTTCATTTGATTTGGATTTAGCCAACATTATTATTATTCTCTTAATGCCAACAAATCAAAGAACCGGCGGCCACATTACTCAATGATAATGTCTGCAAATAATTGAATTGATTTTTTCCAGAATGGAATCCAACTCCGAGAAAGCAATTGACAAATACACTGGATGAACCATCAAAATACAGAAGGGAAAGCTGGCAACAATCACGCTAGAAAGTAATATTAATCCCGCTCTAATGAAAGATTGGGATTTGCAGAAAAGATAACTACAAAATACAATCACCTTGTTTTGCAAATATCTATGATCTTGTCAAAATTCTAGTTTGCACAACAATGACTTTATTTTAGTGGCACCTTTTGCAAGTATGCTTATATACCTGTATTATCCAGTGGTTGTGGTTGTAGGCCGTGATTTTAAAATTTTCCTTGTACTGTTATTAAATACTTGTTTCCAATGTTGAGAAATGAAAACAATTGTAGAAAATGACGATATGCATGTAACAAAAAAGTTCTCCATGCTACGCTTAACACATGCATTTAGGAGTATAGGATGCCACGTTTAGGGTATAACCATCAACTTGTCCTATCACATACTACACTACATATACTATGGGCGCCTCCCACTTGGACGGTTTGGGTGTTTTCGAGTTGCATTCCTGAAGGGGGCACAAAGTCATCCACTTGGTGCAACGTTGCAATAGGCGGAAAGACACTTGTAGGAAAATTGACTTGCATATTTGGCATGACCGTGATTAATATTTCTATTTGTTTCTTGAACCATCCATATTTGACAAGTGGTGTCCATGGTCCATGCAAGGTTTAAGAAGACTACATATGAGTTAAATGGATGTAGCTTGGGTGGTTGGGAGGAATGAATGTTACCCTCCCCACCCAGGTTCTACTCTTGTAACTGACATGTTGCTCTTGTGGAGCCCTTTGTAATAAATGTTGTGATTGATGAGCTGACCATACCTTGATTCAGTTTGAATATCAGGTATTGGAATTTTCCGNGAAGACTACATATGCGTGATGTTTTAAAACTCACAGCTTTCAAAGGGATCGACCATAGACACCCAGGTACAAATAGATGAATAATCTGCATCACCTAGCCTATTTTCCATTATCCAACAACAATACCTCTATCCTCAGTGCTATATTTGTGTTAGAACAAAAGGATCACAGAGCAATAATAATAAATAATAAACAAGATGCAAATATTAAAACACATTACAATAGAGACACATAATGTAATTCACCCAAGATGGGCTACGCCCACAAAGAAATTCCCAGTTTTTTATTATTATTATACCATCCAACAAAATGAAGGGATACAACCTGCAGCAACCCCATTACACTTCATCTTCACTCGCTCATAGTCTCTCTCACACAATCACAAAGATTGTTTTACAATGCTACAATGCAATACACAACGACATTACAATGATTTCCTTTTATAGGGGAATTACCATGGGAAAATACCACAGGTCACCCAATACCATGGGCCCATAAACTATTGGCCAACAAACATCCCAAAAATTTATTTTGGGGGCTTCACTACCGAACCCCCACCAAGGGCCCGATAACCCCTGGACCCCCGTGGGGAGACGATGCCCTCCCACACCCCCCTGTTGGGACAAGTGTACAATAAAACTGGGGTATAAACATGGTTGAATAATAACATCTCTGAATCTAGAAGATTAGGCTCTATAATCAACAATCTCCCACTTGGAGATTGATCACAACAACTCCACCGCTGCTGCACTTGCTGGACTATGATCTGAACCTTGGACTTGAAAAATTTCTCTTCTTCGCATTCATGCTTGAAGGAAAACCGAAATTGAGACGGAACTCAATTTCTCTCTGGCTACTACCTTTGTCAACATGTTTGCAGGATTCTGGTTCGTATGTATCTTTTCCAACTTTCACAGTTCATCTTCTAGAATAGATATTATGAAATGGTACTTGAGATGTATATGTTTAGTATTCGAATGAAATGGTGATTTCTATGCAAGATGAATGGAACTCTGACTGCCACTATACAACCTGTTATTATCTTTCTTCTTACCCAATTCCTCCATGAACCTCTGCAACCAAATCATCTCTTTGCTAGCCTTTGTAGCAACAACATAATCTATCTCCGTTATTGAAAGTGAAACAACCTTTTACAGTTTCGAAATCCAACTTATTGATGTTCCACCTGTAGGTAGAACATACCCCATGGTTCTCCTCCTGCTATATTTATCACCAACCATATATGCGTCATCATATCCCTGTAGAATAATATTTGAACCTCCAAAACATAATGCATGAGAAGTGGTACCTATCAAATACCAGAGAATCCATTGTACTGTCATCCAATGCTCTTTACTTGGATTGTTCATATACCTACTCACAACTCCCACTGCATGTGCAATAGCTGGCCTTGTGCACACCATGGCATGCATCAAGTTGACAACTGCTGATGAATAAGGAACCTTAGACATGTATTCTATCTCCTCCTGTGTCTTGGGACACAGATCCTTACTTAGTTTGAAATGGTTGGCCCAAGGTGTACTAACTGGTTTTGCATTCTATATTCTAAACCTCTCCAACACATTTTCTATGTACTCACCTTGAGACAATGCCAATTTGTGATTTTTCATGTCTCTTGTTATTCTCATACTAATGATTTGCTTTGAAACACCCAAATCCTTCATCAAAAATGATTTAGCTAGTTTCCTTTTGAGCACATTTATATCATGCATGTTAGACCCTGCAACAAGCATGTCATCCACATAGAATAACAATTTATATATCTTCCATTATCTAGCCTCTTGAAATAAACATTGTGGTTAGAATGACATCTTCTATAACCCTGTTATGTCATAAACTTATCAAAATTTAAATACCACTTCCTTGGAGCTTGATTCAGGCCATACAAGCTCTTCTTCAACATGCAAACCAAATTATCCTTCCCTTTGACCTCATACCACTGTGGTTGTTGCATATAAATCTCTTCCTCCAAATCCCCATCGAGAAATGTTGTTTTTACATCTAACAGTTCAAGATGCAAATATTCTACCACCACTAGACTTAAAATAGTCCTAATTGAATTCATTTTAACAACATGAGAAAGTATTTCATCAAAATCTATACTTTGTGCAAACCCATTTACAAAATGTCTAGCCTTGTACAAATTCTTGCCTCCTTCTTCATCCTTCAACCTGTAAACCCATTTATTCTACAATTCTCTTTTACCTACAGGAAACTCAACCAAATCCCAAATCTAGTTTCTTACAAATGAGTCCATCTCCTCATCCATGAGTTTCTCCCATTTCTTTTTAGTTTGCACCTGCATTGCTTCTTCAAAACATTCCGGTTCACCAGAATCAATCATCAATAAATAATACAACAAAGGAGATAATCGTTCACGGGGTCTACTTAACCTGGTAGATATTCTTACACTTGCAAGAGTTTGAGGTACCTCCTATTGTTCTTGATTTTTTGGTACCTTTGGAACTTCATTTTATTTGATTTCATCGAGCACTGTGTACTCTGTGTTTTACTTATCTTATTTCTTTCTTTGCTACTGATCTTTGTACATAACCTTTTCATTGAATACCACATCTCTACTCCTAATGATTTTTCGATTTTCATAATCCCATAAGTGATAACCAAAATCATCAACCTAGTATCCAATAAAGGGGAATTTCTTGGATTTAGCCTCAAGATTTCAATCTATTTTCTTTATCAATATGGACAAATGCTTCACAACCAAAAGTTCTGAGAAATGATTAGTTTACCTTTTTACATGTCCATGACTCCTTTGTAATTCCACCATCCAAAGCGCTTGAACTTCCCCTGTTTATTAAGTAAACAACAATATCTACAACATCGACCCAAAACTGTAAGGGAAACCCTGCATGCAATCTCATACACCTTGCATGCTCCATGATCATCCTATTCATTCTTTCCGACACGCCATTTTATTGTGGTGTTCCCAGGATTGTCTTCTTTCTATGAATCTCATGGTATGAAAAGTAAATATAAAACTCCTTGCCGCAGTATTCACCTCCATTATCAAATCTGAGACCTTATGACCTTTTTCCTGTCTCATTCTCAACTAAAGATTTCCACTTCTTAAAATAAGCAAACACCTCAGATTTCTGTCTAATGCAATAAACCCAAGTTTTTCTAGTTGTATCATGAATAAAAGTAACATAATAACGAGAGCCACCAAGATATTGTACCTGATTCGCTCCCCATACATATGTATGCACAAACTCTAACTTTTCACTCTTTTTGTGCTTCTCAAACATGAGAAACATAGCTCTCTTATGTTTTCCATAAACATAGTTTTCACATAATTCCAAACTTACTTGCTTCAAATATTGAAGCAATTTGCTTGAGTGGAGAATATGCATCCCCTTCTCACTCATGTGGCCAAGCCTATAATGCCACAACGTTGCACCTGTTTATGTGGAAGCTACAGAGATAGAATAATTAGTATTATGAGTACATAAATACAATGTACCTGTCCTATCTCCTTTTTCTATTAGCAATGCTTCTTTAGTGATATTCCACCTCGTTTTTCCAAACGTAGACAAACAAACGCTATCTCTCAACTGACCTATTGAGATCATATTTATTTTTATAGCAGTAATATGCCTTGCATATTTTAGCAGGCATTCATTTCCATTATTTAAATTAATCCATACCTTACCCATTCCAACAATTTTACATGGTTCATTACCCCCCAATAAAATATGTCCAAAATCACCTAGAACATAATCATGAAAGAATTTCCTATAGGGTGTAGCATGACATGAAGCCCTTTAATATACTACCCAGTAATTAGTAGTATTATCTAATGCAAGAATCAAAGAATCTTGTAACACATCACCTGCTACATTTGCTTCCTAAGTAGTCTCATTCTCCCCTTCTCCTTTCTTCTTTGGAGCTCTATAGCGTTTATTCAGATGCCCTCTCTTACAACAGTTCCAACACTCTATATTTCCCAATTTAGACTTGGATCTTCCATTTCTATACTTGCTGTGATTACCTGAGCTCCTTCCTCTTGTCTTCCCTTAATCTCCATGGTCAACACATTACCTAATGTCTCACCTATGATTTTCCTTCGCATTTCCTTGCTAAGAATAACACCAACAACATCATCAGATTTAAGAGTGTTTGAGCTAGGGACATAGTTACTTATAGCCATGAGTAATCCATTCCAACTTTTCGAAAATGAGCCTAGGATTAGAATATCCCTAACCTCATCATTAAAGTTCACTTTTACAGAACTTAGATGACCAGTAATCGTATTAAATTCATTTAAATGGTCAGCAACAGATCCACCTTCTGACATCTTCATATTAAATAAATTCTTGATTAAAAATACCTTGTTGGAAGTCAAGGGGTTTTCATAAATCTTAGCCAATGCACTCATCACACCCTCCGTTGTATTTTATTTTGAAATATTGAAAGCCACCTACGAATCTAGGCACAGTCATATTGCTCCCATTACCTTTCTGTCAAGGACCCCCATTCTTCATCCTTCATAGTCGTTGGATGTTTTGTTTTTTCTCCCAATTGTAGGTATAGATATTTTCGGTACATATATTCCTCCATTTACATCTTCCATAACTGGTAGTTTTGGTCATTAAATTTATCAACCCTAAACTTTCCTTCTTCTGCCATTGCTCCCACTCGAACCAGGAAACCTTATTTCTTGCGAGTTTACTAGACAAATATGCCTTTCGCTTTGATACCAATTGTTAGAAAAACAAGATCGCAGAGCAATAATAATAAACAATAAACAAGATGCAAATATTAAAACACATTACAAGAGAGACATAGATATAACGTGGTTCACTCAAGATGGGATACGTCCACATATAAATTGCTAGTATTTTATTATTATACCATCCAACAAAATGAATGGATACAACCTTCAACAACCCCACTGCACTTCCTCTTTAGTCTCTCACAGTCTCTCTCACACAATCACAAAGATTGTTTTACAATGCTACAATACAATACATAGATGTGTTACAATGCTTTCCTTTTATAGGGGAATTACCATGGGAAAATACCATGGGACACTAACTACCATGGGCTCGTAAACTGTTGACCAACAAACATCCAAAAACATTATTCTAGGGGCTCGTTGGGCCCTGGAATCCCGTAGGGGGAGATCTCCCCCAAACCCCCTTGCTAGGATGAGTGTACAGTAACACTGGCGTACACACACGATTGAAAAATAACATCTATGAATCTGGAAGATCATGAACCACAACCAACACTTTGGAGCCTTTTGAAACATGATTAATCTTCATTACTGTCTACCCAAATTTATTGCTAGTAAATAGACCTTGCATGTAAGATCAACTCTATCTAGTTATATGGACATCCAAAAGTTCACCATTATGGCTATCGAGCACTTCATCAAGTACGTAGAGTACATGATGTATGCTTCCACGATCAAATTGCATATATCTCTATTTTGAATTAGATAGTCTCTTTGGCTCGTCCCGCCAATCAAACAATGGAAAATCAATAAAGAACATGGAACAAAAGAAAGTTTTTGAGTACATATCCAACAAGACAGAATTAATTAAAGATTTAATTCATCCAACCATCACTATCAAGGGAGGGAGCCATACACATAAAATAATAGGTGATTAGTTCCTAGAGGAAGGGTGATGTTGCTCCTCAAAAAACTGATACCATAAGCACATAGGTAAGAATCGTTTATTTTTAAAGAAAAGGTGCAATTACAGTTTGTAAGAATAGGTGCAGTTGTTTCTGTGGATGGTATTCAATCCTCCCCGCCCTCGTATTTATCCCTCACCCAATTGTTGGAAGTCATTTGTTGTCCTTCCCATTGATCACATTATCTCGACAGGTTGTATTCCTAGTTGGAAGGGCGGTAGGTAAAGTGTAAGAGGTAAAGGAAAAGTCAATAGAAGTTGACTCATAGCATGCACAGAAAGCAGTCGAAGTTGCATCCTTTCCGGATTGAGACCCCACATCTAAGAAAGTTCCACTTCTCTACAACCACCACCTTGATAAATCCTAGTTCCATGGAAATATACATCACCACCAACAGGGTAGAGACAGTTTAAGGTAAAGATAAATATCCAAAGTCGATTAATGATGCAAAGCCAAAGATATAGCCTATTAGTGAGCTAGTTAGTATTAGAGGGCTAGTTAGATTGAAAATGTAAATTTGTTACCCAAATCAAAATTGAGACCTTGTAGTGAAGACACACGCCCTTATGCCGAAACAGATCTACCATAACTAGTAGAAACACAAGAAAGGAGAATCAACCAGAATCAATGAGGGGTTTATGATCAAATTATAATGAAGAGAATGCAGCCATTTCCCTTCACCAATTCTGATAACATGTTAGCCTTTTTTAAATAGGAATGAAATAAAACCTCTAGGTAATAAATAAAATTATAGAGTGTATCCTAAAATTTGAAACCATACCTCGTTCATCGTTCACAAAGGATAATTTACCAGGGAATTCTATTTACATCTTGATTTGGTTTTGGAAAAATAACAAGCACAAAATCTATTCGAGATGGATTTGGATATGTATTTGGTTCAACCTCTGCCTATTTTTCCTCTATGGGTTTCGGTGGTTATTTAAAGCAAATTGGTTAAGATGCTAGGCAAGATGCTGGTCTAATTTGAGCTGACTCTATTTATAGAAAACACGTGCATATTGATTTGGATCTAAATATGGTCAAGCAATGGGATCAACATAATCCACTGAATCGACTGTGTAATCAACTGGATCAACGAATGCTTAATCTACTTACTCAATAGAATCAACTACTAGTTGGATCAAGATCAACTACTATTAGTGGGGGTGCTACTTGAACTACTAAGTGATGGGTGTTGTTGGGTCGACTGTCGCTAGGTAAGTTACTGTCTTTTCTAGTGATGCTCCTATCTCTATATCTCACTCACAAACATTTGATTGATGGATTCATAGCTCCATGTCTTGATTTGTTTTCCTTCTCTATGGAATTTCTAAGTTATTCGTTCCTCGGTTTTGAAAATCTCTCATGATGCTTCTATGAAGATTATTTGAGAGTTATCTAAGGCAATTCGTTCTTAGTAGAAGGGTATGTCTTTGCTTCTGTTTTTTTCTTGCCAATTCCTAGTTTTCTCTCTCTTGTAGATACCTTGCGGCTCTATTGTCATTAGCCATAATGGACTTAAACATTTTAAGACTTGTGCTTAGCCATTAACTTGTTTAGGTTGAAGGTTAGACATTAAAGTAAGCTTCCTAGATAATCAAAATTTAATATAAAGTCTATTGTCTTGCATCTAGAGCATCAAAACATGCCTACTTGCTAGAAGATGTAGAGGGTGATCATAATACAAGTAAGCACCACCCAGGTTCAGTTGAAGAAAATTAAGTTGAGTTCCTGAAGATGAATCGCTACTGCAGAAGACATGTTGTTTCCCGATACCTAGTGAGTAGTAGTAAAGGTTGGTAAGCTGCACCAAATATTAGATTGACATCCCCATGGATCAAATAGTGTTCCTGAGCTCCTAGCCAAATAATTTAACCATAACCTACATGTAGAGAATAAATAGTATGTGCTTCATGTAGATTTTAACCAAAGCCGTGTTAAAAGCACTTCCACATAGTATTTGCAAGGTGGTTCAACATAGCAAGTAAGACACATAGCAAATGCGAGTGCCACATAACAAGGAAGCCACATAACAAATTCATGGTGGTGAAATAATGCAAGACGATGCACCTGGAAGAAGTATCATTGTAATCCATAATGTATTGAATCATAACATTTAATGTACAGAGGTAATTCTAGCCTAATTCTTAGCATTACTTTGGTTTCAAAAAAAGATTCCACAATCCCATTTCTAGCCTAAATTTTTTATTGGCAATGCACACTCAACCTCGATATGAGGCCAAATAAGAGGTTAAATTGGGTGATTGGTGTAGAAAGGATGGTTTGCATATTCATTGGTTGAATAAAAAGTTTGATTCAAATTCTACATAGAGAACTTAGGATATAAGCTACTGTTTCAATTCATTTGTACAATTACCAAGATAACTTATAAACCTTTAGCCTAAGCTTTCTATTACATTATTTTTACTAACACTTTTTATAAACCAATCTATGTACACAATACATTTTTTCAGCGAATGAGATAATTCTTCCTTTTATTTGGCCTCATCTTGAGACAGAGTAACATTGTAACTTAAGCCAAACAAGATATTATTGGATTTTTTTATGAAACAAGACAATGATGGAAATCACTCTAGCATTAGTTCTGCTAACATTAAATGCTAAGGAGAGGATAAATAATATGGAGTCTTGTATTATGTTGTGGTTGTGTAGGTGCATCACTTTTCATGTGCTATGTGGTAGTTTTCTTTGTCCAAGCCACCACATGTCTTTAAGGCTACCACCAACCTACCACACGTCTTCAAGGTTATTGATACCAAGATCAACTCATACCATAATGGTTTTTATTTTTCACTCCTCGGTGTGCCTCTGCAGTTTCATATCGTCTTTTGTACTTTGACCATGATGATCTGGAGTTGGATATTTGAGAAATTATGTTCAATATTTATTCAAGAGAATGAAACTTCAATGGTTGTTGCAATTCAATTCAGAATGGATGAGCCAAGTTTGGTAGATTAAACTTTAAGAGAGTTATTAAATAGTTGAAGCAATAAAAGGTGGTGTTAGGACATCTCCTGCAATTCTACGGATTTAAAGATAATAAGAAATTAAGCTTATGTTGTATTTTTCTTATAAAGAGCTATGTACCCATGCTTTTCTAATTCGGATGCAAATAATTGCCCAAAATGATTGCTCTAAACGTGAAGCTAAATGACTAAGTAGAGAGATAAGTGGATGTTTCAGATGATACTCGCAACTTTTGGTTAAGGAAATAAGCTTACTTATTCACTCAAAAATAAGCCACAGTCTTAGTGAGCAAGAATCCTAACAGTAAGAACTCAAGCTTATGTTGTATTTTTTTTATAAAGAGCTATTTACCCATGCTTTTCTAATTCGGGTGCAAATAACTGCTCAAAATGATTTCTCTGAATGTGAAGATAAATGACTAAGTAGAGAGATACGCCAATGTTCCATATGATACCTATGAATTTTGGTTAAGGAAATAAGCTTACTTATCATCTAAGAAATAAGCCACGCAGTTTCAATGAGAAGGCGTCCTAACATTCTTGTCGTTACCCAAAAATATCTCTTAGAATCGTCCCCCTTTCTTGCAGCCAATGATAATGGACATTTTTAGATCCAAACAGGTTTACGAACTCCGTAGGATAAAGTACAAGAGGAAAAAAGGCAGGTTACATAGGGGATAATTGGTCCAGATATAAATTAGAAAAGACAATTTTCCAACAATTCAAATATAAATAGAAAATACCATTTTCCAACAATTCAAATATAAATGGAAAAGACAATTTTCCAACAATTCACATCTAAATTAGAAGAAGACACCATACATGTCATGAAAGGCACATTTTTAACTTGCTTATACATTGCTTCATGGTTCTGACCCAAACTCGTTAGGGAATCATATTTTTGAAGACACAATTTTGTAAAATTCTTTTGTTCTATTAATGAATGCTAATTGTCTTTTATGAATCCAAAAATAGGACCCATTATATACTACAATGAATATTCAAGCAACTGTTCCAGTCATGAAGAAACTTTACATTACCATATAGCGATAGTTTTTCATATCGTTTAGTACTTGGTTTAGAAGAGATGCCAATACTTAGTCACTAACATAATAGGATAGTATTAATGTATTATAGAAATTATTCTATTAAACAAATGCATTTCCTCTTATAGGGAGCTAAGGCCTTACCTCATAAGCACATTGAATTTCCTGAAATTTTTTCTTTGCATGAAGCTAAGACACTAATATTTTATTCATGTGGACTTTGTACAACCACTTTGGGGTACTAGTAAGTGCTTTATTAACTCGTAACCCATAATTAATTTTTGCAATATCCATAATTTCCTTCAGTAGTCACAGTTGCACATTGCTTTTGTTAAACCACCCTTGTTTGCAAACCTTGAAAATCTTGCTTGTAGTTTGAATTCATCCATCATTTAGAATTATGCTGAAATACTGTCACTTCTAACATGTCCATCGTTTTAGGAAAAAATTCTCTATACATTAGTTCATGGTTTTGGACATTTCATTTCCCCATACATTTCTTCATGGTTATGGGAACTAATAAGAGAATGATTTAAAACACCTTGTCGAACATATAAAAAATATATCACATGATTGCAAATGAAGGGAGGCTCCTTGCCCTCATTGAGATCGATTTTGGTGGATTTATGTGCATGCTCTCTTTGTGACCTATTTGCCTCTCACAACTGTTTGGAATGACAATGATATCCTTATGAACCAAAATATGACAACGATATTGATCTGGGTCCTATTATATATCTATATAATATCATAGCATGATCAAAGAATATTGCATGCAAGATACAATACGACCGTGGAAATCTTTAAAAAGTTGAGCTGGATTGCTTGCCAAAGTGTAATTATATAAAATAGTGATAAATATAGGATGTTCTTAGTGCATATTTCTCTGTTGCAACTGGTGGTTGGGTACGCAAATCTTCTCGTCCTTCGTAAATTGACCAATTTGATTAATATACATTTTATAAATAATGCATGGGAATGTTCAGAGATTTATTACTCATGGAAACCCTTTACCTTTCTCTTTTAGTTTTCTGCATAGCTACCCCCCCTGTGTATGTAATATACTCTCTATTTCATCAGGCTTAGATGGTTTCTCATAGGGCCACCATCATTGGAGCTTAAACTGGATCTAGGACAAAGGATGTAGCTAATAGATATTTATATGCACGAGATGGTGGCTTTCGATATGGATAGAGCTTCATAAGGCTTGAATCGATCTACTCTTAAGGGTAGGTGGATAGTTGATAGAACTTACCTTGGAGGGTCTTAAGTATTTGTCAGGATTCATTGATGACTCTTTATTTGTGATGTTAGAGCTTGTTGTCCTGGTGGACTCTCCATGAGCTGACTGAGCACGACGAGGGATGCTCATAGTTTCCTTAGCTGTTAGAGGAAAAATTTGGTTGGTGTAGACAAGAACCATTTCCCTAGTCTAAATGGTTTAGATCTAGAACAAAATGAATACAGCTATGAAACCCTTCCCTGGATTATTAAATTACTTGCATGTGAAGATTTTATACCTCTTCATAGAGATAATCCTCACCTTCTTTGTGCTTTTGCGATCTAGCTATGAAGAAGAGACACCTGCAAAAGGATACAAAGGACATGATACAAGAGATAAAATCAACAAGATAATTTAATGAATCTATGCTAATGATCAAGGAGAAAAGCAATAAACAACATGAATAATATACACATCATTTATGGGAAAGGAAAACACATTTGTATTAATAAAAATTGAGGAAAGAATTACAACCAAAGACTTGATGTTGAGGCTTCTTTATGCAAGCCTTACATTCTCAAACTCTACAAGCCTTTCATTCTCAATATCCAAACTCTTTTCTTATCTCACCTAGAGTAATTTCAACAACAAGAAGATACTTTTTTGGTCCTCTCTCATCCATGAAGGTAAGCTTTCTTATATCGGCCAAAAGGAGACCAAATGGGATCATCCCTAGAGGTTAGGGGTTCGAGTGCCACCTAATATGATTAGTTGGGATAAGCATCCATGAGGGATTTCTTCTAGAAGGATCTCAAAATCTCTCTTTTCCACCTTTTTGTGAGCATCGATTCTCTTTGCATATTAGTAATAGGCATCAGGAATGGTCGATGCTCCCCCAAAGGAAAGGAGTGTCACCAATGCTTTCTATCCACTAGAAACTAGCGTCAGCCTTGGTTGATGCCTTATGTTAAGAGGAAAGGTGTGTCCGAGCTCCTAGGAATGGACTTCTAACAAGGGAAAATACCTCCAAATAGTGTTTTGGCTTATAAAATTTAGGGATACAGGCACAATGATTGTATTTTGGTGTAACAAAATTGCCCCCAAAGTATGAAGCTAGAGGAATGTGATAGGTGAAATACTTTACTAGATGTGGTTTAGAAGTATAGGCAAAAGAGTGGTGAGTGGATACTTCTTACAGAACCGGATACTCTGAGTTACATACTCTATCCAACTTAAATCATGGTTGCTAACTAATACACTGCAAATCGTTGTATAATGACCAGATAATGGCTACCAACATACATTGTGGATTCATAATAAACAAGACTTAAATTTGGACATATCTATCGGACATACACTGTAGATCTATGCCATCCTGACTCAAACTTGATCATAAGCACTAGACATATATTATGGATATATACAGCGACTCGATCACAAAATACTCCATCACAACCCTGGGAGAGGCAAATATTCAAATGAATTCTCAAACACCCAAGGTCTTCATCCCAATCCCGAATAGTACGATTCTATCCATGTGATTAGATTTCTTGATGTCGAACATGGTAGAAACCACTTTATTACCGGTCCTTAATGCATACCATTAACAAGTGTGAGGTAAATCACTATTGATGTTAATGATTCCCAAGGTAGCCTAATACATTTCTCTGAATGTGAATAGATGAGTTGAATTCAAACAATCTACATAATCTTTCAATCAGAGGCCAATGATGGAAGCCCACTGTTGAAAGTGAGGAAACCTACCATTAAGGCATGTCAAATTCAAGGTACTAATTGGTTTCTAATACTAATTATAGGATGATGTGCTAACGTTGAAGGAGGGTCGTGATGTTTCCCCTGTCATCAACACGAAACTTGGAACAAAATTAGTTTGAAGTGATTTTGATTATGGAACAACCATGGGACTAACTCAGATATGAATGACTCAAAGGAATGTAAGGTAACTGCAAAGGTTGGTTGTGGTAAAAGGCTCCCTTGACCATTGAATGCCACAACAAGTGTCTTGGAAACATTGACTCAACGAGGCAGAGACCGGACACAACGCAAAGACGTGATGGCGCATTCTTTGAATTCAATCAAAGGAGTAAAATGACTCATGAAAGTGGATCAACTCGAGGACAAGCTGATTACCCAACTGTTTCAATGAATGAAATGCAGACAAGTGCCATGTTCAAGGGTGACTATAAACTGCCATCAATACACATGAAAAATGTTTTCCCTTTCCCTTAATTTCCCCATCACGATGGATGAGTGCCTCTTTGATTTTTAAGGAGTTGGAAAAGGGTAGCAAATGCTTGATGTAGCTCATCATAGGATGAGTCCAATATCACATGTTTTATGAACCTGGGAAATGAGAGGTTCAATCCCAAAGAGGGTATTTCATCTTTTAATTTTTATGAGTCCGAAGAAGGTAAACTTAGATTCGTTTCATGTTTAGAGAGTCTGAAATGACTAAAGAAAACTCCAAAATATATATTTTCGCAAATTTAGTCCCCAAGGTCCGAAAAGTGTAAACTGATACCTGGGAGAACTCTTCTAGTTACAATGAACTAGAGTGTAACTTTTTCGTAAATGAGTCTAAGCGGTCCTAAAAAGGGGTAATTTATCACTAGATAGATGACCTTTCAAATACCTTTTCAAGCATGAAAGAAACAAGTTCATCTGGCAATCTTTTCCTATTTCGAGAGTCTGAAAAGAACTTAAAGACAACCTCGGGGGGTTCCTTTTTATGTAGGTTTTACGAGCCTGGAAAAGTGATAAAAGTACACTTGACACCCTTTCTCTTGGATTTTAACGAGCATGACCAGGGTATAAAAGGTGCTTGGAAGATTGTTCAATTTTACATGGAGTATGAAAAAGTAAAAAAGAAACTCCTCCATAGCCAAAAAACGTCCAATTTTGTCCTTACATCACTTGCTAATAATGTGGGACCCTGAACAACAACACTTTCAGGTAGGGACCCACATTCTCACATTGGATGTGTAGGACATATGCTTCCTCACCGGTCTCTCTAGACGAGGGAACCCACTGTCACTCTCTCGACCGAGGGGAGGAGAGATGACGATTGATGATTTGATTGATGAGTACTATACCATTGGAACATGGTCCCAAGGTTGTAAAATACCAATAAAGCATGTGACAAATCGACCACTAATAACCATTTTAGTCACTATCAAGAAAGTGGCGGGTAGCTAAGATGCCCACCAAAATACACGGACACATATGCTTTATGCATTCAAGTGCATGGCTCCAACAATATTTAACTAGAGTGAGGGACTTCTGGTGAGTCTTAAAGGAGCATTTAACCAAGTGTCGTTGAGGGGATCTCAAACAATTTGTCTACGAAGCGATCATGATATATTTCTTCCTCGAGATAGTCCCTCTACTATGCCCATAGGTGACACTGAACAACCTCGAGCCACAAGACCCATGCATGTTTAGATGGGATGAGGAAATGGCTTGAACTGGGGCTGGTGGACCTATGGTGTCCTATGGATCCATGTTCTTCCAATGGTTTCATTGTGAATTCCTTATGGTGGAGGACTATGCATATTCAAGAAAAAGTTTCAAAGGAGACCCTGATATACCACTTCTCGAGGGTGAACAATGGAGCGATATGGGCAAGAAAGATCCCATTCTTTCATTATTTTTTCATTTTGGCATATTTCATATTTTGTTTTTTTTGTGATACTAAGACATCATGTTTTATGTTACAGATATTGGACCATCACGACCACCTAGATCATCTCCCATCGAGAGGTGAGGAGTGGTCATAGAGATTGCATTTTGAAACATCGAGGCTGAGGAAGAGCTGTAGGAGATTGAGGAGAACCTGTAGAGGTTGAGAGTAGGTGTCCTAGACATATCCTTTGATTACCTAGCCCGACGTTATCAATGCCATACAATGAGAGTTTCAGGCTGTTTTGGGAGATTACTCCCTAGGGTAGCTTGTGTTGTCATGTGTTTCCACGAGCATGAGGACTAGCTAGGAGTCATGTCATACTGTAGTATTATACTGAAATCTTTGTAACTTCATATTTTGATGTATTACAATATTTTGGCTTCAAATTTTGATGTACCAAAAGCTTTTGGCTTCATATTTTTTCCTCAGTATCATTATAAAATATTTATAACAAACAACTTTTTGCAAAAATGATGTGTCTATTGTGGTGTATTTGTACATGAATGGCTAATTATGGTATGTTTGTATATGTTATATTTACACATCCTGAATGAAAATTTTATATTGGTTATGTACCATTCCAAAACGTAATTAGCTAATGTGTCAAAAACTACATTTAAATGTGTTGGAATATGCTGGTATGAAATAAACTTAAAGGACCTTTCAAGAAGCTGGACTCTTTAGATTAATTAAAGAAGCAAGGGGTTATGGATAGTATAGACATAGTCTAACTGAGAAACAACTAATTCTAAGTCTAGGTAAACCATAATCCAACTCACATTGTTTGACAAAGCATCAATTAATAGTCCAATCATCACCTGATATTCAGTGAGATTATTTGTTGCGTGACCTAAGCAAATTCCTCCCAAGCTTACCAAATCACCAATAAGGGAATAAAGTAACCATGTCGTTGATGCAAGATTCAAGGTATGTTGGCTAGCACCATATACTAATCCGAATATAAGGCCATATTTTCATTCAAGAATGACATTACATAAGTAGTATTAACTAGGATGAATCCTACATTAAAAAATAATAAAATTTTAAACTACACACAACTTACTCTATGAACAAAACGTACAAGTTACACATGCGAAATTGTCTAGGAATAATACCTTCTGAGGTAAATCCCATTTCGGGGCTCACCTAATTATATCCCATCGTAATCTATCAACTCATAATCCCCTTTCTTTAAAACTAAAATTATTATGTAAGGACCATGCCACATAGATTCTGTTTTTTCGCCTCCCAGTTTATCGTGTTTTTGGTCATAAGTCAAGACCAAATAACCTTCATTATAGAAGTGAGGTTGAATGGATCGATTGTATTGAGATTTAATTCATTGTTTATGTACCTCATTAGCCGATTTTGCATCTTGATGAGTTTCATCAAGTTTTTTCAAATACATAAAACGTTCTTCCTATGTGGTGGTATTAGATAAAAGTTCTACCGCAATTTTTAAAGAAGGAATTTCACACTTGATAGGAAGGGTTGCTTTTGGTCCATACACCAATTGAAACGGTGTGAAACCTCTTGATGTTTTAATGGTGGCCCTATAAGCCCATAATGCCGAAAATAATTGTAGGTTCCAACTAGACTTAGCTCATCCTACCATCCATTGAAGCATAGTTTTTAAAATCTTATTGATGCCTTCAACTAGGCCATTGGCTTGAGGGTAGTAGGTTGTTGAGTTGTCATGATGGAAACCAAATTTAGTTCTTAATTACAACATCATATGGTTCGTAAAATGAGAACTGTGATTAGTCACGATAGCTTGAGGGACTCAGAACTTAGCGATGATGTGATCAAAAAGAAAAATCAAAGTTGTTTTGCCATCTTCCTAGCGGACCCTTCAACAACTTAGATGAAACCACCTATTGATGGCATACTAGGTTCTGTCCAAACACAGTATATGGATAAATCCATGAAAAAGAAAAACCAAACCACTTCACCAGCTAATTAGAGTACTCCAAATCCCAAGAATACTTCTACTCCTATTGTTTCCACCGAAGTGAATGTAGTGCAATCCTTATAATCTTCGAGAATGAGGAAAAAGGGTAAAAACATATCCAAAAAACCCATGAATCAATAGGAGGATATAAAAACACAAACTACATATTTCATATCTAAAACAAAGAGAAAGGCTAAGTTCCCTTGCTTGTGGAGGTGATCATTTCACAATATAATTCCCTCGTCGTGAGGAGGTTTGTAATAACTTAAAAATTCATAAAAATTTAAAATTTTTCATGTGACATAAAATGTCAAATGTCACCGCTAAAGTACCACTAACAGTTAGCAGATAATAAAACAGTTTGTATGAGAAACAAAATTACTTCTTTATTAGATTCTACATAAATTGCCAGGCTTATCATAACAAGCTGTGTTAGCACTGTTTCAACTCAGCTGTTGTAATCTTTTTCCAGAAAGTAGAAAATATATTCTATCTTTACTAATGCTAAGTTTATTATTGTTTTTCTTTTGTCAAGTAGGGGAAAGTTTCTTAGGGATGATTGGGGCTTAATTAGCTTATAGCTAACATAGTGGGATTGATGGTTCTTTACAGGTTTTTAACAGGTAAGCGTAAGTTCTAGTAAAATAATGTATATATATATATATATATATATATATATATATATGTACAGGTCAACAAGATACTTCTCTAGCATGAATATGATGCTAGACTTAGAATGTTTAAATGCAACTTGACTCCGTAAGAGGTAATATTGGCTTTAACTTTGTTGTCAAACTCCGTAAGGACGTTAATACAAAACTGTATATGCACGGGTTACATTTGCATGATCAATTACTATCAACATGACATCAAATCATCAGGATGATTAAGATTAAATTATAATGAATACTTGCATTCTTGCTTACAGTAATTGTAATCTAGAGTTTAATAAGGAAGAAACAAAGTTCATAGCTTCAAACTTAGATCGCTCAAAGACATTAGACATCTTTCTCAAAATATAAACAAAATTTTATTGACTCTTAACTGTATGTTTATTGATAGGTGTTTAGAGTTACAATTGAAACTCTTATATAAATTATGAAAACTACACTTACTTAAGTCCCCAACTACATGCTGTAATAAAAGAATTGGATCAAGAATCTCTTCCTAGTTG